>CM053030.1:464934224-465311349 GCA_028564925.1 Lithobates sylvaticus | reverse complement strand
ATCAAGTTCGCTTAATTATAATAAGATTATGATTAAGCCAATTTGATTAGTGAAACGCGTCAATCTCTGATGTTGTCTGTATCGGTGTTACGTGATGTGTTTACATTTGAAATAAAGCAAATGTTTATCACCTGGGAGTGCGGTCAACGTTTACTTGCTCTCTTGGCTTTCTATCCAGACTGCGGACTGGACCTGCACACGGTCGTTAGAGGAAGGATTGTTCTCACCTTGGGTGGTACAACACTGTTTCTTTACTAGATTCAACTCTTTTGTGAAGGCTGTCCACAAGGTTTAGGAGTGTGTCTATAGGAATGTTTGACTATTCTTCCAGAAGGGCATTTGTGAGGTCAGGCACTGATGTTACACAAGAAGGACTGCCTCGTAGTCTTCGCTCTAATTTATCCCAAAGGTGTTCTATCGGGTTGAGGTCATCCATGTCTTTATGGACCTTGCTTTGTGCACTGGTGTGCAGTCATGTTGGAACAGGAAGGGGCCATCCCCAAACTGTTCCCACAAAGTTGGGAGCATAAAATTGTCCAAAATGTTATGGTATGCTGACACCTTCAGAGTTCCCTTCACTGGAACTAAGGGGCCAAGCCCAACCCCTGAAAAATAACCCCACAACATTACCCCCCCCCCCCCCCTCCAGCCAGGCCTTCTCTTCTAACATCAGTTCCTGACTTTACAAACATGCTTCTGGAAGAATGGTCAAACATTCCCATAGACACGCTCCTAAACCTTGTGGACAGAAGAGTTGAAGCTGTTATAGCTGCAAAGGGTTGGCCAACTCAATATTGAACCCTATGGACTAAGACTGGGATGCCATTAAAGTTCCCAATACTTTTGGCAATATAGTGCATTTGCTCACTTGAGTTGAGTAGTCTTTCAAACTCCAGTTATATTCTGCGGAGATTGTGGAAGAGTTTTGGCTTATACTCTATTATTTTTCAATACATGAAGCTCTCTGAAATGTATGTTTGCTCTCTAAATGAACTTATACAGAGGTGACTAAAATTAATTCCGTAATAGGGAATCATTAATTTTGCTTTGCCTTGCTTTGGTTTGTCCCTGGCTGCTTTGTCTAGATCTGCCTCATGTCACTTCTTCTGTCCAGCAGCAGAACTTATACAGAGGTGACTAAAATTAATTCCGTAATAGGGAATCATTAATTTTGCTTTGCCTTGCTTTGGTTTGTCCCTGGCTGCTTTGTCTAGATCTGCCTCATGTCACTTCTTCTGTCCAGCAGCAAACAATGTTTCAAAACATGGGTCTCCAGTCTTTCTAAACGAAGGACCATTTTACTTACAATCACTGTCAACAAGGTTTCATCATTGGTATTAGTGGGAGAAATAATGCCCCATCGTTAGTGTCCGTGGTAGGAAGTATGTCCAATTGTTGGTGGAATAGTAACTGGTATTGGTGGGGGAAATAATGCTCCAAACGCTGGATAAAGACAAGCAAAGGCCACATCTGGCTTGAGGGTCACAGTTTGGAGACCACTGTTCTAAAACATTCTATTAAAGTAAATCATTGATAAATGACAGCTTAATAGACAGCAAGTAGATGCTCAATTTCTTTGCTAGCTAGTGAAGTTTAAAGCTTTTGGAAAACAGGCACAGATAGGACACTGAACCGTCATAATCTGATGTGCCCACGAAAACCAAAACAAAAAAAATTGCTCAATTAGGGTAAACCCACTTCCAGAATAACTTGGCACCCTTATCTTTTATCTGCTAAGCAGTTTAAGAGAAAATCAGGTAAACCTATAGACAGAATGAAAAAAATCCTTACATTTTTTGTCAGGTACAGGTCGTATTTATAACGCAAAAAAGTAAACAGTTGCAGTGACGACTTACCTGTGTGTTCATACTTGTGTCTCAGCAGCGAACTGCTCTTCTGAAATATTTTATCACAGAGATCACAGGCGTACAAGCCATTCTCGGTCTTCTTTAGCTTCTTTTTGGGTGGAGTGGAGTCAGAGTCATTCTGGTCTTCTACATTGGAAACTCCTTCTGAGCTCGTATCTTGTCTTTCATCCTGTAAGGTAGATGCACAAAACACACTTAAGGAGGGGACATTCAAAAACCAATAGCCTTATGCCCCACACACCAAGTACCCCACTGAATAGGCCACTTTAACCACACACCTACACAGAACGATTATACCATATGACCTGTAATGTAAGCCTTCTCATGATCCTCCTTCCTTGCTGTGCTATATAGCCCAAAGCACAATGAGGGCAACATATTTTAGAACATGTACTAGTACATATTCCTTATTACTGTCCCACCAACTGGTATTTCAGCATCTGTTTCCCTGTGACTCTCAAACAGCAAGATCTTCCATAACAATCATTTTCTTTAACAGAAACAAGTGTTCAATCAGTTTACAAAAGGCAAGGTTGATAAACCGTAGGAAGAACCATTAACCATATGCACAATGCAAAATGTTCCCAGCATTTGGCTTAAAAATAAAATAATCTGTATGTATTTTTCTTACAATGGTAATTTCTAGTCCTGAGACAATCCGCTGGAAAAAGTCCGCGGGAATGAACGGACTTTCCAATGAGCGGCAAGTCCGTTCATTTCACTAACGGCGGGATTGTCCGCCGGACTGCCAAGTCCAGCGGACAATTTTAAAAAACAAAACTTAAAACCTAGTCCGCCGGACTTTTGGCGCCAAAAAGTCCGCCGGTGCCCACACACAAGGGGATTGTCCGGTGGACTTGAGTCCAGCGGACAATCCCGCGGGATAGTCCCTTCGTGTGTACGTGGCATTAGGCAGACTATAGATGATTTATATTTCTTTCCTTCCATCACGGGTGGAAAGAAAGAAAATCACTTGATTCCCCCATCAACACAGTGATGGTGAAGGAATCCCTCCTGCAGCTCAATTGTGTTCCGCCGGTAGGGAGCCTTCTCAGCCGGCGGAACATGAATCCTGCTAGCAGCTATAGCCATCTGCAGTAATTGCATGTGAAAAACCTTACAGGCTGGTTGTACCTAAGTTGATCCATCGATCCAAGTCGAATCAACCTGCCAATAGATGGATCGAATCTCACCGGTCCCTGCTGAACTGGCTGAGATTCGATCCATCTATGGCTGGCTTAAGCCAATATATAAAACTGTAAAGTAGCTCTTGTTCCTCTCCTCATACAAGCCTGTAACAAAGTCAACACTATCCGATATTTTCCCAATTTGTTCTGAGTACTGTGTCATCATCACTTTGTGGGTAATACTTGAATGCTAATAGGGATATGTTACCAATAGACCTTCTGGGATCTAATAAACAAGGTACCACATGTTTTCATTTGCCAACCACCATGGAACAAGCTTGGCACATGCATGTATGGAGGTGCAAGCATAGCAGCCACAGAAGCCGACAATGAGAAGCCAAGCATAGGTATGTCTGGAGGGATGCCAGGGTTGCCGTGTTTGTAATAGCACCAGTAGCAGTGAATACAGGGACTCCCAATAGTGCCAGGCAAGTAAATGCCACATGACTGTATCTAGGGGGGTGCAGGGGTGGTTTCAGTTGCACCCCCTAAAGCCCCCTGCCCACAACTTCCCCACACAGCACCTATGAAATCCAATCCCTTCAACTATAATTTTTTTAATTCTAGCATGACTTCCACGTCCCCAAAAAAAAAAAAAAAAACAGAACCCAAAAAAAGAAAAGTTGTGGATGAAGGAAGATAATTCATAGAAAATTATTACTCAGATAGGTACATTATCTATATCAGTGATCATTAATCTGTGATCTGCCTAACTTTTTCTGCTCATAAGCTATCCTTATTGTTAGTGTATTTTATGTGCAGCACAAAACAATTCCTCTTCTTCCAATGTGGCCCAGGAAGGTCAAAAAGTTGGACATCCCTGAGTTACAGGGATGAGAAAAAACATTTAACACCAGCAGGGGTGCTTACAATGTTTCATTTTTTTATTTTTTTTTATTTATGTAAAACCTTTATCCCAAAAGTAAAAGTTTGCAGTAACTGCTTATAAAGTGTGATCTAACGTTCATCTTCAATTTCTTAGTGTATTTAAATCTGCTAGTCTATCCAACACTCCCCTCCTCCCAGAATGACAATGCTGCTGGCCAAAGATGCCCCTGTGCTCCTTCATCCAGAGTGTGGGCACCCTAATACAGGAGGTGTGTTACTGGCCAGATCACAGGTGAAAACAGAGGGGGAAAAGCCCAAAATAAAAAAAGAGAACTAATGCCGCCATCACATCTAATGATTGGTAAGCTGCAATATATTACATTTTTGGTTTTAATATCGCTTTAAGGGCCAGTGTACTAAGGTATTTCAGATTAGTTAAATCAGAACTTCAGGAAAAAGATAACCCATTCAAGTCAAACTATGTCTCCTGCAGTACCTATTTTCTGCCTCTAAACGTCCTCAGTCTTCAAAGTTTTAATGATGTCTAACATCATCTAACCCACTTGGATAGAACGATGAGTTACGGTTACTGTCAGTTGTATTTCTCTCTGTGACCCTATTGGGGATATTTTTCCTTCCAGTGACACCTATAGAAGAATGAAGGGGTGGGAGCCACCAGGATAGGAAGGTACCAATATCAACTAAAACAATGACAACAGTCCTTACCATTTGTTGTGCTCCCAAAAATTTGATTTTGTTTGTGTTCCTATTGGTAAGATTCCCTTTTACGTTCTACTTCCTGTCCTGGCAGGAAGTGAGCTGGAATCTCCCAAATAGACACAGTATGCAATAAAACTTGAGCAAGGCCGAAACTTTTCCCTGTACTAACCAAAACACAATAAAAAGATTTGGATGGAGCTGGTTCAAAATTATTATTATGTGTCCGTTAAAAGGCTTTTGAAAAAAAAAAAAAAAAAATTTGCCTTGTCCCTTCATTGTCCTTAAGAAAATGATTTTGTGGTTTCATGCTGGTAAGTGATTTTCACCGTACTTGTGGACGTCAGGCCATAGGAAAGCATGAAAACATTAACGGATCAGAAACTATGTTTAGATGCTAAAGCCCTGATGTAAGAGACAATCCTCTCAGCAATGACGTGTCAACAGGTACACATCAGTTAATGGGGACCTCTTATGACAGTTGTTACATTTCACAGCTTGGTGAGGACTAAAAGAATCAAAAAATGGAATGTCTTAGCACAGTAAAGCCCTATCCCTACTCCACGGAAGCCATGGCTTCCATATACTGCACTGATGATGCCCAAAAAGCCTGAAACAGCTGTATGTAGTTTTGAATAAATAGCTCTATAATATTAACCATGGGCAGACCGGCCGCAATGTACTGGTGCGTGCATGCCCCCCCCCCCGCAATGTGTACACAGCGGGAGTCTGCCAGCAGGTCCCAGCCAATGATTCCTGGCCAGGACCTGCTGATCGGCTGTGTCTAATCACAGCCCAGAGCCCTGTGTTGCAGGGATAAGAAATAAAGTGATCTTTAGTAAAAATCAGCACACATTACACATTGTTGGGCACGCATTTAACCCCTTTCCACCCAGTGTCATTAGTACCGTGACAGTGTATATTATTAGCACTGATTACTGTATTAGTGTCACCGGTGATGTCAGTGGCAGTTAGTCAGTTCCCACTCAGTGTTAGTTAGTGTCAGATAGCCTACCACACTATCACAGTTCCAATATAAGTCGCTGATCACTGCCATTAGTAGTATATATAAAAATAAAAATAAATTCCAGTTTATATGCACCATATTTTGACGACGCTATAACTTTCACGTAAAACAATCAATATACACTTATTGGGAATTTTTTTTTTTTTTACCAAAGACATGTAGCAGAATACATTTTGGCTTAAAGTTATGAACAATTTTTTTATGGGATATGTTTTATAGCAGGAAGTAAAAAATTTTTTTTTTTTTTTAAACTTTCCAGTCTTTTTTTATTTATAAAATAAAAAAACGCAGTGGTGATCAAATACCACCAGAAGAAAGTGCTATTTGTGTGAAAAATATATATATGAATTTCGTTTGTGTACAGTGTTGCATGATAGTGAAATTACCAGTTAAAGTAGCGCAGTGCTAAATAGCAAAAAATGGCCTGGTCATGAAGAAGGTAAAACCTTCCAGAGCTGAGGTGGTTAAGCTGTATTTGCACTCTACACCAGAGATCCTGGCTGATTGGGCATTAAGGAATGATTTGCATTCATGTTGAATACCTTCTATGCTACTGTGCGCTGAATCGTCTGGAGGGCTTTTTGATAGTTTAAGGCCGGCCATACACAGAGCAATTTTCTTAAATTCACTCAATTCCCCCATCAACACAGACAGTGAGTGGTACATTCAGCCTGCCCATACACGGCTCGAATCTCGCCCGGTTACTACTGAACCAGCCAAGATTTGAACCGTGTATGGCCCGGCCTTAAGTCAGGCCATACATGGTCGAATTCCGAACAAATTTTCTTTTCAAAATCAGAAATTTCATACGTTTTGTGATCCGATGGTGCCATCATTGATTTTCAAAGATTCGACCAACCAAGCCTTCAATTTCACCTCAAAGAATTTGTGTCTGGGAATCTTCTTTTCTTTCCGGGAATTTTCTTTTTTTGCACTCATGTGCATTCCTTTTTCATTCATAATTCTCACAAGATTCTCCCATCATTGATTAGAAAATCATTTGTTTTATTTCCAACATGTCCGATCACTCAAATTCAATATCCGCACGAAAATCGGCCGTTGCACTAATGGTGCGAAATTCAAACGAAAATTCTTTGAAAAGATTTTTGAAAGAAAATTTGTTCAGAATTTGAACCATGTATGGCCTGCCTAAGTCCCTTCCCACTATAACCTGTACAGTTTACTGCCTCATTGGACCCCAAGCCTTACTTCATAGAAGCCATGGATTCCATACACAGTTAGGTTAGGCTATATGGTTAGGTTATATTCGTACTCATACACCAGCAATTTGAGATGTCCGTCTGGTTGATGGGATATAAAGGAATGACTTGCATGGTTCTGCCCACTGTCCAATGAGAATTCATCATTTTTTTGAATGAGTGATGGAATACCTTCTGCTTTTACAGCTTGCAAATGCTTTTCGATGCTGGAGGCTGTCATTACCCAACTGCCACAGTTAGCAATATTTCCATGTTGGTACCATGACTGTGCAGGACAATGCATGTGCTCAGCCCTGGAATTAGCATTAATATGGGTCTGCATAAATTGACAGGGGATAATATACATTGTATAAACAGGATCTAGAAGAGTGACCACTGCTGGCTAAAACATGTACTACACACAACCAGCAAGAAAACGTAAATCAAACTAGCAGCTGCTGTCAATCACGTGCAGCTAAACCTGTAAACAAAAATATAATATATTGCAGCTTCCCAGTCCTTATATGTGGTGGCTGCATTAGTTTTCTTTCTTCAGAATTTATTTCTTTATTCTTGCCTAGTGATACTTCCAGTAACACATTTCCTGTCTTAGGATGACAATGCTAACTGTACTGTATCTATGGTGGAGTAGAGGACAGTACTACAAAACACCTCTCCCTCTTTTCTGTAAGATGGGGGAGGGGTATTGTGTTCCACAGAGAGAACTGGGACCAATAATAAACTGAGTGCAGCACAAGCAGAGAGCACAGCAATTTAGTTTGATGAAAAAAAAAATGCCTGTTGATCCTGCCAGAAATACAGCAAACAGGTAGCACAAAACATTTAATGGTATATTTCACAACACAAAAAATACCTACAGCAAAATAAAATGAACCTAAAAGAGTTCCAAAATACAGTTTGGCCTTGCAGAAAACACTGTAGCGGGATATTACAGAAGTTGGTCACATGACCCCAGGTCTACAGTCGTGGCTTAAGTTTTGAGAATGACACAAATATACATTTTCACAAAGTCTGCGGCTTCAGTGTTTTTAGATCTTTTTGGCTGCTGTTACTATGATATACTGAAGTATATTTACAAGCATTTCATAAGTGTCAAAGGCTTTTATTGACAATTACATGAAGTTTATGAAAACTGTCAATATTTGCAGTGTTGACCCTTCTTTTTCAAGACCTCTGCAATTCACCCTGGCATGCTGCCAATCAACTTCTGGGCCACATCCTGATTGATGGTAGCCCATTCTTCCATAATCAATGCTTGGAATTTGTCAGAATTTGTGGGTTTTTTTTTCGTTCAACGGCCTCTTGAGGACTTACCACAAGTTCTCAGTGAGATTAAGGTCTGGGGAGCTTCCTGGCCATGGACCCAACATTTTGATGTTTTGTTCCCCAAGCCAAGTAGTTAACACTTTTGCCTTATGGCAAGGTGCTCCACCATGCTGGAAAACGCATTGTTCCTCACCAAACTGTTCTTGGATGGTTGGGAGAAGTTGCTCTCTGAGGATGTTTTTGTACCATTCTTTATTCATGGCTGTGTTCTTAGGCAAAATTGTGAGTGAGCCAAACCCTTGACTGAGAAGCAACCCCACACATATATGGTCTCTTTACTGTTGGCATGACAAAGGACTAATGGTAGCGCTCAGCTTTCTTCTCCGGACAAGGTTTTTTCCGGATGCCCCAAACAATGGGAAAGGGGATTCATCAGAGAAAATTACTTTACCCCAGTCCTCAGCAGTCTAATCCCTGTACCTTTTGCAGAATATCAATCTGTCCCTGATGTTTTTCCTGGAGAGAAGTGGCTTCTTTGCTGCCCTTCTTGACACCAGGCCATCCTCCAAAGGTCTTCACACCTGCCTGCTGCCATTCCTGAGCAAGCTCTGCACTGGTGGTGCCCTGATCCCGTAGCTGAATCAAATGTAGGATACGGTCCTGGGGCTTGCTGGACTTTCTTGGGCTCTCTGAAGCCTTCTTCACAAATGCAGTGGAATTTTTTTTTTTTTTTTTATGGGAAACTATTTAATAATTGTGTCATTCTCAAAACTTTTGGCCACGTCTGTAGACCAGAGTTTAAAGTGATTGTAAAGTTTTTGTTTTTTTAAACAACAGACATGTTAATTGCTTCCTCTGTGAAGTGGTTTTGTACAGAGCACAAAGCACAGAGCAGCCCAGATCCTCCTCTTCTCGGGTCCCTCTTTACTGCTCCTGGCCCCTCCCTCCTGTCGAGTGTCCCTACAGTAAGCAGCTTTTTATGGGGGCACCCAAGCCGAGTCACAGCTCCATGTGTCCATTCAGACATGGAGCTGCGGTTCGGCCCCACCCCCCCTCTCTCTCCTGGTTAACAGCAGCGGGAGCCAATGGCGCAGCTGCAGTGTCTCAGCCAATCAGGAGGGGAGTCCCAGACGGCCGAGGGACTCGGGGACATTGCTGGATAGGGATGGGGCTCAGTTAAGTATTAGGGGGACTGGGGGGGGGGGGGAGTTGCTGCACACAGAAGGCTTTTTATCCTAATGCATGAAGTTAAAAAACCTTCTGCCTTTACAACCACTTTAAGTACAGCTATAGCCAGATCTCAATCATTAAAATAGTTTGCATGTAGCAATATGAGATCTTCTAAAGCACGATGTGTCAGTCATGGTGATGCAATCATTCAGGGCAGACATGAACAAAGCCCACAATGACTCTCAGTGACCTTGGAAGGAAGGGTGGGCACAACAATTTATTCTGGGCAGTTTAGGAAATAGTTTGTTTGCGTTCCAGCAGTCCTCTCAGCTTCAGAACTGAAGGTAAGTTATGTGTAAAGATCAAACAACTCTGCTATTTGGAACTTTATCTTACTAATTAATTATTTAAAAATTTTTTTTAAATCAGCGTTCTTATCAATTTCATTCAGGTGTATAAAGGGAAATGCAAAATGCTATACCATATACCAATATTCAAAAAGGTGATGGGGACAGGTAGATCAAAAAAAGGAAAATCTGCAGCCATTATAAAGACATCATAATAAAGACCTGAGGGGTGTTAGAATAAATAAGAGATTCGACCGTTTCACTTTTGGTGCCAACATACTGAACAAATGAAGTAGCACCTTAGACAGTAATGAAAGCCGACATCCTGGTGCAGCAAATGCAGCATGCCAACCTTTATACCAGCACAGTATATTGATAGGCCTGCTAGGTATTTACAGCACAGGTGTTCACTGCTGTGGTCTCTCTAGGAAAGCATGCCATATAAAATACATAGAAATGTGATTCACCAGAGATACTATACTGAGCTGTAACCACAATAAAGATGGCAGATGGTGCTGGCAGCCAGTGTAAATAGCTTACTGTGGTAAGTTGTGGGAAGAACAAGCACATCAGGGCTGAGTTCTAATATAATATCCTCTTTGTACAGCTGGGAATTTATGCTTTTTAATCTAATCAGATAAAAGTGCTACCCAATAAAGCAGGGTTGTACTTCCTGACCTATGAGAGATTAGGCAACCTACACAAGTCAAGAAGTAACTTACTGTATGTTTGCTGGACCTCAAAGGATATGACTTGAGACTTGTGCTACCCACATCCATTCAGATGGCACTAGGGTTGGGCGAACGGTTTGGCCCGAGCATAAGTTCGGGCCAAACTTTTGCTCGAACAAAAGGGTTGTTCGACTGTTTGTTCGGCCCCCCGAACCGACCACAATACATTGCGGTGCTGAACAGTGCATTGCAAGCCCTGATTGGCTGAAGCAGTGAAAGCTTCAGCCAATCAGGGCACATAGTACTGTCAGAGTCATGATTGGACACTGCCATCATGACTTTATCCAATCATGGCTCATTCCCGCCCCACAGTATAAAAGTATTCTTTCAATGGCAGCCATTTTTAGTGTGATTTTGGCGTAGAGAGAGATAGAACAGGGCTCTGTTCAGTGCTATTAGTTAGTGTGCTATACTGTGCTATTTTGCTTCAATTGTAAGTGTAGAATATTAGTTTAGTGTCAGTCTAGGGATAGTGTGAGTGTAGTGAGGAGGACCATCATTCAGCTTTGCATAGTGTGCAGCTAGAGTAGGGACAGCTCAGATAGTTTCACTGTAGTGTAGTGAGACCGTGTCAGTAATCTTGACATTTGTGTATAGCTAGAGTAGGGACAGTTCAGATAGCCTCAGTGTAGTGACGGTTGAACACCGTCTATTTGATTGCGTTACTGCCAGTTTAACGCCATTTACTTCTGTGTGCGTTACTGTCAGTTTAACACCATATCGTTTGGCGTGCGTTACTGCCAGTTTAACGCCATATAGTTTTGTGTGCGTTACTGCCAGTTTAACGCCATATAGTTCTGTGTGCGTTATTGCAAGTTTAACGCCATTTACTTCTGTGTGCATTACTGCAAGTTTAATGCCATATAGTTCTGTGTGTCACTGTACGTTTGGCGCATTATATTGCAGTATATTATAGTGTATCCGTGGGATATGTCTGTGTAGTGTGAGTACTCAAATTAAAGTGCACCAAACACCACTTTACACTGATTAAAGTGCATCTATGTACAGATTTTCACTTATTCTTTACATTTGCTTATAAGCACCGCCCCCTCCCTCCCAATAATTTCTGGGAGGACAACAAGGAGATGCAGATGTTCCCTTGGCACTGTAAGGGGGCCAGGAACAAATGTGCCCACAGGCAAAGGTAGACGTGGTGGTCAGCCCTCAGGCAGGGCAAGAGTTACCATGGGCCTCTTGGCTGCTTCTCTGAATAATGCTCTTTGACCGGCCTGTCAGTTTAGGTGGGCGGCCATGTCTTGGTAGGTTTGCAGTTGTGCCATACTCTTTCCATTTTCGGATGATGGATTGAACAGTGCTCCGTGAGATGTTCAAAGCCCTGCTTAAAAACTTCTCCACAACTTTATCCCTGACCTGTCTGGTGTGTTCCTTGACCTTTGTGATGCTGTTAGTTCACTAAAGTCATCTAACAAACCTCTGAGGGCTTCACAGAACAGCTATATTTATACTGAGATTAAATTACACACAGGTGGGCTCTGTTTACTAATTAGGTGACTTCTGAAGGCTATTGGTTCCACTAGATTTTAGTTAGGGGTATCAGAGTAAAGGGAGCTGAATACAATTGCACATCACACTTTTCAGATATTTATTTGTAAAAAAATGTTGAAAACCATTTTCCTTCCACTTCTCAATTATGTGCCACTTTGTGTTGGTCTATCACATAAAATCCCAATAAAATACATTTACATTTTTGGTTATAACATGACAAAATGTGGAACATTTCAAGGGATACAAATACGATCAAGGCACTGTAATGTTACCATAGTAACATTGTAATACTCTGGGGAAGTTATCAGTATTTTTTTTCTTTTTTACACATTATGTTTGCATATAGCAATGCGTTTCATTTCTATATGCAAGCATTTTACCAAATAAAATCAATTCATTCTGTTTGTTTTGTTGTGATTAGCTGGGATTGGCCAGAGCTAATCACATGGTGCATATGGGCTGTGATTGGCTCAGTCTGTACCATGTGATCACACCAACCAATTACAGTTAGCAACACAACTGTATACAATGCATGGTTTGAAAGGAAGCCATCCATTGTTTACAACTGTCCTATGACCTGCTGTGATTGGTTACAGCAGTCACACGGTACCGGCAGTGGGCCAGTACAGTCATTGGCTGTGTGACAGATTGTGCCATCGTCATGTGACGTCCACCCAGCTTGACGAGAGGTTCCCACTGGCCTCATTACGCCATAGGCCGTGTCTTTATATAAACTCATGCCTCAGTAGGCATTGTCCAGCAAAATTCCCCAAAATCTGGTTCCCTTTGCTAGACATTAATGGGGTAGACAACACAGACATCTCAGCCCCCAGTATGAGAAAGCTGGCTGGCAACTCTTAGTGAAAAAAATTGAGGATGACAGATCCTCACAATGACCTTCTGTAGAGACATCAGGGTTAAAGTAAAAACATATACTTTTCCTGGCAACTCTAAGTGCTGATGCTCACACACCGTCTTGGTAGCTTAGAGCAGCAGTCGCCAACTAGTGGATCATGGACCACTGATGGTTCACAGGAAAAAAAAAAATTTCCCCCCCGTGGTTCTGCCTTAAATCAACTTTTGGGCAGATTTATACCATTCAATGTTGTTTCCAGTGTTGCTCTCAATGCGTGCTGACAGTCAATACTGTCAGCGCGCATTGATATCTGATGCCTCCTCTGTAGTTCTGGCTCCTGTGAACTCAGAGGGAGATGGAAGTGAAGAAGGTGAAGAAGGAGGGGACTTCCAATGGAGCTCGAGCACATGCCTGAATAAGGAGGTGAGAACCAATGATGAGTCTGTGTAAGCCAGCAGTGTCATGCAGAGTGTGTGTGTGTGTGTGGGGGGGGGGGGGGGGTGTCAGAGAGCTGGAGCATTGTGTGTATAAGGAAACAGTGTGATCCAGGGAGAGGGGGGCAGAGAGCCGTAGCACTGTGTGTATAAGGCATGTAAACTTCATGTTAGTGGTCCGCATAAATTGTGAGTTTAGTGGTCCGTGGGGCTTGACCACTGATTTAGAGCACCAAGGTAATTACAGTGGAGAATAAAGTAAGAAAGTGTCCATTGCAGAAGACAACAAGGAAACATCGTAGGCTAGGCTTTGACTATATGTTAATGTTGGTAAACTTTTTTGTGTAAGTATTATATGTCATGCCGTAGATCATCATTGGTCTATTTTTTATTTTTGTTGCCAAAAAAATCGATTTAATATTTTAAATACCACACTAGCTAGAATAAATTGTGTTTTATATCTGCCCAGAGTTCAGCTTTAAGCAAATTGTGTGGCCTTGATTTGCCCTGTGCACCAAGGCTTCAAACAGCTTTTAATATAAAACATTTCAATGCGAACATATTACTTTCTCCTGTAAAATAACACAAAGAGCATTTCTTATTACCTGATTTCCATTAGCTTGAAGGCTCTTCTGTTGTGGTTCTGAAACTGTTGCAGTAGAAGTGGTGGCATAAGTGTATGTCACTTGGGGAATCAAGATAGTCCGCTTGTTGGCAGCTAGTGCTCTAAGACAGGGAACACTATTCTGATCTGTAATGGCAACAATTGTAGGTAACTGGGCAGTGACTGTAGGAATAGCAATGTTTATGGGATTGGCACTTGGGTTTATAATTAGAGCTGGCTCCGATTTTGGGACATTGTCCACTTGCATTGGCTCTTTTTTAATACAACACAAGTTCAAGGGTTCTTCTTGAACAGAATAAGCACTGCTCTGGTAAACACTAGTTATGGAAGGTCGCTCCAACCCATTTCCAAGCTGCTTTGGTAAAGATAAATCGAGAGGTTCCATTTGCTGCTCTTGGTCACCTTGTACCTCGTCAGATATTGTTGCACCATCTGAGTTTTTCAGCGAAGAGAGGTTTAGTGGTGATGGGGAGGTTGTGCCACTCTCTGAACCATTTGCAGCCAATGGTTGGGAGGGGTCATCGTTTGGGGGGTTCTGCAAATCATTATCTTCATTCTGAACATTACTGTCTTCTTGCAGTTCAGTATTCTTCTCTGGTAAGGTACCATCCTGATCAGCTTTTGGTGAAGATGACCTAGAAGATTGGAGAGAAATTTCTCCATTTTGCATTTTTTCAAACCATTTTCTTACCACGTCCTGTGGTAGGTTTACCGAATCAGCAATTTTAGAAAGTTCTGCAGCACTTGGCTGTGCATTCAGAGCATAGTAGGCTTTCAGAAGTGATAGGAGGTTTTTTAATGGTGGTTGACTAGGTGTAAGGTTTCCATCTGTGGTTTCCACTGATGAAGACTCAGACTTTATGGATTCAGCCTTGCTACTTTCAGGAAGTGGAGTACTGCTTTTCTGATCATAGTGCTTAGGTTCTTGAAGTGCATTGGAATCTGGTGGCTGATCTTCACATAGCGTGCAAGTGCTCTCCTCTGTAAACTTTGTATCCTTCTCAGTTTTAATAGTTAGATCTTCAGGTAATTTTTCAGTCTTGCAGACTTCTGCTGGGACTTCTTTTTTTAGGTTCTGGGGAACCAGTGAAAGCTGGCTTGGCTGCTCTAAGCTGTAATTGATGATTATTTTGGTTGTCCCATCTTGATCAACCAAAGGAAGACTAAAAGCTGAAATTACAGAATGACCCGCTTGCTGTATGGTTGCAGAAGTAATAGTCCCTTGTTCTTTGGATGTAAGATTGGCGTGGTTATTTTCTAATACTTGTCTGATTACATTCCCATCAACAGCCATCTTAAGAACATTTTGAATGTCACTAAGGTTAATACTGATAGGTGATACCAGGCCCATAGTTGGTAGAACAACAGCTTGTACTACACCCTGAGGAGAACTGGTTGCCTGGAGAGGGTTAACACCACTAAACACCCCATTTGGCAAAGGGGCAGAACAGTTGATTCCTGACGTAACCACAATAGGCTTAATTTCATAATCCACAGGTTCCGTTTTAATTTGGTTTATTGGAAGTTGCTCCTGTAAAGGCTTGTTCTCGATCTTTTGTCGAATTGGTGGCCGTACTGGACTGCCAGGGGATGCAGACAGGGAGGGGGAGGAGCACTGGGGAGTCTTCAAACCGGAACGTGCACGTCCATTGACCGGAATTACGCCAATACATTTTTTACTGCTTATATGGGAACTATAGGAACCAGAATGGGAAAATCTCTTCTTGCAGTTTGGGCATTCATATGGCTTCTCTCCTATAAAATGAAACACAAAAGTCAAGTATATCAGCAAACCTGATGAATTACTTCAAACAGTGTTCTGTAATGCCCAGATGGGGGAAACCACGGCTTTGAGGTATAATGATGACTAGGGATGAGATGAGTATTCGGTCCAAATGAAATTTCAGACCCGATATTCGGCATGAACAAACATAAGCTTCCTGCTGTCAAAAGTTGCTAAGGAAACCCCTGGCCAGTAAAGTGAATGTGCCGGGTGATTTAGTACATGTTCTCCAGGTGCCATCCCCTATCGTGTTTGTTTGACAATCTCTAGCCTAATAGCTAAGACAATGGCTATTATTTTTTTATGGGTTTGGTTCCCATTGAGAGGGAGGTGTTATGTAGCCCTAACATTGTTATGTAGTCTTAACACACTCCCTGTTCTTAGCTGACAACACTTCTTAGTACAATTGTCACCCTAGGACAGGGATTGAGTTATTGGAAGACTTTCCAGGTAAAAAGGTGTGGGGAAAAAGAAAACAAAGGCTGTAACCACATCTAAAGACAGGTAAGCTGCAATGTTATCAATGTTTGTTCTTGGGTTTAGATATACTTTAATATTACAGGTGTGGGGGCCTAACTGGTACACAGTGTGGAAGATTCTTAAAATGGTGGTGGAGCTTAGGGCAAAGCAGCAGGTTAAGAATAATGTCAGCCCTGCCAGTCAGTACCCGGCCCATATTATCCTACCACTGTTTGGCACAAGGAATGGATAAACCCTTCTATTTCTGGGTATGGAGGAGCATGTGACTCACGCCCACATTACAGCACTGGTGCTTGGTCAAATGGGAGTTGGGAGAGAGCCCTAGGCCCTATACTTTCTCCAAACCACACCTTACACAGGCCATCCTCTCATTGCTTTCTGCGACCAAAATAAGCAGTGGGGTAGCGAATGAAAGGTAAGTATGTACAGCTGGTGGGGCTGGCAATAAAGTGAATCTGCTGCTTTATTCTGCATAGGCAAAAGCACAGATTCACTTTAAAATATTCCCTATCAATTCACTAAAATCTTCATAGCGGGAACAAAATAATAAGGGTGGCAGTATGGAAGAAAATGTGTTGTCAAAGGACTTACCACTGTGAATCCGTAAATGTTCCTTTAGATGGTGTTTGTATTTGAAAGCTTTTCCACATTCAGTGCATTTGAATTTTCTGTTTCCACCAGACTGTGTTACATGCCTCTGTAAGAGAGGAAAATTCATAACTATATCGCAAGAGGAAGATAGCATTCTGACTGGGTACAGTACTCAAAAAAACTGCGTACATTTTGACCTAAATTAGAAGAAAAAAAAGTTTTAGTTGTTTTGCATTCCTATTATTTAATTCCCCGTGCCCCATGTATCATCACATTGACACTGTCTGTACTAATCGTCCCCTTCTCCAATACATCAAAAACACATACAGTAAGCAGAGGAAGGTTTTGCATTACAGCTTATCACATAAAAAGCAGCACGCAGGACAAGGACATTCTGCTCCCTTCTATTTAGCTACTTTTCTATTAGAACCATGTTTTCAGGTTTTGCATATATTTTATAAAGCACATTTTAGGCCTGACATGTAGTTAAAATCCCCGAAACATTATATATTTTCTGAAAGCAGAGACCCTGGAGAATGAAATGATAGTAGATACAATTTTTATGCCACCCAGTATTATTGCACATTTTTATCAAATGCATATTTTTTAGCAAAATACACACAAAACTTAATTTTAGAGCACACGAACAATACATTATCCAATTTTTGGGTATCATTTAAAGATATGATGAGTAAATAGATACACAACATGTCAAGCCTTATAATTGCATGTGCCTGGAAATGGTGACAAACTTCAGTCCCCAAAATTGTTTGTGAGCGACATTTTAAAAGCCTTTAGGAGTTATCAGTTGTAGAGTGCAAGCCCCAGAATTTTTGCTCTGTACATGGGGGGTGGGGGCTTAAATAAATGTTTTTGTGTTTTATTATTTATTTTTACACTTATCCAATATCCCCCTATGTGAATGAATGAATGATTTGTATAGCGCTGCAAATGCGAACTGAATCGCCTCAAGGCGCTTGGTGTGATAGAATACTGTAATGACTGGTCCTGGTAAAGGATACATGAGGGGGTCTATTAGATCCGTGAGTCTCCATGTCCTCCAATGAGGCTGACTAGCTTCTTTCTCAGCCACATTAGCCAAGGAAAGTGGTAGGAGGAAGTTATGTCCCATCATTGGTATTAGTGGGAGGAATAATGCCCAATTGTTGGTGTCAGTGGGAGGAATAGTGCCCCATTGTTGGTGTCAGTGGAAGGAAGGGTGCCTCATCCTTGGTATCAGTGAGAGAAATAGTGCCTCGTATCAGTGGTAGGAATTGTGCCTCAATCCTTTATTTGGCCTGCAGGCCACAGTTTGGAGACCACTGCCATAGAATAATATCACCTTGAATTTTGCTGTCTGCTTCCGCTTAACATTGCAGCTAACACTAATGCCCCGTACACACGATCAGACATTGATCAGACATTCCGACAACAAAATCCATGGATTTTTTCCGACGGACGTTGGCTCAAACTTGTCTTGCATACACACGTCACACAAAGTTGGTCGGAAATTGCGAACGTCAAGGACGCGGTGACATACAACACGTACGACGAGCTGAGAAAAATGAAGTTCAATAGCCAGTGCTGCTCTTCTGCTTGATTCCGAGCATGCGTGGAACTTTGTGCGTCGAAATTGTGTACACACGATCGGAATTTAACCACTTCCCGACCGGCGCACACAGATATACGTCGGCAGAATGGCACGTACAGGCAGGAGGGCGTATATATAAGTCCCTCCTTAATGCCTGTCCGTGCCATCGGGAGCGCGCCGGGAGCGGCGCTCCCGCGCCGGTCGGGACCCCCGTGAGTCCGGTCGCGGGCCCCGTGGACTCGATTGCCACGGGGACACCCGCAATCATCTCACGGGAAGGCTGAACGGGGAGATGCCGAGATAAACAGCATCTCCCCGTTCTGCCTAGCAACTAGTGACGCCGATCTCTGCTCCCTGTGATTGGAGCAGAGATCAGCATTCACTAGCTGACAGCCACGCCCCCCCACAGTAAGAAACACACCCCTAGGCATAATTTAACCCCTACACTGCCCCCTTGTGGTTACCCCTTCACTGCCAGTGTCATTTATACAGGAATCAATGCATTTAAATAGCATTGATTGCTGTATAAATGACAATGGTCCCAAAAATGTGTCAAAAATGTCCGATGTGTCCGCCATAATGTCACAGTCACAATAAAATTCGCTGATCGCCGCCATTACTAATAAAAAAAAAAAAAATATTAATAAAAATGCTTTAAAACTATCCCCTATCTTGTAAACGCTATAACTTCTGCGCAAACCAATCAATAATCGCTTATTGCAATTTTTTTTACCAAAAATATGTAGAAGAATACGTATCGGCCTAAACTGAGGAAAAAAAATGTTCTTTTATATATTTTTGGGGGATATTTATTATAGCAAAAAAATAAAAAATAATGTTTTTTTTTTCAAAATTGTCGCTCTTTTTTGTTTATAGCGCAAAAAATAAAAACCGCAGGGGCGATCAAATACCATCAAAAGAAAGCTCTATTTGTGGGAAAAAAAGGACGGCAATTTTGTTTGGGAGCCACGTCGCACGACCGCGCAATTGTCAGTTAAAGCGACGCAGTGCCGAATTGCAAAAAGTGGCCTGGTCCTTTGGCTGCAAATTGGTCCAGTCTGAAAGTGGTTAAGACAACGGATTTTGTTGTCGTAAAATTTGAGAACCAGCTCTCAAATTTTGTCAGACGGAAATTCCGATGGAAAATGTCCGATGGAGCCTACACGCGGTCAGAATTTTCGACAAGAAGCTCCCATCGAACATTTTCCATCGGAAAATATGACCGTGTGTACGGGGCAATAGGCTGCACAACTAGATGACATAAATGTTACTCTACCGTATATAGGGGTTGATTTACTAAAGGCAAATCCACTTCAAGTGCACTTGGAAGTGCAGTCACTGTAGATCTGAGGGGGACATGCAAGGAAAATAAAAAAAAATGAATTTTTGCTTGTACTTGATTGGATGATAAAATCAGCAGAGCTTCTCCGCACTTAAGATATTTCCCTCAGATTTACAGCGACCGCACCTTCAAGTTGCAGTGCAGTGTGGATTTGCCTTTAGTAAATCAACCCCTTAGTGTCTGAATTCATGTCAATAGATGTTTTCTTTGATCTGTAATGGTCCTTTAAAAATCAGAATGTAATTGTAAAATGAAGAAAGCTGAAATGAGTAAACTGAGAAACAGATAAATCCCAGACCTGACACCCTTGAAATGAATGTGTATTACATAATATATGTATCGCTCCCACCCGCACCACTGCATCCTGGTGAAGGTTGCATTGCAATATAACAAGTTGAGTCTTTCCGGGTTTGGATCTACCTATCCAGTAAGTCATGCTGAGGAGAAATTAAGACATATACGTCACATTGCACAGACTGTGTTGTAGTAATGCATCCATTTTACATAAAGAGAAAAAAGAAATGCAGGAATTCTACCATAAAATGATATTCCGTAACTTCAGAAGGAAAATGCAGCCAAACTCATGCCTTTTATGATGGTGGTTTGGAACAGGTTGAGCCTCATCGGAGCTGCAGGTGTAGAAATAAACAGGAAGGGAAGGATGTGAGGCAATGCTGTCCACCTAAAGCCTTCTTCCACTTACTTGATCTTTTCCTGACTTGTGGGATGTCATGTGACGGTCCAGCTGGGTTCTGTAGGCAAACGTGTAGCTGCACATAGAGCAACTAAAGTTGTCTTCATTCTTTTCATGCCGGTATTTGATGTGTTCCTTCAAGGAAGTGTAACGTTTGTATCCCCTGTCACAATACGGACATGTCAGGAGCTGGGAGAATGCGTCTGGAGTTCCTGCAAATAGAGATCAGGCTATGACACAGCTGCATCTGGAAGTCAATTACAAACAATACAAACAATTCAGTACAATAGTCTTCATTTTACCCCCTGAAGTAATAAGTTATTAAAGGTTTATTAATAGTGTACACCATTTTACTCTACAGTGCCATGAAGGGTGAAATTACCTTTTTTTCTCTTCAAAGGATGGAGTTAAGCCCCATATTGAACTGCTGCACAACTGCTACATTGGGAATGTGGCAGTAAAGCCAGCCATAAATGGGTCAAAATCTGGCCAGACCAGCCAAATTTCGATCCTTGTATGGGCTAGCTCGTTGTACACAAGTTGATCTATCGGTTGACTTGTGTACAACCAGGCTGTCGGGTTTTTCCCAAACGATCAGTGCCACCAGCTATAGCCAGCAAGACTGATTGTTGTGTTCTGGGAGCTTTCCCCGCTGGCAGAACACAATAGTGTTGCGGGAAGGATTCCCCTATCAGTGTGTTGATGGGGAAATCGGCACATTTTTTTTCATACAACCTGCTGGTATGTATGGCCTGCCTAAACCTAGTAGACACTATCATTTTTGTTTTTCGTTCAACTCAGTAGGCTGAATGAAAAAAAAAAAAAAAACGAAAGCGCTCGGGAGCAGATCCTGTACTAACAATCCAATGTTAGTACAGTGACCCCCCTGCTGAGATATTGTGTTCAGACAGGGACCCCCCCCCCCCCCCCCCCCCGGCAGAACACACCTGAGAGCGCTGATCGGATGCTGATAGGCAGACATTTTTTGGTCACATCCCTTTGACAGAAGCTTGACATTCTGCCGGCTTCTGTCGGATTGGATGGCCTGGCCCATCAAGCGACCGAACAGTCTGAACCTGGAAGGAAAACTGTGAGAAGATGGACGTTCCCATGACCAGCGGGTGCTGACAGCGCAACACTGGAGGGGATTGTTTGACAGGTAAGTCTACAATAATATGCTAATATGCTCCGCTAGCATATTATGGCTAACAACTCCATATGCAGCTCAGTGTACATTTAGGGCACTGGTCTGGGTTGTGATGATGTGACTTCAGTGCACATGGGTGGGTGTGACGTCATCAAGGCCTGGGCGAGTGACCAAACAGTCTGAACCTGGAAGGAAGTTCCCATTACCAGTGGGGGTGCTGACAGCGCAGCACTGGAGGGGATCAATTGACAGGTGAGTCTACAATAATATGCTAATATGCTCTGCATACTAGCACATTATGGCTACCAACTCCATATACACCTCAGTGTATATTTACGGCACTGCTCATTGTTGTGATGATATGACGTCAATGCACATGGGCGGGTGTGACATCATCATGGCTTTGGCAATCAAGTGGCTGAACATACTAAACCTGAAAGGGACACCAGGAGAAGATGAAAGCACCCATGACCAGTGGAGGCGCTGATTACACAGTGCTGGAGGGGATTGTTTGACAGGTAAGTCTGCACTATTGCTCTATATGCTCTATATGCTTTGCATACTAGCATATTATGGCTAACAACTCCTGGGGGCCCATTAAAAAAAAAAGAGTTCAATTCCGCCTTAAAGTGAAACCATAACTGATTTTGTATAAGATCACAATTTGAGCTGTCATAATGAAGTATGTCTGAAAGTCATGATGTGCTTATTGCAGTGTCACTTCTTATTTCCCCATATTTGCATTACGGTATTTTATATTTAGATTTGCAGAATTTCCTTTAAGAGGGTACCGACGTGTCACACAGTGTAATCAGCATCCTAGATGAATAACTGAAGAGGTAATACTAGTGGCAGGATAAACCAATTGAGAGGATTCCCCTGCCAAGACTAAAGCCAGGTTCACACATGTGTGAATTGGATGTGGGTTTCCTCGCATCCAATTCGCATGACATGTGAGTGTGACCAGCTCTCAATGGAGCCAGTTCACTCAGGTCCGGGCGGCTGCGGTCCGCATTCCAAAAGGGTCCTGTGCATGTTTGGGTCTGTTTCAGGTGCAAAATCTGGCAAAAATTTGGACCCGATTTGCACCTGAACCAGTGAACAGGAACGCACCGGACCCCATACTGGGAACAGTGGCCGCACATACAGTATGTGAACCCGGTCTTAAGTGGCAGAGCACATCCACTGTGCAGCAGCTCTAAGCAAGGAGCACAGAATGTGCACAATGAAGCCCAATCACTGAAATATGAGTGTTGATTGGTTGCTATGGGCTACTGCACTTTGCTCTATATATATTCAGCTGCAATCTTTTTCCATTTGCAAGATGATCTATCCACCTGCGCAGCAAAGATATATAATAAATGTGCTGCCTTCCTGAATTTTTAAGCACAGGTCGTATTTCGAAAGTCTGCAGAATAAACTTTAATTTTCTGTCTGCAGACATAAGAGATGGTGTACAATTTTCCAGAGTCTAACGTCTGTAGAAGTCACACATTTATATTGCCAATCTGACCTCCAGAATAGAGAGTGAGATATGATAACAGAGGTGAGGTGTTATATCTCTTCTTCAAAGTAATCTCTCCCCCATCATACACCGTCTGTAATTCACAGGATTTTTTTTCACAATGTAATCTTTGCTACAAGACACAATTTACAGCAGGCACTACCTATGTGGAATTATTTTTATCTGTAACAATACTTTATTTTCATGTCGGCTGAGGGTTTAGTACCTGTTGCCTTCACCTGGAGAGCTCTGATTAAAAGAAAACAGGGACAATATAAATATGGACATTCTGAGAGTTAGGGGTTTATTTGCTAAAGCTAGAGAGAGCAAAATTAGTCACAATTCTGCAGAGAAACCAATCAGCTTCCAGGTTTTATTGCTAAAGCTTAATTAGTCGCTTCCCGATCGCTGCACAACGATATACGTCGGCAGAGTGGCACAGGTGGGCAAAAGGGCTTACAGGTACACCCCCTGTAAGAAGCGGCACTGCAGGTGTTCTCCGTGACCATGGGTCCCGTGGACTCGATATCGACGTTCTACCTCTCTGATCGTGTCACGGAGAGGTAGAATGGGGGAAATGCCTTTGTAAACAAAGCATTTCCCCATTCTGCCTAGTGACATGACAGAGATCACTGCTCTCTGTCATCAAGAGTGATTGCTGTCCTGTGTGTTGAAGCCCACCCCCCCCCACAGTTAGAATCACTCCCTAGGTCACACTTAACCCCTTCATTGCCCCCTAGTGGTTAACCCCTTCACTGCCAGTGTCATTTACACAGTAATCAGTGCATTTTTATAGCACTGATCACTGTATAAATGTCAATGGTCCCAAAAATGTGTCAAAAGCGTCTGATGTGTCCGCCATAATGTTGCAGTTCCGATAAAAAAAGCAGATCGCGGCCATTACTAGTAAAAAATAATAATAATAATAAAAAATGCTATAAATCTATCCCCTATTTTGTAGACGCTATAACTTTTGCAGAAACCAATCAATATACGCTTATTACATTGTTTATTACCAAAAATATGTAGAAGAATACATACCGGCCTAAACTGGGAAAAAAATGTGATTTTTTTTAAAGAAAAAATTGGGGTATTTACCGCCAATTGTCAGTTAAAGCGACGCAGTGACGAATCGCAAAAAATTGCCTGGTCATTCAGCAGCCAAATCTTCCGGGGCTGAATCGCTTAAACAAACTGAGGTTAGAAGCTGATTTGGTTTCTCTGCAGAATTGTGACAAATTTTGCCCTCTCTGGCTTTAGTAAATAAACCCCTTATGCCTCGACTGGACTTTGTGACAGCAAAGGTCCGACGGAACGAATCCGTCGGACATTCCGATCGTGTGTGGGCTCCATCGGACCTTTGCATGGCAAAAATCCGACGGACTTTAGAAATAGAACATGTTTTTAAATTTTCCCGCCGGAACTCCACCAGAGTCAGTTCCTAGCGGGAAAACCGTTCGTCTGTATGCTGGTCCAACGGACCAAAATACGACGCAAGGGCAGCTACAGCACCTGCCCGCGAGAATGTTTCTCGGCGACAGGGCACTGTACATCTCGCGCTGGCTGCAATAGGAAAAACACATTTTCCTATCGCAACGAGCGCGAGAGGAAAGGCCTGGTATGGATTTTAAGGGGAAGCCCCTACGCCAAAAAAACGACACGGGGGTCCTCCCAAAATCGATACCAGACCCTTATCTGAGGACGCAGCCTGGCCGGTCAGGAAAGGGGGTGGGGACAAGCGAGCGCCCCCTCCCCCTCCTGAACCGTACCAGGCCGCATGCCCTCAACATAGGGGGTGGGTGCTTTGGAGAAGGGGGGCGCTCTGCGGGCCCCCCACCCCAAAGCACCTTGTCCCCTCTTCCCGACAACCCTGGCCGTTGGTTGTCGGGGTCTGCGGGCTTATCGGAATCCGGGAGCCCCCTTTAATAAGGGAGCCCCCAGATCCCGGCCCCCCACCCTATGTGAATGAGAATGGGGTACGCGTGGTGTGGCGACTTATATAGGGACAAGGGGCGGGGTCACCGGCAGATGTCACATGGTGACCCCGCCTCTTATGATGTCACAGTCCCAGCATCCCCCGGGGGCAAGAGCAGTTGCTCCAGAGCTCAGTAAATGAGCCGAGGCTCTGCTGACTTCCATCATCCAATCACATGCAAACAAAAATGCTGTTTTTTTTTTTATTTTCGTTGCACGTGATTGGGTATAATTTTGCCAAATTAATCTTTGCCTCATTTATCAGGCTATGGAGAAACTGCACTTGCAAAGTGCAACTGCACAGTCTATTTGCCTTTAGTAAATCAACCCATAAATCTCCCCGGGGACAAAGACTACAATAGAAATTTTAGGCTGGGTTCACACTACTGCGAATTGGATGCGGGTTTCCCCACATTACAATTCGCATTTCAGGAGATTATGACCGGCTCTCTATGGAGCCGGTTCACACATCTCCAGAGCAGTTCCCATGCGAATTGCACAGGAGTCCTGTGTGTCTTCTGGTCTGTTTCCGGTCTGAATTCAGCCAAAAATGCAGGCTGAAATCGGACCTGAAAACGATAAATTGGGATGCACTGGACCCCTGCTAATGTGTGAACCCAGCCTTAGAGAAATTCAAATACTTCTCTACTCTATTCAACATTAAAAAAGCCAGGCAACTAGCATTTTTAAAACAATGTAACCAATGACAGCCCAATTATTCTTCTAGGTATATATTTTCTTTCAGAAAGACCCCTTTGTGCTTTGTACAAAATGAGAACCAGCCAGACACATCTGGGAAGATTCTTCACATTGCACAGCTGTCAACTGATCACCTAAATATGTAAAGGATAATTTCATATGTTTCTGATAAGAGGCCCGGGTTGTTTTTCAGCTTTTATTTTCCATGCATAAGAAAGGTTAGCGTGCCATCTATTTCATATAGGTACCATTTTCATCTTGACCACTGGCCTCCGGAGTGCCTTGCCTCTGGTCATCCTCAGGAGCTTCTGGATAGATGACAGCTGTGTCGCTCTGCTGAAGGAACTCTTCCACATTTGGATCATGGTTTTGCTCATTTTCAACATCTGAATCACATTCTTCATCATGAACTTCTAAAACAATGCAAATGAATTAGGATTAATGGCTCTTTGTTATGAGAATTTCCAGATGCATTGAGGAAAAAGAATAGCCATACAATTGGATGTACAAGTAAAATATTTTATTTTTACTATAAGTTGGTAATATTATCTCCCTTGCAAGCTACTTTAAACTGTGAGGCTACATTTGGTTGCATGCTGGAAATGTTTAGACGTCATGCTTCCTTTGCTCTCTAGTCCAGGTTAAATCTTGTATACAATATATACATATACTTGTTTAGCTTTACTAAAACAAAGAATTCTACTTGTACATGCGACTGCATTGCAAGATTTTATTCTCCAATATCCAGAAATACCAGCCAATAAATCACAGATGCTGCTAGAAAATTGCTGTTATATACAGGAATCCTGACTAATTGAAAACACACCAGCCAGAGGTTACTGTAATATTTTAAATGATGATGTCATTTAAGTCACACTCTCTTCTCATTTACTTGTCATAAAGATGAAAATGCCAGGAATTAAGGGACCATTATCAAAATTTAGCAGGAAGAGACCAATACCTTCTCAGAAGACATGCTTCTTACTTACAAAAAGGTGCAGGGCACCCAAAATTATGGATATAGTTAAAGGTGGAGAAGACCACCTCTGTTCCCATCCTCCAATTGCAAGGCCCTTAAATGCCATCTCCCTGATCTGATGGATCAGAAGGCAGTCTGATTAATTCTCCAGTAAAGTCAAAGTGACGTTCATTTGACCTCTTTGTCTCAGTCTAGACTGTACCTGATGGATTGAAAGGCTTTCTTACTGCAGTATGCCTCTAAGTAAAGTCATGCAAGTCTGAGAACACTTAGGGGGCACCCCAAACTCCGTGATCGGAGGAGATGCTGGTCACTTTATCAGGTCATATGAACAGGTTCTCCTAACACACGAGCGGACTAGGTCCGATGGTCTTTCCAACGGACTTTTGGCGGAGTTCCGACTGACTTTTCAAAAAGAACGGACTTGGACACACACAATCACACTAAATTCTGACGGATTTGAACGTGATGACGTACGACCGGACTAGAATAAGGAAGTTCATAGCCAGTAGCCAATAGCTGCCCTAGCGTCATTGTTTGTCCATTGGACTAGCACACAGACGAGCGGATTTATCTATAGGAACTGGGTCTGGCAGAATTTTCGACAGTAAAAGTCCAATGGAGCCCATACACGATCGAATTGTCCTTCGGACCTTTGCTGTCGAAAAGTCCGCTTGTGTGTACGCGGCATTAGAGTTTTTATTTTTTTAACTCCATTCATTTGTAGAGCGCACCGCTTGGTTCATAGTCCTAAACAAGTGGAACATCAAACACAAAAGGTTTACTGATGTGCTTTTCAAATAAACGGGTTTTCTCAGAGCTAGGGCTTTAACAAGACCATGCCGCTACATTATAAATGTTTTTTTTTTTTTTTAATGACATCTAACAATTTTTAGTTTCCCAATAGAGCCGTACCACCAGACGACCTGCTCAGATTCTATAGGCCTTATCACCTTCTATGAGGCAGGTCCAGATAAAGCTCAGTTCTGAGTAGGCACTAGGGGGTCTGAATCAGCTACTGGCATCTAATAAGTCTTGGAGCTTTCCAATGGTGCTCCCCAACCACTCCCATGGAGTCAGGTTTTCCCTGCTGTAGGTTGGACAGTCTAACTTCTCTGGCTTATATTCTTTAAAGTGTATCTAAAGTCAGTCAAATTTTTTTTTTTTTTTTGGATAGAGAAGAGGGGTTCAAAACCCCTGTCAGATTTGTTACTACTGGGCAGATTTGCCTTCACTATTTGTCCCGGTGACCATGGTCACTGGAACAAAAATTATGGGATAATTTGAAATGTTGAGTTTTTACCTGTACAGCAATTAGGGGGAAATATTCACATTCTGAGACAGCTATCTAAAAAATTTCCTCTTACTTCCTTTTGAGTCCAAAATATAGAAGTGAAGAGAAATCCCCACAGATGTCAGAAAAACCCTGATCAGAATTTTAACCCTTCTCTACTATGCAAAATAATCAAAAAAATGTTGGCTTTAGAAATATTTTAACACAGTGGTCTCCAAACTGCGGCCCTATGCTTACTTTTGTCATGCCCTTGGGGCACTATTTCTCCCACTGATACAAGGCACTATTCCTTCCAGTGACACCAATGATGGGACACTATTCCTGCTCTTGACACCAACAATGGGGCATTATTCTTCCCACCGATGCGAATGATGAGGCATTGTTTACTCCCATTGACTCCCAGGCATTTTCTATTTACGCTGGCCACAGTCTGGCCCCCTCAAAGTCTAAAGGACAGTAAACTGGCCCTTTGTTTAGATAGTTAGAAGACCCCTGCTTTAACATAAAATAAATAAAGAGAGAATACTGACAATTCAGAAGGGCTGAGTTGGGATCTGAGGTATAGACATCTTGTGGCCAGACTTGTCTATATTCCCATCTCACACGTTCCTGGAAACAAGGCTCATCTGTAGTGGGTGCTGCAGCGACTACCAGCTGGTTACTGGAAAAATAGGTAAACACACATATTCGCCTGCACACCATTGATCCCCAAATGTTGTCCAAAGATTTTTATTGCAGAGTGATCACATCACAAGAGAGGAGTGCAACTTTTCGAAACCTTGCAGGACCCCTTCGTCAAGTATGCAATGTCCCATGCCTGACGAAGGGGTCCTGCGAGGCTCCGAAACATTGCACTCTCTCTTGTGATATGATCACTCTGCAATAAAAATCTTTGGACGACATTTGAGGATTCTTGGTGTGCTGGCAAATATGTGCGTTTATCTTGTGGCCAGAGACTCACAAATATCTGAAACAATCCACTATCATACACCAAGAAAAGAAATCCCACTTGTGGATGAACATTCTAAAGGGTTGCACACTGAAAACAGCAACATTAAAAGTAGTACCTGTACATCCAATGTCATCAGCATCAGGCCCCAGGATTTCATTTGCGTCTGTTCCATCTGCAAAACACACACACAAATCTTAGTCATTTGCGTCACTTGTTTCCTATTAACACTTGCAAATACTGTATAAGGTTAGGGGAACAGCCATATTTCTCATTATATGTGCTCTTATTTCTGCTGCCTCACTCAAAGACTCCAAACAGAGTCAGCCTGGCTAAAGACAACAAACTCTCCATGGTCTCTAATGATATTAAGCGCCCATAACGCTCCAGAGACCACATGACCTTATCTTAGGTAGCTTGAGTACGTATTTTTTTAATTCATGGCAACAAGAGTTCTTTTTCATTTTAAAATAACGCAATGAAAATGTGATTTGGTATTCATAGTGAGCCATATTAGATTCAAGTAAAGCATCAGATTTATTGATAGGTCCCATCATTTGTGAGGCATTTATTAAAGCAACAATACAGGATGACCACAGTTCATGAAACAATGGTTACAATGGATCTACAGATAGAGTGCTACGAGTCCACAAACCCAGCCCCTCTAAACATATTTAGTAGCAGCAAAAAATAAAACACTTTTAAAATTAGTTTAAGTACAATCACAATTTCCATGTAATATTTAATTAAAAAATGCAGTATCAAGTCACTACCATGGAAAAATGCCTTTGCTGACATTGCTAAGCCAATGGGTTACCTAAAAAGAGAACGCTCGTGGCTGAGCTGAGAATAGTCTATAGGTTGGCTTCTGCTATTCTGGCTGGGTAGAAGGGTAAAACACAGGATAGATATAGAAACTTTTACAGACTTATGCCGCGTACACACGAACGGATTTTCCATCGGAAAAATCTTGGCTTCGCTTGCATACACACGGTCACACAAAAGTTTGACTTTCGACAGTCAAAAACGCGGTGACGTACAACACTACGACGAACCGAGAAAATTAAGTTCAATGCTTCCGAGCATGCGTCAAATTGTTCCCGAGCATGCGTAGGAATTTTGCGTGCCGGAAATGGTACAGACGATCAGAATTTCCGATCAAAACTTTTTCCGACTGAAAAATTGAGAACCTGCTCTCAATCTTTTGCTGGCTGGAATTCCGCCAGCTAAAGTCAGATGGAGCATACACACGGTCACATTTTCCAACCAAAAACTCTCATCGGATATTTGCTGGCGGAATTTCCGATCGTGTGTACGCGGCATTAGGCTGGGTTCACACCAGAGCGTTTCTGTTCACTGCTTCAGGTGCAAATTTTTTCCTGAATTCGGACCCAAAAACGCATAGGATCCTTTTCAAAACCGCACCGTGGTCACCTCGGACATGTGTGAACCGGCTCCACTGAGAGCCAGTCAAATTCACATGTTTGAGGGTAAAAATGCATTCAATTAGCATATATGTGAACCCAGCCTTAAAGGTACACTCTGTCAAAGTGAAAAGGTTACCCTTAAAGCAAGCTTTGTGGGCTCTGGTATATCTGAACAATGTCTTTCAGGCATTTAAACGAATCTTCGGCCTGCCCGAGGAGTGCTCATATTTATGGTATGGAATGTGGACAAGTGGTGCATACTGCACTTTAGTGCTAACTAATTTTAAGGGAAACAACAGCAATCCAATATGATTTTGTAACTTGGCTAATTGTTGCTACAGTAGCAAATTGGAAAGGCAATAGGCTAGCTTAACAATAAAGGTTTCAAATTGTCCACCATTTTAAAGGGAAACTGTGTGGTTCCAATTCGTTTTAATTGACATCCCCAAGTGTATCTAAACTCAAAAACAAAAATGTAATATATTGCAGCTCACCAGTCCTTAGATGCAATGACTGTATTCGTTTTTTTGGGGTTTTTTTTTTTGTATTTTTTCCCACATGGTAATCCTGAAAATAAAATTTTCTGTTCCTGTGTGTCTATGGGGGCAGCAATGGTTTTAATATAGGCTGGACTTCAAACATGTCAGTATATGTTTATCTCCATTACATGGTGGATTAATGGGAGTAGTATAGCAGTAGTTAAAGCGGAGTTCCACCCAGTTAAAAGTCAGCAGCTACAAAAAGTGTGCTAACTTTTAATAAACGTACACTCAGAGCCGATCGGCCCTATAGGCACACTATGCAAGCTGCTTAGGGCCCCACCGCTGTGGGGGGGCCCCCAAAACCCAGCATCCCCCCTGCACCTCTGGCTGGCCGTTTAGAGTGCAGTGAGGAGAGGTGGGAGGAGGTGGAAGGCGGCGATCGGCAGATTTATGGTGCCTGAGTGGGCGGCGGGATCTCCCTGGGGTTTGTAGTACTCTCAGTGTATACAGTGGAGAGGAGAAGGGAGGGGCCTCTGACCCAGGCAGGTATCAGTTTCACTTTCACTCTGCTTGAACACTTTTGTTGATGCCTGGGTCAAAGGCCCCTCCCCTCTCCGCTGTATACATTCGGAGATAGAACTACTAGCCCCAGGGAGATCCCCCTGCCTGTGGACACCATATAGCTGCCGATCGCTGCCTCCCACCTCTGCCAGCCAGGTACAGGGGAACCTCTGCAAGGGGGGGGGAGTCAGCTGTTTGGGGGCCCAAATGTAAGAGGGGGGGCTTTCTGGGGACACTAATGTAAGGAAGGGGTCCTCTGGGGACACTAATGTAAGGACGGGGCCCTCTGGGGACACTGATGTAAGGACGGGGCCCTCTGGGGACACTGATGTAAGGACGGGGCCCTCTGAGGACACTGATGTAAGGACGGGGCTCTCTGGGGACACTGATGTAAGAGGGGGCCCCCTGGGGACACTAATGTCAGGGGGGGGGGGCTCTCTGGGGACCCTGTGTAAGGAGGGGCTCTCTGGGGACCCTGTGTAAGGAGGGGCTCTCTGGGGATACTAATTTAAGAGGGAAGGCTCTCTTTGGACACTAATGTAAGGGGAGGCTCTCTTGGGACCCTGGTGTAAGGGGGGGGGCTCTCTGGGGACCCTGGTGTAAGGGGGGCTCTCTGGGGACCCTGGTGTAAGAAGGGGCTCTCTGAGGACCCTGTGTAAGGAGGGGCTCTCTGGGGATACTAATTTAAGAGGGAAGGCTCTCTTTGGACACTAATGTAAGGGGAGGCTCTCTTGGGACCCTGGTGTAAATAGGGAGGCTCACTGTGGACCCTGATGTAAGGAGGGGCTCTCTGAGGACACTGATGTAAGGGGGCTCTCTGGGGACCCTGATGTAAGGAGGGGCTTTCTGGGGACCCTGATGTAAGGGGAGGCTCTCTGGGGACTCTGATGTAAGGGGAGGCTCTCTGGGGACTCTGATGTAAGGGGAGGCTCTCTGGGAAACCTAATGTAGGGGGAGGCTCTCTGGGGACCCTGATGTAAGGGGGGGCTCTCTGGGGACCCTGATGTAAGAGGGGAGGCTCTCTGGGGACCCTAATGTAGGGGGAGGCTCTCTGGGGACCCTAATGTAGGGGGAGGCTCTCTGGGGACCCTAATGTAGGGGGAAGCTCTCTAGGGACCCTGGTGTAAGGGGGGGCTCTCTGGGGACCCTAATGCAGGGGGAGGCTCTCTGGGGACCCTGATGTAAGGGGGGGGGTCTCTGGGGACCCTAATATAGGGGGAGGCTCTCTGGGAACCCTGATGTAGTGGGAGACTCTCTGAGGACACTGATTTAAGGGGGGCTGTCTGGGGACCCTTGTGTAAGGGGGGCTCTCTGGGGACCTTGGTGTAAGGAGGGGGCTCTCTGAGGACCCTGATGTAAGGGGGGCTCTCTGAGGACCCTGATGTAAGGGGGGCTCTCTGGGGACCTCATTCTGTTCTATATTGTTGTACTTATTCTTTGACTGTTTTGTTTAACGGAGGGAGGATTGTTTTGGAAGCACTGAAGTGTCAGGTGTGACTGTGTGGCAATGGCAAATAGTTTACATAGCTCACGGCATCATGGGTCAAGTAGAGGGCCCCTTAGCAGAATTTTGCTTAGGGCCCCAGGGAGGTCAGGATCGGCACTGGTACACTCACCTGTCCCATGGTCCAGCTATGTGGGCGCACAAAGCCTCGCTCTCCTCCCCCTCCTCTCCGTGGTGCTGGCATTGTAATTGTAGGAGCCCGGCTGTGACTTCACAGCCAGGCGCGCAATACGCATGCGTGAGCTGCGCGCTGTGAATGGCCGGACAATCTTCTGGGACCTGTGACGTGTCCCAGAAGATTGCAGGGAGGGAGGGGGGAGAGGTGAACTTCCTTTGGGCGCCGCAGCACCAGGGGAGGAAGTGGGAGCTGGGTGCCTGTCAAAACTGGGTACCCGCTAACCCTCTCAAAAAATAACATACCAAATGTGGCATATCATGGGGTCACCAGTACCTAAAGCGGAATTTTTGGGTGGAACTCCGCTTTAACACAATAATGATAAGTTCTTTATGCTTTCTTTTAAACTCACTAGCGTTAAGGACACTGCAATTCTGGTAAGATCAATATATATTTTCTGAACTTGCTGAAAATGTTCAAAAGGAATGCAGCCACCACACATGGACTGGATTAAAGCTGCTATTTAATTTATTTATTTTTTATTATTTAGATACGCTTTAAAGCGGAACTAAACTCTCTCAATCAACATTAAAGTGGTGGTAACGGCTCAAGGTTTTTTACCTTTACCACTCCTGAGTCCCATCTCGATCCAGTGATGTGCACGAGAGCAGCCAATCACCTGGTTCTCTTCCTCCTCATTGACTGAGACAGCAGCGGGAGCCATTTTCTCCCACTACTGTCAATCACACCCAGTGAGTCAAATAGGGGCCAAGCTTTGCTCCGTGTGTTAATGGACACACATAGCAGCAGCTTGGTAGTGAGTCTGCTCGGGTGCCCCCATAGCAAGGTGCTTGCTATGGGGGCATTTAGCTGGAGGGAAGGGCCAGGAGCATCGGCAAGGGGACCCAAGAAGAGAAGGATCGGGGCTGTTCTGTGCAAAACCACTGCACGGAGCAGGTAAGTATGACACATTTGTTTTTGTTTTTAAAAAAATTAAAAAATTCTGCCTTTGATATCACTTTACCTATTTTAATCCGTATGCTGTTAGCATTAATAAATAATAAAATGTGTTTTTTTTTTACATTTCTTCCTGGTTTCTGACCTAGGCTAAAATGATGCCATACATCTCTGGGTTCTTCATGGGCATTTTTTATTTCATCTGGAGAGGGCTTTCTCATCTAAGCATACCTGCCTGCCAGCATGCCTGAGCTAAGGGCAGATGGATTACAGGACATAAATGCTACATGCATCATCTGCCTTTACTCAAATTGTCCACAGCTAGAAATACTAGGGGGCGTTTTTCAAAGTGATTTCTCAACAAAATAAAGCATGAGTTACAAGAGTTACTTTGCGGCTCCTAAATGGATTTCCAGGAAAGAGTTAAAATCCTGCCACTTACAGATAAACACTTTCAGAATTTACAGTCCAATAACAAAGCATGTTAAAAAGTTTCAGAGAAAGCGTTTGATCCTCAGTGAAATCATTACTACCTGGAAAAGAATGAATGCTTTATAAGGCCCTGCTTAGAAAAAGTCAGCATGGCTGATCCCTGGTAAGGGCTGAGACTTCAAACAGCTATCTCCATGGACAGGGTTGGCATAGCTGGGAAGAGCAATATTCTTAAAACACCTTCATTAGTGGAAACTGATGTGCATTGAACAATCAATCACCAATCATTATAACATATCAGTCAATGTTTAAGACAAGCAGGTCCCTTTTCTCAAAAGCAGAATGTGCTGTGAAGTATTTTATGTTTCATGGTGCCATCTATCTTAAAACTTCAGCACCATACCAACAAGAAAGCATGTTAGACCACATGGTGGGCACCTGGAACAATTTACTCCGTGTCTGGGAACTGAGTTTCTCAAGAGGATTTGAGCAAAGGAATTTCCCTTCCTTCTTGGTAAAATATGGAAATCCCCTTAAATGAAGGGAAAGACACAACATTTCTTTCCCAGGAGTTCTGAGCCGAATCTTGGCGTTTTGTCTGATATATTGTTACAAATATTGGTGAGACATCACCAAAACGTCATGCTTTTCCAGCTACCCTTAAAGTGGTTGTAAACCCTTACAGACCACTTTTACCTACAGGTAAGCCTACATTAGGGCTTACCTGTAGGTGCAAGAAATATCTCCTAAACCTACACGGATACTTGCAAAAGACAGGCACCGTAGACAGCGGCACGCAGGCGCAGTGAGCGTGCCATTGCTAGCGGCGATCATGTCGTTAGCAGCGGCTCCCGTGCGCATGCCCGGAAGGAAGATGGACGCTTCATGGAAGAGGGACCAGCAGTGACAACGCAGGCTCCTGTGTCAGATAAGTGACACATAATGGGCTACTATGTGATGCATAGTAGTCCATTATGCTTTACCTTTGCAGGGAAACAAAGAGGAAGTAAAACCCATCAGGATTTACTTCCTCTTCAAATGTACTATAGAGGCTTAGTGCAAGAAGAGCTACTTTTAAAGTGAAAACATTTAACCTTCCCCTACCCTTAAAATCGAGGTTAACAAACCTAGCCCTTCCACAGCCTCTCTCCCTCCCATACGGTCATCTCTGCAAACACATCCACTTCCACTGGGATAGCCCAGAACACCAATCCTCATATGAGCAATGGCCATAAACATTGCTTGGAATCTAGGAGCCAGCTAAAAAAGTTAGGAGCCAGGTTTTCTTTTTTTTTTTTTTTTAACGACATGGAGACGAGTGAGGGGAAGATGGCCCCCGCCTGTCTCCAAGTCATTGCAGGGCAGAAGCGACTTCAAATCGTCACTTCCGCCCATAGCTCTTAAAAAGGGACATTTTATTATTTTTTTCAAATGGCATTTTTTTTTTTTTTTTTTTTTGCATTTTAGTGTAAATATGAGATCCGAGGTCTTTTTGACCCCAGATCTCATATTTAAGAGGTCCTGTCATGCTTTTTTCTATTACAAGGGATGTTTACATTCCTTGTAATAGGAATAAAAGTGACACATTTTTTTTTTTTCAAAAGAACAGTGAAAAAATAAAAAGTTAAAATAAATAATAAGAAAAAAAAAATTTTTTTTTAAACGCGCCCGTCCCGCCGAGCTTGTTTGCAGAAGCAAACGCACACGTGAGTAGCGCCCGCATATGAAAGCGGTGTTCAAACCACACATGTGAGGTATCGCCGTGATCGGTAGAGCGAGAGCAATAATTCTAGCCCTAGACATCCTCTGTAACTCAAAACATGCAACCTGTAGATTTTTTTAAACGTCACCTATGGAGATTTTAAAGGGTAAAAGTTTGTCGCCATTCCACGAGCGGGCACAATTTTGAAGCGCGACATGTTTGGTATCAATTTACTCGCCGTAAAAACATTATCTTTCACAATAAAAAAAAAAATTGGGCAAACTTTACTGTTGTGTTATTTTTTAATTAAAAAAATTATTTTTTCCCAAAAAAGTGCGCTTGTAAGTCCGCCGCGCAATTACGGTGTGACAGAAAGTATTGCAACGACCGCCATTTTATTCTCTAGGGTGTTAGAAAAAAATATATATATATATAAATGTTTGGGGGTTCTAAGTGAAGGAGATAGGCAGGCAGTGAAAACAAAACAGCTCCATTAGCATTGCTGGGTGTCATACCAACGGCCACCACAAGAGGGCGCCAGATTCTAGAAGGTACCATAGGACTGCACAAGGCCGCAAACGCGCGGGGGGGGGTGCACTATTCAAACAGGATACCCCCAGCTGTGCTGCTCCAGGCACCAGGTCGCGGCCCATCGCGATCGCTGCTGGCGGGGGGGGTGCACTATGGAGACAGGATGTTCCCCCCAGCTGTGCTGCCCCAGGCACCAGGTCGCTAATTCTAGTCGCCAATGCGACCTGGCGACCGGGATTTGTCGAGCACTATTCCTCCCACTGACACAGTGATATGGCATGGTTTTCTCCCATGGATGCTGGAGCATTGTCTACTCCCACTGGCCACAGTCCAGCCTCCTCAAAGTCTGAAGGACAGTAAACTGGCTCTTTATTTAGAAGGTTTGGAGACCCCTGCTTTAGGCCATGCCATTAAACAATTTGGTGCCGAGGGCCATAAGGGTGGTTACTGGCTTTAAGAACAAAAATGCAACTTTATTTTAAGATGAAGTGCAGTCCAATTTGCACAGGTTACAAATGGATGCCATTTTAAATGTGATCATAATAGCGAAGATGGAGATTGTAGCCATTCATAGTACGTGTTCTGTCAATTTCCCCTTTAAGCAAATAATGCAGACCAGACATTGCCTTTTGATAGAATATTTTCATGAGAACTTTTTCCTATGAGAAAATCTTGTGGTCTTATCTGTGTAGGCGAGGAGGGCAAACAGACACCTTGCACACCTGCTTTGAGCAGAGGAAGAGACTATCTAATGGCTGATCACTGCAGTGTGGTTACTGATATATATTTATTTAAGTGTGGTTTAATATCTACAGTATCTTTACAAATGAGCACATGATATTCTACCTGTACTAGTCACACGCTTGGTAATTCAAACTATTTCTCTTAGCCTCCATGTTAAATATTAGCGAGCAAATACTTGATTTTTTTTTTCTTGCATCGTGTAAAATGTTCTCCCCTCCAGTGTATGTCATGTGACCAGTCCTGTATGTCATGTGACCAGTCCTGTATGTCATGTGGCCAGTCCTGTATGTCATGTGACCAGTCCTGTATGTCATGTGACCAGTCCTGTATGTCATGTGGCCAGTCCTGTATGTCATGTGACCAGTCCTGTATGTCATGTGACCAGTCCTGTATGTCATGTGGCCAGTCCTGTATGTCATGTGCGCTTTGCCATGGGAACTGGAATGTGGAGACCATGTGATGCTAGTGCCACGGCACCAGTACTGTGTCCCATAGCAGAGGAGAGGCGAGTTGACCCAATTCAAACAGAAGGGCATGCTTCTGACATCTCCCTGTGATGATACCCAATGGTGCTAACAGTGTGATTTTAATAACCTAAACTTGTGGGATATGAGTGATTCAGGTACACTTCTAATTATATACATTTTTATACTATATTATACCAATGGTTGATAATGGTTTATGTTTTTACACAGAAGATATTTGTCTTTTATTCTGCACTCATTTACAAAAATACTAAGATATTCAAGGAAGACACGTTGCTTATGGACATCAATATTCATGGGAGAGATTGACAGCTCTAATGCCAAACAATTATTGACATAGTCAAATTGGAATCCTATTCAACAGTGAATTAGGTTGGGTGATCAGCAATATAAGGGTTAGACCATTCAAAAACAGTATTTCAGTTAGATGTAGATTCCAGTGAGGCGAGTTGCTCTCTAGTTTTTTTATATGGTGGTGGCCTATTTTTTTCCCAACCCCAAGGGGGATCCTACATTAAAATACCGCACTACAACTGTGTGCCAACCAATTGCCATGTTGTCAGGATCCACATTACTTCAAAGGGGGTGTTCGGCAAGATGCCCAAGTTAAAATTGTCCACTGCAAAGCATTATGTTCGCGGCAACATGAGCAGATCTGGACAGCCGCCATGTCACATTGTAGGTGGGCAGTTGAGGGTCTGTAAAATTATGGATCAACTGCTTATTTTTAGCATCACATCCCCAATTTTTTTCTGTGTGAAATTAGTGTTAGAATTTGGGGAATTCTAACCCACGCTGGGTTATCCCAATGCCTCCTGTAGCGGTCTTCCCTAATATAAAATACATTTGAAGTGTAACTAAAAGCAAAACTTTTTTTAGTTTTGGATGGAGTGGAGAGGGATTAGAGCACCTTTCAGATTTTATTGCTGTCTGTGCCCCCGTTAAAGCGGTTGTAAACTACTGGGTGCTTTTATTTATTTTTTCAGACCTGCAAGGTAAAGGCATAATGTGCTAGTATGCGTAGCATACTAACACATTATGTGAAACTTACCTGAAAACAAAGCATTCCAGCGATGCGGTGTCATCGCTGGAGGTCGCTTCCATCTTCACCCTTTTCCCTTCCGGGTCTGCGGACTCCAAAAAGTCACACAGACTGTGTGACTGGCCGGAGCCATGATGACGTCACTCCTGCACATGCGCAGAGGAGCCATCATTTACAGCACAGGATTCTGAAGGAACGGCCCGGGATGCCATCATCAGCTGCATATAAAGTAAATATCTCCTAAACTGTGCATGTTTAGGAGATATTTACAGTACCTATAGGTAATCCTTATTATAGGCGTACCTATAGGTGAAAGTACAAGATTGAGGTTTACAACCACGTTAAGGAGATTCACCCTCTCCATTTGTCCTGTTTACCATTATCATTGAAAAAATCCCAAATGACGGGTTGTCCCCGGAAAAGTAATAGGGGGGAAATCTTCGAATGGGTAGGCACACTAGTTCTGGTGATCTGGGTGTCGGCAAGGAACTCCCTTAACCACTTCAGCCCCGGACCAATTGGCAGCCAAAGGACCAGGCCCCTTTTTGCGATTCGGCACTGCGTCGCTTTAACTGACAATTGCGCGGTCGTGCGACATGGCTCCAAAACAAAATTGGCGTCCTTTTTTCCCACAAATAGAGCTTTCTTTTGGTGGTATTTGATCGCCCCTGCAGTTTTTATTTTTTGCGCTATAAACAAAAAAAAGGCGACAATTTTGAAAAAAAATGCAATATTTTTTGCTATAATAAATATCCCCAAAAAATATATAAAAAAACATTTTTTTCCTCAGTTTAGACCGATACGTATTCTTCTACATATTTTTGGTAAAAAAAATCGCAATTAGCGATTATTGATTGGTTTGCGCAAAAGTTATAGCGTTTACAAAATAGGGGATAGTTTTATAGCATTTTTATTAATATTTTTTTTTTTTACTAGTAATGGCGGCGATCAGCGATTTTTATTGTGACTGCAACATTATGGCGGACACATCGGACATTTTTGACACATTTTTGGGACCATTGTCATTTATACAGAAATCAATGCTATTTAAATGCATTGATTTCTGTATAAATGACAGTTGTAGTGAAAGAGTTAACCACTAGGGGGAGGGGAGGGGTTATGGGCTCTGACGTGTGTGTTTTTTTTTACATTAGGGGGCGGGGCTGACGTCTGACGTCATTGATCGGCTTTCCCGTTGACCGGGAACAGCCAATCAATGACAGTCAGTGTAGGAAGCGCGGGGAGAGGTTTGTTTACACAAACCTCTCCCCGTTCTTCAGCTCCGTAGCCCGATCGCGGGACACCAGCGGCGATCGGGTCCGCTGGTCCCGCGGCCGGGGTCACGGAGCTCCCGACCGGGTCACGAGCGCGCCGCTGGCGCGCGACCCACGGGCAGGCATTTAAAGGGCCATGTACAGGTACGTGGTTTTGCCTGCCCGTGCCATTCTGTAGACGTATATCTACATGAGGCGGTCGGGAAGCGGTTAATTTGTAGGGATTTCCCCTCACTTCCTGTTTGGCTATGGAAAAGGAAGTGAAGAGAAATCTCTTAACCACTTCAGCCCCGGACCAATTGTCAGCTTAAGGACCAGAGGTCTTTTTTCAATTTCGCACTGCACTACTTTAACTGGTAATTGTGCGGTCATGCAATTTTGTAACGAAACGAAATTTGCGTCCTTTTCTTCCCACAAATAGAGCTTTCTTTTGATGGTATTTGATTGCCTCTGTGATTTTTATTTTTTGCGATATAAACGGAAAAAGAGCGAAAATTTTGAAAAAAAAAGAGATTTTCTACTTTTTGTTATAAAAAAAATCTAATAAACTCAATTTTAGTCAAACATTTGGGCCAAAATGTATTCAGCCACATGTCTTTAGTAAAAAAAAATGCCAATAAGCGTATATTTATTGGTTTGCGCAAAAGTTTATAGCGTCTACAAACTAGAGTACATTTTCTGGAATTTACACCGCTTTTAATTTATGACTGCCTATTTCATTTCTTGAGGTGCTAAAATGGCAGAGAAGTACAAAACCCCCCCAAATTACCCCATTTTGGAAAGTAGACACCCCAAGCTATTTGCTGAGAGGCATGTTGAGCCCATTGAATATTTTTTTTTTTAGTCCCAAGTGATTGAATAAAGACAAAAATAAAAAATAATTTTTTTTTTCTTCAAAAAGTTGTCACTAAATGATATATTGCTCACACATGCCATAGTTATATGTGGAATTGCACCCCAAAATACATTTTGCTGCTTCTCCTGAGTATGGGGATACCACATGTGTGGGACTTTTTGGGAGCCTAGCCGCGTACGGGGCCCCGAAACCCAAGCACCGCCTTCAGGATTTCTAAGGGTGCAAATTTTTGATTTCACTCCTCACTACCTATCACAGTTTCGAAGGCCATAAAATGCCAAAATAGCACAAAACCCCCCCAAATGACCCCATTTTGGAAAGTAGACACCCCAAGCTATTTGTTGAGAGGCATGGTGAGTATTTTACAGCTCTCATTTGTTTTTGAAAATGAAGAAAGTAAAGAAAAAAAATTTTTTTTTTTTTTTTTTTTTTCAATTTTCAAAACTTTGTGACAAAAAGCGACATCTGCAAAATACTCACAATACCTCTCAGCAAATAGCTTGGGGTGTCTACTTTCCAAAATGGGGTCATTTTGGGGGGTTTTATGCCATCTGGGCATTCCATGGCCTCCGAAACTGTGATTGGCAGTGAGAAGTGAAATAAAAAAATTACTCCCTTAGAAAGCCTGAAGGCGGTGCTTGGTTTTTGGGGTTCCGTACGCAGCTAGGCTCCCAAAAAGTCCCACACATGTGGTATCCCCGTACTCAGGAGAAGCAACAGAATGTATTTTGGGGTGTATTTCCACATATGCCCATGACATGTTTGAGCAATATATCATTTAGTGACAACTTTTTGTAAAAAAAATATATATATTTTTTTTTTTTCATTATTCAATCTCTTGGGACAAAAAAAAAAAATATTTAATGGGCTCAACATTGCTCTCAGCAAATAGCTTGGGGTGTCTACTTTCCAAAATGGGGTCATTTGGGGGGGGTTTGAACTGTCCTGGCATTTTATGCACAACATTTAGAAGCCTATGTCACACGTCACCCACTCTTCTAACCACTTGAAGACAAAGCCCTTTCTGACACTTTTTGTTTACATGAAAACATATTTTTTTTTTGCAAGAAAATTACGTTGAACCCCCAAACACTATATATATTGTTAAAGCAAAGGCCCTACAGATTAAAATGGTGGGTGTTGCATTTTTTTTTTTTTTTCCACACAGTATTTGCGCAGCGATTTTTCAAACGCATTTTTTTGTGGAAAAAATACACTTTTTTTTATTTTAATGCACTAAAACACACTATATTGCTCAAATTTTTGATGAAATAAAAAATATGATCTTAGGCCGAGTACATGGATACCAAACACGACATGCTTTAAAATTGCGCACAAACACGCAGTGGCGACAAACTACATACATTTTTAAAAGCCTTTAAAAGCCTTTACATGATACCACATTAGATTCACGGAGGAGGTCTACTGCTAAAATTACTGCCCTCGATCTGACCTTCGCGGTGATACCTCACATGCATGCTGCAATTGCTGTTTACATATGACGCCAGACCAACGCTTGTGTACGCCTTTGCGCAAGAGAAGGGGGGGCAGGGGTGCTTTTTTTTTTTTTTTTTTTAGTTTTTTTTTTTTTATTTATTTAGCTTTTTTATTCTATTTTTAAACTGTTCCTTCCATTTTTTTTCTTTGTTATGATTTTTATTGTTATCTCAGGGAATGTAAATATCCCCTATGATAGCAATAGGCAGTGACAGGTACTCTTTTTTTGAAAAAATTGGGGTCTATTAGACCCTAGATCTTTCCTCTGCCCTCAAAGCATCTGACCACACCAAGATTGGTGTGATAAAATGCTTTCCCAATTTCCCAATGGCGCGGTTTATATCCGGGAGGGGGGACATTCCCTCCTACTGCTTGTAAAAGCAGTCTAGAGGCTAATTACCCGCTAGAATTGCTTTTACATGAAAGCCGATCACTGGCTGAAAAGAATGATACCAAGATGATACCTAAACCTGCAGGCATCATTCTGGTATAACCATTCAAAGTCCAGCAACATACTGGACATATATTGTAATCTTTTTTTTTTTCATGCAGCCTCTTGGCTGAACGAAAAAAAGAGATTGATTGGTGGGTATGCCCACCATTAGAATACCTCCCTTCATCCACCCACTTCTAATGATGGGCATACATGCACCATTTATATATGCCGATGCATGGGGGCATCCTCCCGCAAAAGTTATGCCGTGTACACACGGTCGGAATTTCGACCGTATGTACGTGGCATTAGGAGCCAATCGCTCCTCCCCCCCCCCTGCTGCCCCCATGCTTCGGCATATATGCTCTTTTTTTTAACTGTGGTGGTGAAATCACCTCCTACAGCGTTGGAGTCGCGGCTTTATGTATCGTGGGAGCAAACGCTGTTGCTGTCAAGATAAATAAATCCGCGCTGCAACTGAATGGCGCACCTGAAAACAAAAAAATGCTTAACACTAAAACACAGTAAACAAAATTACATACCTGAAAAGCAAGCATGATAAAACATGATAAAACATAATAAAACATTGCAGAATAGAATGGAGTAAAAAAAGAGCAACAATAGAGAGAGAGAGAGAACAATAAAACGACAACTATTTTTGTTTTTTTTATTTTTTTGAGATTCACAGGTAAAAAAGCTCCTGACTGTTAGCGACTGAATCAAAACGCTACCACAAAAAAAATGTTAGCGATCGCAGGGATCAGGCCTGACTCTGCGAACACTGCAGTTATGTGTGCTTAGTGTTTTGTAAGTGACAGTGATCGATCGATACTGCACTTGGGTGGGCTGGGCTGGGCGGAGGGGGAAAACGCAGGTGCTAGCAGGTATCTGGGCTGATCCCGCTAACAATGCGTTTTTTTGGAACCCTAAACTGCTGGGACGCTAGTATAGATCTGATCAGATCAGATATTGATCTGTTCAGATACTATACCACTAAGGGAGGTGTATGCTTTGCGCGTGGGTGTTTGCGGTACTGGCACTAACCTGGGGCGACGCAGACCTTATTTGACCCTAAAACCTAATTGATATCACCCGCCGGGCGATCAGGGGGTTAAACCGTTATTGGGTAATAAATGGCGGGTGCCCTGACAGTATAAAAAACAAGCTAACTAACCAGCGTCACCCGTAACAGTAATACAAAAAAAAACTGGTTACCTAGCGACACTAATGCAGGGATCAGAAAAACGATCGCTTAGTGACACTGGCAAAAGGGGTGAAAGGGTTAACTAGGGGCAATCAGGGGGTTAAACCTTTATTAGGTAATATATGGGGGTACCTGACGCTATATAAAAACCTGACGGGGAACCTAAATAACGAAATAACTAACTGGCTAACCAGCGTCACCAGTGACATTTTATACGGTGATCACTGGTGAAAGGGTTAACTCTAGGGGCAATCAGGGGTTAAAACCTTTATTTAGGTTGTAATATGGGGGTACCTGACCTATAAACCTATTTATGAACCTATATAAACATGGCGGTTAACCTAAAAAAAAACTGGTTACCTAGCGACACTAATGCAGCGATCAGAAAAACGATCGCTTAGTGACACTGGCAAAAGGGGGTGAAAGGGTTAACTAGGGGCAATCAGGGGGTTAAACCTTTATTAGGTAATATATGGGGGTACCTGACGCTATATAAAAACCTGACGGGAACCTAAATAACGAAATAACTAACTGGCTAACCAGCGTCACCAGTGACAGTTATACGGTGATTACTGGTGAAAGGGTTAACTCTAGGGGCAATCAGGGGGTTAAAACCTTTATTTAGGTTGTAATATGGGGGTACCTGACCTATAAAACTATTTATGAACCTATATAAAACATGGCGGTTAAAATAAAAAAAAAATGGTTACCTAGCGACACAATGCAGCGATCAGAAAAACGATCGCTTAGTGACACTGGCAAAAGGGGGTGAAAGGGTTAACTGGGGGGCAAACAGGGGGTTAAACCTTTATTAGGGGGGGGTAGGGGGCTACCTAGGACCTAAAACTAACTGCCCTGACAGTTATTACAGTCACACTGACACTAAATGCAGTGATCAGTAAATAAATGATCACTGCAATTAGTGACACTGTGACTGGGGGGGGAGGGGGTGATCTGGGGGGTGATCAGGGGGTGACAGGGGGGTGTTTTGTGTGCCTAACTGTACTGGTGTCAGTGTAGTGTTGTGCACTAACCTTAACATGTTCGCCGCTCGGCGTCTCCGGTCACATAGACCGGCGCACCGAGCGTGACATCACTTCCGCCTTCCTGTCTATACAATAGACAGGAAGGGGAAGCTTTTCATTCGCCAGGAGCGATCGCGAGGGGGTGGCCAGAAACCACTGGCCGTCCCCTCGTCCCGGATCGCTCCTGAAGCGATGCCGACCGTCCCCGCCGGCGGAGGGGGGTCCGATCGGACCCCCCAACCGCCTAAAGAATGGCACGTACAGGTACGTGGTTCTGCCTGTACGTGCCATTCTGCCGACGTATATCTACATGGGGCGGTCGGCAAGTGGTTAAACAAGAACTTTTATCCAAGCATAACTGAAAACGAAATAGGACACGTTCCTATTCAGATGCTTTGCATTATGCTGGGAAAAGCAATCAAGCACAGGCGTACACTTTGGTAGAGCTACCAGCAAGGTTCCATAATCCCTGGTAGCACGGTCACTTCAGCTTCCATTAGGAAGCTCATGGGTATGACCAGACCTCAGAAGTCCCTGTACTTGTGAACTTGTATGCATTCTAGTTCCCTTTGCTACCAATACAATATACTGTCCTGTGACGGCACAGCAGGGGAAGCAATATAAACCAAGACTTGTCTTGCAGTTACAGATATGGGGAACCAGGTTTTCATTACATTTTTTTCACAGACTAAGTTGTAGTTTTCTTATAATTTGGCCAGGGTTACATTAAGGGGCAAGTTTAAATCTAACCACAGCACTACCTGCCTGGAGTTTGCATGTTCTCCCTGTGCTTGCATGGGTTTTGTCAGGGAAATTTTAAGCTTCTCCCTATAAGCATATAATTCCTTTGCTCTTAAAAGCACATTGCTATTACAGCCCATTAAAGCGGAAGTAAACCCATCGATTTAACAGTCTAAAAAAAAAAAAAAAAAAAGGCATTCTGTGAATGCTAACTGCACAATGGCTGTGCTCTCAACCAAACAGTCAAACCATCCAATGGTTGGTGTCATAACAAATCACATGTGCAACACTGTGGCAGTTGAAGATTAAACAGAGGCAAAGATGGCAGCTTCTTGGCTGAAAACGATAGGTGGGTTTACTTCCACTTTAACAAACCAGTGATCCCACTTCCACTGCTAACTGTTGAGGTCCAAAAGCCACCCAACAAGTACCAAACACATTCAACCTTTAGGGCACTGGTTCACCCATATATCTGCACATCTCCTATAAAAATATCTACTTTGTAGGGCTACCATGCAAATTCAAATATATGAAAAAGAAAAAAATACATATACATATATCTTATGCAACTAACTTCTTAACAAAGATATTTTATTGCGAAAATATAAAGAAACAAAACCTGAGTTAAAAACAATGTATTAAAGTGTATGTGGTGAACCTTGTTAGTAATCTATCAATCTAATAAAGCGCAGACAATGCAAATTGCAAAGCACCGGATTCCCTCCAATGGGGCATATGCAACAAATGAAATAGTACAAAACATAACATATGCTATGAAGTGAAAAATATATACTGTATATACCGTAAGTGCAATTTTTTTTTTAATTCAGTTGCACTTATATATATATTTTTCACTTCATAGCATATGTTATGTTTTGTACTATTTCATTTGTTGCATATGCCCCATTGGAGGGAATCCGGTGGTTTGCAATTTGCACTGCCTGCACTTTATTAGATTGATAGATTACTAGTGAGGTTCACCACATACACTTTCATTATATTGATTTTTTTTTACTTTTTGAACGAGCAGCTGTTTCATAATTTGCACTTTATAATTTAATTTGTGCGGGTAGGGTGCTGCTGTTCCCCTATTTCACATAAAAACAAGGTATACCTATTAAAATCAAAATTCCACCCAAAATTACCCTTTTAGGCTTTGTGTACACTGGACATTTGAAAACCTCTTCTAAACGATGTAACTTGACAGCTAGAAACAGACATGTCACGTTTAGGGGTGTTGATTATCGTTTTCGTTTAGAAGCGTAAGCATAAGGAATAATTTCTGACCATTTGCAATTGGAAAATATCGACTTTCCAGAATGTTTCTAAACTCAACTGCCTATAAACTACTATAAATGACTCTGAGGGTTATTTACGAAAGGAAAATCCACTTTGCACTACAAGTGCAAACTACAAGTGCAAAGTGCACTTGAAATTGCACTGAAAATGCACCTGGAAGTGCAGTCACTGTAAATCTGAGGGGTAGATCTGAAATGAGTGGAAGCTCTGCTGATTTTATCATCCAATCATGTGCAAGCTAACATGCTGTTTTTTTCCTTGCATGTCCCCCTCAGATCTACAGCGACTGCACTTTGCACTTGTAGTTTGCACTTGTAGTGCAAAGTGGATTTGCCTTTCGTAAATAACCCTCTTTGTGTACATGTACTGATAAGATAACAGGAGGAGAGTTCAGGAGCTGCTGAAAAAAATGCCCAACTGTTTCTAAACATCCGTTTAGGCTTCATGTACACGGGGCGTTTTTACAACCTCTCCTGGACGATTTAACTTGACAGATAGTAACCCATGTTTAAGACGCCCGTGTTGCCGCATTTACATGCCGTGTTTGCGTTTAGAATCTTTTTTGGAACAGGTAAGTGTCCGATTATTAAAAGTCACATTTGGATCTTGAAATGCTTCTAAACTCAGCTTCTGAACCCATTTTATTTGCGTTCCAAAAAAAGCCTCTAAACTCAAATGCCTAGAAACGACCCTGTGTACATGTACATAAGATAACATAGAGGAGCGTTCAGGGGCAGCTGAAAAAAATGTCCAACTGCTGCTAAACGGATGTTTAGCGGCAGCAGTGTACATGGGGCATTACAAGCTGTAGTTTACATGAGGCCTTAGTGAAAAAAATATGTAATTGCATCCTAAAATATAGATGTATGTATAAACTGGCCACTCATAACACAACATAATAAATTGGTGTTTCCACCTAAAAAAAAAAAGGTGATTAAAATTCCTAAAAAAAAGAAATAAAAAAAAGAAAAATTAAAAAAAAAAAAAAAAATGTAACTCACCTCTAAATACCTGTTGCTAGGAGGTCCCTCGTAGTCTGCCACCTTCAGTGCCTGGGCTAAGTGACATCACTTCCCCTCGGCGCAGGAAGGGCTCAGCTCTGCCCCCTCCCTCCTGTCAGTCATCTGGGACACGTGACAGGTCACAGATGACTGCGTGGCCAATCACGGCGCGTGGCGGCGCTAACGGATGCGCAGTGGGTGCCCGGCTGTGAAGCCACAGCCGGGTGCCCACAGTTGCAATGTCGGCGCCGCCGAGAGGATCGAGGGATGATTGGAGCTTCGACCACCCCCCCCCCCCCCCCCCCGCATCGCTGGACCCTGGAACAGGTAAGTGTCCGATTATTAAAAGTCAGCAGCTGCAGTATTTGTAGCTGCTGACTTTTAATTTTTTTTTTTTTTTTTTTTTAGGGATACTCCTCTTTAAGTATAAACAGCAAGGATGTGTTCCTACCACCACTATTCCTACATGTTAAATACTTCATTGCTGTTTATACATATATCTAAATTTTATCTTTTTTTTTCTCTCTTCATATTTAAACTTCCGTTGTAGCGCTACAAAGTAGATCATTTTATAGGAGTGGTTTCTTGGAGTAGTTGTCTGCTACGGGGCTCAGGAAGTGTTATATATTTCTAATTTATCCCTTGGGTGTGGGCTCTGAGGTCTGCCTACAATATTGGTTGTGATTCTCCAAATTCATTTATGAAGAACTTGCAGCCTGATGAAAAAGGAAGCTTGATTGAAGGTCTGTACTCGGTGTGTCTCAGCCATGCTGGATGTCGGGCGGGGATTGTCCTTGCTAAGGTCCCTGACAGCAGTGAAGATTTGGCAGGTGACCAAAATGCAGCCCCAGGCCACCTAAAAACACGACTGCTTTAATGCCTGCATGACACTCTTTATCGATTCGATAGTCAGAATAAAAGATGGATAAGGCCTTGGAGTCACAGGAACAAGCTGGACTGTAAAAACGGCCCTGCAGATTCTACAACAAACAGTAAAAAACAGTACACTGTACCTTCATCATCCCAGCAACTTTGTTTCACACTTTCGCTGCCTTCTGCTAATACTGTTTGGTCGGTTGGCAAATCATCTTCTGGCAAGTCGCCCTCGCCATCTGCCGCATCCGTAACACTCTCTTCTTCTACGATGTGCAATTTGTCTTCATCATCAGAATCAGAATTTGCGTCTAACACATTGTTGTAACTGGTAACTGTGAAAGAGAAAAAGGAAACGTTACTTAGTGCATGCGACTCATGAAAAGCAAGTGCTAATAGCATTTAGGGTAGCAAGCATTTACTATGAGCTCACAATGTTGCAAATTAGGAAGCACCGTCAATTAGCTATTCTCTCCAGACCACATGGGGAACACTAAGCTTCTAATTAGAATATATAAATAAAAACATCACAGGCAGATAAAGTCAGCAGAGACATCATTCCACGGTGCTAACTTTTCCCTGAATATTTATTATGCAGGAAGGTGAAAGATACGAGAAAAATTAAAAAACATTTACCTCTTCCTTATCTCTACTTACACCTTTGTGGACAGAAAATGACTGGAAATTGTAATGTATTAGGAATGTTTTAATTCCTATTGATGCGATTTTCTATAGGTTGTGTTGAATAATTCAACAAGCATAGTAAAGATGAACTCTGGGCACAAAAAATAAAAAATAAAACACATTTAAAACAGAGTTCCAGCCGTTTTTGTGTTTATTAAAAGTCAGCAGCTACAAAGAGTGTAGTGGCTGACTTTTAATAAACACACACTCAATTGTCCCACGGTCCAGTAATGCGGCCGCCCGAACCCTCCGTTCTCTCCCTTGTCTCTCCCCAGCGCCAGAACTGCAAGTGTTGGCGCCAAGGCTGTGACAGCTTGCGGTTTCACTGCCGGGTGCGCGAGTCGCGCTGCTTCTCCTCAATGGGCGAGCAATCTTCTGGTGTCTCAGAAGATTGCAGGGGGAGAGAACTTCCGCTTGGGCCGCCTAAGTGGCCAGAGCGGAAGTGGGAGCTGGCACTTGTCAAAACTAGGTACCCCCCCCCCCCCAAAAAAAAATGACACGCCAAATGTGGCATAAGAGGGGGGTAAAGAGTGCTTAAAAAATGGAACTTCAACTTTTGGGTGGAACACCGCTTTAAATATCTTCCTCTATAGCCACAAAGTATATTAATCAACTTTATGTGTACCAAATGCCTATTCAAATCCAGATATTTCCTTGTAAGAAAAGCAGTGACATTATTACTGTGTTGTGCATAGACTATGCAGACAGCACCCTATGGGGGGGGGGGATATACACAGGAGGCCACACCCACTACGCTGACATGGGGGTACTCCCATGTGATAGGGCACTCTCATGCGTGACTCATGTGATAGGAGAACTCTAATGTGATGGGGTTGGGGTGCCTCCAGATTTTGCATAGGGTGTTGCAACTGAAAAGAAGTTAAAGCGGAGTTCCACCCTATTTTACAACGTGTGCTTAAAAGAATGACCACCCCTTCACTGCTCGTTTTTGGATAATTAATTTTTCTTTTTCATTTTACTTACCTTACGTGAAGTACTGAGTATATTTCCGTCCTACCTGGGCCACGGCCCAGGACGTCATTTCCTCCTTCACCCCACTGCCTTCTGGGTGTGTGTCCCAGAAGACGATGCATGCGCAGTAGGAAACCGGCAGAGAAGCCTGAAGGCTCCACTGACGGTTTCCCTTAGACCCCTTTCACACTGAGGCGTTTTTCAGGTGCTTTTGGGCTAAAAACAGCGCCTCTAAAGTGGCGTTTGCGGGTAGTTTTAACCGTTTTCTGCCACTAGTGGCGCTTTACCGTCAATGCCTGCCAGCTCCAGTGCGAAAGCAGCCTTAGTTACAATGGTGGCGCCTGCACCCAAGCCGGGGGGGCAACATCGTGGGCTCCCTGGACAGGTTAGTGTCCTTATTAAAAGACAGCAGCTACAGTGTTTGTAGCGGCTAACTTTAAAAAAAAAAAAAATTTTGTGGCTGGAACACCGCTTTAAGAAATTAATAGATATAATTTGGTTAAATAAATAGATAATAATAGATGATAAAAATAATAGATAACAACAGATATTTAAAAAAAAGATTAAAACAGAAATTTTTTTTTAGGCCAGATTTTAATTTTAATGGTATAAACACACAAGATGTAATAATTGGTGATGCACGGAATTTTCGGCATTTGAAAATTATCGGCTGAAAATAACAGTTTTCAGCGTTGTGCCGAAAGAAAAAAAGTGTCGACGTCCACGATGTTGCCGCAAGTTTACCTTGCTTATGGTGTGTTTTTCATAAGTATGTAAAATAAAAAAATGCATCAAAAATGCAACACCGGTGCATTTTTGATGCATTCTTGCTGTGTTTTCAATGCATTTCAGTCTACTGCGAATTTCAGGAGGTAGACAATGAACAATTTGCAGAGATGTGAACTGTGTACTGAGAGTTTACTGCAAGTTCAATTGAAGCCTATGAAGATAAAATGTGCACTGCACCATAGGAATTTGCAACGCACCCGCAGTCATGTCGTCTGCGGGTGCGATGCAAATTCCTATGGTGCAGTGCACATTTTATCTTCATAGGCTTCAATTGAACACACAGGACCCTTTTTTTTTATCGCACCAAATTTGCAACACATAGATGTGAACCAAAGCCATGGCATTCTATGCTTTTTACATGACCTGCGAATTTGTGTGTTCCTAAACGCATTAAACCCGCTGTAAATTTTCATCAGTCGGAGGTGTGTATTTGGTGCGTTTTTTTAACTGACCAAATATGCACAAATAATGCAGAAAGCTGGATTTTTAACACTGCTTAAAAGGTGCTGATAATGTCCGACAATAAAATTCATATTCATTTAAGTTCATGATAATATTAAAAAGTCGAATATAATACAATTATTTATAAAAGTATATACATTTTTTACAAACCGTCAATTTCGGTTTCAGCAAAGTGCATCCTGAATTTTTGATTTTGGCACCAAAATTTTCATTTTGAAGCACCACTAATAATTAATAGAGAACTGAATACTAAACTCTTTAGCACTGTTTAAATTGACAGCATAACCAAACCCCTAAGTAATTTCAGAAAACTATTTTTTTTTCTTTTTAGTGAGCGTACCTGGAGCACACAGGAGGTGCACAGCAAGCACACAGGAATATTGACAAAATGCATCATTTCTAAGGACACCACAATGAATATTTTTTAATACCACACGCATGATTTTAAACCTAGATATATTCGATATTTATTAACTCATTACAGTTTTATATTTTATAGTTAATAGAAAAAAGACATGAGAAAATAAGCAACAATATAGATAAGCAGGCACACAGCCAATTCCTCCAAATCAACTTTATTGAGATTCAAGTAGCTCATAAAGCAATCATCGCTTATGCATTTCATCCTAATCGGCCTTGGTCATAGCTATGACTAAAGCCTTTTAGCCTAAAACCTGTAATCGGTGATTGCTTTGTGAGCCACTTGGATCTTCAATAATTGTTTATTTTGACGGGATTAAAGGGGTTGAAAACCCTTGTGTTTTTTTACCTTAATGCATCCTATGCATTAAGGTGAAAAAACACCTGGCAGTGATCAGCCTCAACGTTTTAGTTAGCTGAGCCCTGGAACTTGACCCCGCAAAGACGCGCCGTCTCTCTGCCTGAGGTTCTCGGCTCTTGATTGGATGGATTGATAGCAGCGCAGCCATTGGCTCCCGCTGCTGTCAATCAAATCCAAAGACGTGGGCGCCGGGGGGGCGGGGCCGAGTCATACATTCGGCGGCTATGGACGCGAATGCTAGACTCGGGAGCGCGTCCACAAGGTAACCCCCCGGGAGAGCGCTTTTCCTAGGGGGTTATATGATGTGGGGAGGAGCCCCGAGAGCAGCCGGGTAACGCCAGAAGAGGATATTCGGGGCCACTCTGTGCAAAATGAGCTGCACAGTGGAGGTAAGTATGATATGTTTGTTATTTTTTTTTAAATAATCAAAGCTTTACAATCACTTTAATTTGTGCTCTATAGTGTTGCTGTTTAACAACCCGCCTTTGTTAGTTAAAGAGGCAACTGGCAACGGACATGGAATGGTGGTGGGTGGATGGGGCTGAGCTCTATGGGCCAGCACTTGGCATCAAAGTTAGCAAAATTAAAGAATATTCCTCACCAGATGAGTTACCATTCTTTGTTTCAAGATGGCCGACAAACTCTGCAGACCATTCCTGCACGTGCGTCACCTGTATGGTATGCAGGGAATAACGCAGAGCTTCAAAACATATTTTTCGGAATAAATAGTTTTACCAATGGAAAAATAAAGTGCCAAAGAAGCAGTAAGCCAATTATTTCACTTCTTCTACTTTACTAGAGCCAGGTAAATGAATCACTGAGACCTTTAAAGCATAATTGCAATGGACTAGAATTAAAGCAAGCACTGATCATTCTTCTCTCGTACAGAGAGCCATGCCTAGATTTCAGGATATTCAATTCCTCCCTTTGTCGGTGTGTTGGCCATGACGCAGTTCAGCATAGAGCTGTAAGAGGAGCAGGAGAATAATGGCTGTGAACGTACACCCAGCCAGACCTGCCAATAAAACACACTGCAGCAGGTCAAGATATCATCGAGCAAGAGCAACAAGAGCTGATTTATGCCCCGCACACAATATCCGAAAATCGGACGACATATTGTCCGACTTTTTTCGCTTACTAGTCACAAGTAGAAATTGAATAGGTTACTAAAGTCACAAAAATTCTCGTACGACAGGAATAAAAATGGGAAGTGACGTCATGTGTTGTAGTGCATTTGTATTGTATTTTCGGACGACAACTGTACTGACTAAATGAAAATCGTACGATCTGGTATTGTACGAGGAAAATTTTCGTGCTTGTCCGAGTTTTTTTTTACAGTAAGGTAAAAAAAATACCGTCAGTAAAAAAAATACCGTCAGTATTTACAACCACTTTAAAGTGATTGTAAAAGCTGAAGGTTTTTTACCTTCATGCAATCTATGCATGAAGGTAAAAAACCTTCTGTGTGCTGCTTTCCCGACAGCCCCCCAAACACTCACCTGAGCCCCCTCTCGTTCCAGTGATGTGCAAAGGAGCCTTGGCTGTCCTATGTCTCTCTCCCCTCATTGGCTGAGACACAGTAGCGGGAGCCATTGGCTCCTACTGCTGTCAATCACAGCCAGTGAGCCAATGAGGAGAGAGTGGAGGGGCAGAGCCGCCAGCATGCACCAGTGCCCCATAGCAAGTGGCTTGCTATTGGGGGTGCTAGTCAAGGAGGAGGAGCCAGGAGCATTGGCAGGGGACCTGAGAAGAGGATGATCAAGGCTGCTCTGTACAAAATCACTGCACAGAGCAGGTAAGTATGACAAGCTGGCGTGAGCTAAGAAAACACCACACGAGTCACGGCATTAGTATGTGTTTTATTAGAACTCAAGTTAGAATTCTTTTTTGTTTTGGATAGAGAAGGAATGGATTATATGACCAATCCACCCAAAGGTTGCATTTTAATTATATGTGAAGCCTTCCAGTATACACTGTTTCATATATCCAGCAAAGCTTAGAATGCAGCCTTATTTGCACTAGAAGCTTGCACTCTGGTGAAACACTTGCCAAGACTGTAACATCTAATAGAATGCCAGAGGTGCAATATTTCCTTGGCCACGGAGTCCGATCACCCAGGATCAATGCAGAACTGCTTTTCTGGAACTCTAATGCCCCATACACACGGTCGGATTTTCCAACGGAAAATGTCCTATCGGACAATGTTGTCGGAAATTCCGACCGTGTGTAGGCTCCATCTGACTTTTTCCGTCGGATTTTCCGACAGACAAAGTTTTATCTCCTGCTCTCAAATTTTCCGACAACAAAGTCCTATCGGACTTTTTCCGATCGTGTGTAGCGAATTTCCGAAGGACAAAGTGCCACGCATGCTCAGATCACATTACAAGACCAAAGCTATTGGCTACTAGCCTCTACGTAGTCCCGTTGTACGCAACGAACGTCACCACGTTCAGAATGATCGGATTTTCCGACAACTTTGTCCGACCGTGTGTATACACCAGTGTCGGACAAAATCCGACGGAAAAAGTCCGACGGATTTTGTGGTCGGAATTTCCGACCGTGTGTACGGGGCATAAGGCTCGGTTCACACCTAAACCTAAACCGGCCGCGGATTGCACAGGAACGCTGTGGGTCCCTGTTCTCCATTTCAGGGCCAAATCTTTGCCCGAATTCGACCCTGAAATGGAGCCAGCTCCTCAGCTGCCCCGGAGATATGTGAACCGGCTCCATAGAGAGCCGGTCACCTTCTCCTGCTATGCGAATTGGATGTGGAGAAATTCACATCCAATTCGCATAGGTATGAACCCAGCCTCAAGTGGGCTTATCGCACAATATTAGTATGGCTTCATTTATGTTAGGTCTTTAATATCAGCAGATTTGCAATGAATAGTTGCTGTCACACACACCTTTCAAATGAAATGTCAGCTCTAAAACTGTCAACAGCATAACTTACTGCACTAAAATGATGTGACCGTTAAGAGGCAATCGTGAGTCTAGATGCAGGGTCTTAAAAGCCGTATTAGTGTCCTACAAGCTGTGCCAGTAAATTAGACCAACCAACCTTGGCTAGCAACAGCCTGACAGAGAGGCATTTTCAGAAGGAGGCAGCAAAAATGTCAGCCTTCATCTGCATGCTAACGTGGTGCACTGCAACACTTGACGTGAGTTGTGGTGCGCTGTAATAAAGGCACCTTGCCCCCTGCTTTAACACAGTGTTGGGGCGCCATTCAAAATTAATGAATATTTATCTTGAATGTGCGGTGAAGATGACAAAAGCAAAAAAGGAGAACAACAGCCAATAGCAACTAAATAAAAGTCTTCTTTAATTTAATAAAATTAGTGAGATCCAGAGAAGTGTTGTGTGTGGATGGAATAATGCACCCATGCTACTTGGTGATGTGGCCTTGTATGCTCTGACTTCCATCCCTCCATTACCCAGTGGAAGCCAGCTGTTTGGAAGGCTGTCATAGCTTCCTAGGCAGAGTATTACATCACATACAGCTATCAGGATGTAACCTGGCAAATACAGCACAGAATGTATCTGTAATGGAATTAGGCTTTCAGCTCTATTCAGCCTAAAAGAAACCCTGGTCAAAAAAAGTTAAGGTTTAGATGATTACAAAAGGGCCTACCTAGAAAAGATTTCCTGCAACCTGTCCTTAGTACTACCAAGAAGACCTTTTTGTTAAGCTGGCCATATAGGCCAGATAGATCGAAATTAAGCAAGTTCAGCAGGGACCAGCAAAATTGTGATCCATGTGTGTGCTCCTTCTCGACAGAAGTCGATCTAAAGGCCCATACACACGATCGGACTTTTTGACAACCAACATGCAAATTAGCTGTTTTGGACCAACATCCGACCGTGTGTACGCTCCATCTGACCAACTTTTTCCAGGTTTCATCGGACTTTTGTTGGCTGTGCGAATGGACCAACTTTCTGCCAACAAAAGTCCGATGGACCAAAGTCCGACCGTGTGTACACAAAACCAATGGACTTTTGTACAAACCAATGCAGAACCAATGCAAAAGATCAGACAACAATACAGAAGTTGACCAAAGGTGGCGGTAAAGAGCAGAAAAACCAAGTGATTTGGTGAAAGTTGGCTGAAAAAAGTCCTGCCGTGTGTATGCAATACCAACTTGGGGCCAACACCCTTTGGACAAAAATCCACAGGAAAGTTGGTCCACGGTCTGATCGTGTGTATGAGGCTTAACAATCAACTTCTGTCAAAAGGGCTTGTTGGAAATATTTTCTTGATCAGCAGTGGCAGCTAACGGGCTGCCGCTGCTGATCAGTGATTACTGTCCCCAGTGTCAGAATACGATGTCTCAGAAGAGAGGATCCCTTCATTGCTTACTAAAGCCGTGGGTAGTGGCTGAAACGATCTAATCCCCAGGATGGATGGCCAGGAAGTCGAGTGAGGTCAAGATGGCCCCCACTCGGCTCTATGCCCTTGGAGGACCGGAGCAAAGTCAAAAGTCACTTACGCTCTCCGGCGTTAAAGCGGAGGGCCACCATAAAAAAAAAAATTACAAAAAAATGTCCCTAAAAACCCCCCCAAAAAAATGATTTTTTTTTTTTAACTAACCAGAAATGGCTGTTGCTAGGCAAATCGTCCTAATCTGCCACTTCCTACACCGCGGTGATCTTCAGTCTTCTCCTCCTCGCGTTGTCTCCTGGGGAATGGGGCGCGATGTGTTCTGGGAACTGCGTGTGTCCCAGAGCACAGCTGGCCATTCACAAAGGGCTGCGCGACCCACGCATGCGCAGTAGGAAATGTGCACTGAAGCCGCAAGGCTCCACTGCCTGTTTCCCCAGCTATGAGTAAGCACTAAGCATAGTGCGAAACGCGTCAGCTTTGTACCCCCCCTATTCTGCTTTGCCGTGCTTTGGACTGATGTGATTCCAGCTTTTTAAATACATTTATTTGAATTTTATCTCTTCCTGGTGTGCGGCTGTCCGGAGTTCTTCCTGATTTCCAATCTACTGTGTTATTAGCCAGCACCTGGGGCTCCCAAACAGGAGTAGGAGCATTCGCAGTGAAGGACTGTCCTTGAACGGTGGTTATCTCTTCCTGCCTGTTTCCCTTAGTTTGAATGGCAGTGCCGCGACCCGAGAGACGGGTCCGCCTCGGGCGGCCGACATTGCGGGCACCCTGGAATGGTAAGTGTGCTTATTAAAAGTCAGCAGCTACAGTGTTTGTAGCTGCTGACTTTTTTTTTTAAAATAATTCAGCTGGCCCACCACTTTAAAGGGACAATTTTGTTTTTGAAAAAAAAAAAAATTTTTTTTTTTAATTGCCTTTAGGGGAAGTGTGAGATCTGAGGTAATTTTTCACCCCAAAAAAATGGCGTTTGAAAGACTGCTACTTAAATACTGTGTAACATAAAATATTGCAATGACCACCATTTTATTCTCCAATCTTTGATAAAAATATATATATAATGTTTGGGGGTTCTAAGTAATTTTCTATCACAAAAATATGATTTTAACTTATAAACAACAAGTGGCAAATCTAGGCTTGGTCCTTAAGTGGTTAATGTAGAATGGTGCCCTAGGTAAGGTAGCAGCTTAAATTTCCATCAGCTGTTATAAAGAAAAAAACAAAAACAGAATACGCACGGATGGCCAGTATTACTCATACAAACATAATAGGAAGCCTGATTGTGGTAAATAGGGAGCTATGATATGATATGGTGGAGTTTACTCAAAAATGCTAACTGCCTGGCTGATCAAATAATTTTTGCATCACTGACCTGCAGATAAACTTATTTGAAGTGTGCATATAAACTTTTGATGGATTACTTTGCAACTAAATAATGGAACATTATAAATTCAGTATCGGATAGGCAGCCTGATAGGAGCATAAATGGCAGCTGACACTTCTGATAATTGTAAGGAAGTGACTTAACTTTGTCAGTATTGTTACTGCCAGAATCTTCATGTAAAAAACTTTGTAAGATTCAGAAAAAATAATTGCTTAAAAAAAACAGTATACAGATATGATGCCAAACATATTAAAAAAACTTTTGAGGCCCATTCACCCCACTGTGTTGGGGTAACGTGCGTGGAAATACATGTAATGCCGCGTGCACACAATCGGACTTTCCGGCGGACTTAGTTCGGCGGACAATTCGATCGTGTGTAGGCTCCAGAAGCTTCCCAATAGTCCGGCGGCAAAATTGTCCGCCGGACTGGAGTCTGGTCGAAAAGTATGGTCGTCTGTGTGCTAGTCCAATGGACTAAAACCAACGCTAGGGCAGCTATTGGCTACTGGCTATGAACTTCCTTATTCTACGTCATCACGTTCAAATCCAGCAGACTTTTGGAGTGATCGTGTGTGGCCAAGTCCGCGGAACTCAGCTGCAAAGTCCGTCGGATTGTCCGCTGGAAAGTCCGATCGCGTGTACGCGGCATTACTTGCGTTGTTGCGATGTAGTATCCCAATTCACCTTGACAACAGATGCGTGGTGTCGGAAATGCTACATATACCTTATGTCCTCATTCATTGATGGTTTGAGGAACCTGATGTAAATTGCAGATGTATTTCCGTGTCTGGAAGAGACAACATAGTAATGAATGGCTGGCTGTACGCTAGTTGTATGCAGGTATACGCTGTGCTTGCATAAACTTCTGGGATTTATGCTCATGCAAGCACTGTGTATACCCATGTCCAGCCATTCATTGATATCGGTGGATAAACACAACCAATGTCTTTTATACACATGCAATTTACATTGGATGCCCCAAACCACATGTGTATGTGAGGCCATTATGGTAAGCGAGGCAGCCCATTCAAATAAATACATGCTAACTTGGGTTGCCACCTCATTCCTTTAAACCCGAACACATATGTATTACACAGGTTCTGAGGTGAATTTAATGTAGATAAGGCACCAAGTGAGTTTAATTACCACCTTAATCAGCCACAGAACCTGTGTAATTATTATGTGTTCAGGTTTAAAAGGGTTGAGGTGGCGACCCTAATGCTAACGTTTATGAGGTAATGCACTGCAATTGTGTGATGTGCCTGTGGTAAGCATAGATAACTGGAAAACAACTGATGATTCCAGTCACAGAACCAATGTGGGAAAAGCTGCAAATTGATAACCGAGCGTTCAGTTTGAGTATACTTTCTGACAGCAACAAACCGGAAAATGCGCAACGCGTCCTGTACAAACGTTTCCGCGTATGGCTCCCAGGGATTAGGTAAGCAGTAAGGAGGGAGTAGGCAGGTTGGGCCTGTGGAGGTTTTCATAACACTCCGGAAACCGGCAGCTATAAAAGGTAAAGAACAGGCCATATGACACATTTAGAGGCCTGCTGATTAACAAAGCTCCAGGCCACACAGGAACGAACCCAGGAAAAAAAAAAGAAAGAAAGGTGAAGATAAATTTCCCGGACATTCTACAGCACCTAAGACGAGGAATCGCAGTCAAGGTTTACAATTTGGCTTCCAGCCAGACACTGCAAGAGGCAGTGCAGGAGCCTTATGTTTACCATTTCATTCCAGCAAAGGTGTTAACAGATGAAAGGAACGATGTCACACTTGTAAATGGCTAACAGCATTCTACTGGGTTTTTCTGCTGCCTTCTACTGCGCTGTCGTATTTTGCAGGCAGAGATGAGAAGCCATCAAAGAGGCCAAAGGAATCATGTACTGAGAACAGAGCTTAGAAGGCTGTCATTACCTGCAAGAAGAAAGCAATAAAAGCACAAAAAGCAATAAAAACACTTGTCTTTCTTAGAGGGGGGAGGAATTAGAATCTATGGCAGGCCTCTGTTGTTTGGTAAAGAAATTTCTCTTACTTCCTGTGTGGTCACAGGACAAGAATTTAGGAGAAATCTTCCCACTAGGAAGACAGCAATAAAAACATGACAACTTTATTAAAGAGGAGTGCCCCCTAAAAAAAAAAAAATTAAAAGTCAGCAGCTACAAATACTGCAGCTGCTGACTTTTAATAATCGGACACTTACCTGTCCCAAGGTCCAGCGATGCAGGGGAACTGAGCCCCCCCCCTCGTTCCCCGCTCCGCTCGCAGCGCCGGCATCCTTACTGTGGGCACCCGGCTGTTGCTTCACAACCGGGCACCCACTGCGCATGTCCCAAATGACTGTGCGGCGCCGAGGGGAGGTGATGTCAGTTGCCGGGCACTGAAGGTGGCAGACTACGAGGGACCCCCTAGCAACAGGCATTTAGAGGTGAGTAAAAAATTTTTTTTTTCCAATTTTTTTTAATGATTTTTAAGCACATTTTTTTTTGGGTGGCAACACCACTTTAATTACTTCCCATTCTATCAAAAAATTTAAAAATAAAAAAAAGTTCTGTGGGGTTGCGGCTTAAAAACAGAGGGGGCTGAATGTAGACAGTTATCCGTTACTTGTGGCTGCTCTAGCACCCCTCTAACCTGTAGAGGTAAAGCCGGCCTTAGATGATGCAATTTTCTTTCCTGAAAAATCGATCGATTACCCCATTAACACAGTCAGTGTCCCGATGAGCTATTGTGTTCTCCCAGCTTTACCACCCTAGATACAAACTGTCTATAGCCCAGATAGCAAGGATAACTTGCCAAAAATTTGTGGCAGTGTTGAATTGTAAGTCCGTTAACTTGCTACACCTTTTCACTGGCAAGTTGCACACTTGCAGAGCACTTGAAGAACAAGTTCTAGGTGACACTTTTTCAATTTGTAGCTAATTTGCATGGCAAGTCTCTAGCAAGAGCAAAGTTGCAGTGGTGAGTTTACAGCAAGAGCTTTGCAAATCTACAGCATGAAAATTCAGCCACAGTGACCCCTGTGGTGGGATGACTATTGCATAACTGAACCAGAACTTGCAGCACACTTGCAAAATGCTTGCAAAGAAAGTTGATCTGGAGTCATGCAATGTGCAACAAACTTGTGAAGCCTGGCAAGTCTAGTAATAGCTTAGCATGTCATTTCCAAACTTGCAGCACGATTGCTTGCCATCTGAGAGCCAGCTTTAGTGAGACTCCGACTGGTTTACATAAAATATTTAAAAGCCCCACTGTATGTCCCACCATCATCTGTGGCCCATGGCTCCTTTTAATGAATGATGCCTATAGTCTGTAGTCATTATGAACTGGCCAGTGAAGATTGTAGGCACATGTAACACATTATTAATCTGAGGATAAGTACGTAACACTTTTGTATTTTTAAAGAATGATTTCAGACACAGCGTCAGCCAGGCTGCCTGGACCACGTGTCAGTGTTTTCTATTAGTTGTGAGGTATGGTGTGAGTTAGAAGTCTGGATGCTGTCAATGTCTAGGTATTTATGGGGTACATGGAGTCTGTTTGGACAGATACTGTTGTTAGCGACAGGGTATGACTTAGAACAACTAAGTGTGCATCTTTACATAATAGTAAAGGTAGGGGGTCATGTTTAACTGCCGAGTCAGCTGGATGGTTTTTGAACTACATCTGGCACTTATAATTATAGATTCTAGATATAGGGGGCCTCTAGTGCAGCCCCTGACATCACCAAAGTACCAAACATAGGATTTGGTGCATGGAATGGTGCATGGAATGCCAGATAAGACTTTCAAGTTTCTGATATATTTGAGGAAATGGTCAGAGTCTGGGACATGATCCAGGGGATTGTCAGAGTCTAGGACATGATACGAGAGATGGTCAGAGAATAGGACATGATACAATAGATGGTTGGAGACTAGGCCATGATACAGGAGACTAGAGTCCAGAATATGACCAAAGATTTTCAGAGTCTGGGACATGATAAAATAACTGGTCAGAGTCTGAGACATGATACAGAAAATGGTCATAGACTGTGATACAGAAGATGATCAGAGTCCAGGAAATCATACAGGAAATGATCTGAACCTGGCATATTATACAGGGGATGGTCAGAGTCTAGGACACATGTCAAACACAAGGCCCGCCAGGCTGAATCCAGCCTGCCAGGCCTTGTCATGTGGCCCACCCAGTTTTGCAGCTGGAACGTGGTGGAATTCCATTCCGCCATCTCCAGCTTTTACCCTCCGCTCCCCACTGTCACAGCTTTGCTCTTACTGGCTTCCAGATCTAACAGATCCCTGCATGCACTCATGGCGGGAACAGATCGCCATGATCTGAGAGAGAACGATTTCCCTGCAAGGCGAGGCACAGCCACCTACACAGGGAGGTACTAGAGCCAAATACACGGGTAGTAGAGCCGCCTACACAGGGAGGTACTAGAGCTGGGTCAGGAAGAAGAGAGTAGAGATGCAAGGAAGCTTTGGGGGGAAGCTGGGGTGGATGGATGATATTGCACACTGTAGGTAGCGCACCCCTGAACTCTGCACACTGTACGTAGCACGCCCCTAAAATCTGTACGTAACAAACTCCCAAACCCTGCACTCAAGATACAACCGGCCCTTTGAGGGCAACCATACTGATGATGTGGCCCAAGATAAAATTGAGTTTGATACCACTGGTCTAGGACATGATACAAAAGATTGTTAGAGACTAGGACATTATACAAGAGATGGTTGGAGACTAGGCCATGATACAGAAGATATCTGTCTGGAACATAACCAAGAGATGTCCAGAGTCTAGGACATGATAATGAAACTGGTCAGAGTCTGGGACATGATACTGTAAATGGTCATAGACTGTGATATAGAAGATGATCAGAGTCTATGACATGATACAGGAAATAGTAGGATACTGGGATATGATGCAGGAGATGTCAGGGACATACTCAAAAGATGGTCAGAGACTGGGACAAGGTAAGGGAGGTGGGCAGAGTCTAGGTCATGATAAAGAAACGGGTTGGAGCCTGGGACTCTTTCATGATATGGTCAGAAACTTGGACCACAATATAGGAGATGGCCAGAGTCTTGTATATGATACAGGAAATGGTCTGGGCCATGTTTAAGAGATGGTCACAGTTTGAGACATAGTACAAGAGATGGTCAGAGAGGGGGCAGAGACAATCTGGTATCGGGAAGGGCCATGTAAAAAATATTCCCACTGCACACGTTCCTGGAAATGGCAAGGTGTAGGCGGGTGGTGTAGCAAGTGCCGGATGGAGACCTGTAACATCATGAGTCAAACCACATATTGCCAGCACACCACTGATCTGCAAGAAAATGTCCAAAGTTTATTAAAGTGACCACATCACAGCAGTAAAGTGCAACATTTCAGGACTACGCAGGACTCCTGCGATAGGCATGTAGACTGTAAACCTGCTGCCAGTGTTGAACACCACATTGATTTCTAGGTTATTTCTGATCTGGTATCAGGTAAGAACCCAGGCAGACAGGTAAGAACCCAGGTGTGAAGGTCGGACACAAAGAACTAAAGGGTCACATGGTCAGGAACCAAGGTAAAATATAGTATATCATTAAGTACATATTTTTAGTTATTAATAACCTTTGCCTGAAAGTATTTTTTAATGCCTGTCAGTTACATGCCTGCTATTTCATATTTTGATTGTATTTAATAAACAGATTGACAAATGCTCCCTCTAGTGGTCAGCTGAGGCATCATAAGGCATTTGATCAGTAGCGATCAAAAATGTAAAATAGATTTTTTTCGGTGACAAACTTTGTTAGTGTTACAGAAAGTCTTCAGCTAAACTGTGCAATATGACCACACCACGTGAAGAAACACCAGGCAGGTTTCAGAAGTGCAAAAATAGAGCTTTTTATCTCCAGATCATCAGCCAGCTTGGTTAGCCAGGAAGTATCATCTCCATGCTGCCACCCAGCATTTGTAACAGATATATAAGATTCTACCCACCACTGGTCTTTCTTAAACTTTATTATTTAATTACTGGAAGTCTGCAAATAAGTTAATGTTTTTGACCACAGGTCTTCACATCCTGTCCAGACTGCATACTGGGCACTGTACCACACTGTACACTGTGCCTACTACATCTGATCCCATTAGATAAAGCAGACCTGCATTTTGTGTACATATTCTGTACTCAAACTAGTTACATCGCCCAATTATTAATATATTTTTCAATGAATTCCTGAAGTGATTGCAAAGTTATTTTTTTAAAATAAAAAACATGTCATACTTACCTGCTCCTGGGCACAGTGTTAGATTGAGATCAGTTAAAGTGGAAGTAAACCCATCCATAAAACAGTTTCATTTCCGGCACGTGTCGGAAATGTAACCCTCCCATTGGTTGTGCTCTCAACCAAACTGTCAAACCATCCAATGGCTGGTGTCATAACCGAACACATGTGCATGCAGTATCATGGTAGTTGTAGATTAAACAGAGGCAAAGATGGCAGCTTCCTTGGCTAAAAACGATAGGGGGGTTTACTTACACTTTAAGTATTGGGGGGGGGGGTGACACTAGAAAACGAGAAAAATCACATGTTCATACATATTCACAGACTTTTCTTAATACTTTGTTGAAGCACCTTTGGCACTCAAGTCTTTTTGTGTATGATGCTACAGCATGGCACACCTATTTTTGGGCAGTTTCTCCCATTCTTCTTTGCAGGAACTCTCAAGCTCCATCAGGATGGATGGGGAGTATCAGTGCACAGCCAGTTTCAGATCTCTCCAGAGATGTTCAATTGGGTTCAAGTCTGAGCTCTGGCTGGGCCACTCAAGGACATTCGCAGAGTTGTCCCATAGCCACTTCTTTGTTATCTTAGCTGTGTGCTTAGGGTCATTGTCCTCTTGGAAGGTGAACCTTCACCACAGTCTGAGGTACAGAGCACTCTGGAGCAGGTTTTCACCAAGCACGTCTCTGTACATTGCTGCGTTTATCTTTTGCTCAATCTTGACTAGCCTCCCAGTTCCTGCCGCTGAAAAACATCCCCACAGCATGATGCTGCCACCACCACGCTTCACTGTAGGGATGGTATTGGCCAGGTGATGAGTGGTGCCTGGTTTCCCCCCAGACATAACGGTTCTTATTCAGGCCAAAGAGGTCAATCTTTGTTTCATCAGACCAGATAATTTTGTTTCTCTGGTCTGAGAGTCCTTCAGGTGCCTTTTAGCAAACTACAGGTAGGCCGTCATGTGCCTTTTACTGAAAATGGCTTCCCTCTAGCCACTGTACCATACAGGCCTGATTGGTGGAGTGCTGCAGAGATGGTTGTTCTTCTGGAAGGTTCTCCTCTCCACAGAGAAACACTCTGTCAGTGACCATCGGGTCTTTGGTCACCTTCCTGACTAAGGCCCTTCTCTCCCGATCGCTCAGTTTGGCTGGGCGGCCCATTCTAGGAAGAGTCCTGGTAGTTCCAAACTTCTTCCATTTACAGGTGATGGGGGCCACTGTGCTCATTGGGACCTTTAATGCTGCAGAAATTTTTCTGTACCTTTCCCCATATCTGCGCCTTGATACAATCCTGTCTCGGAGGTCTACAGACAATTCTTTGGACTTCATGGCTTCTTTTGTGCTCCGACATGCAGTGTTAACTGTGGGACCTTATATAGACAGGTGTGTGCCTTTCCAAATCATGTCCAATCAACTGAATTTACCACCGGTGGACTCCAATCAAGTTGTAGAAACATCTCAAGGATGATCAGTAGAAACAGGAGGCACCTGAGCTCAATTTTGAGTGTCATGGCAAAGGCTGTGAATACTTATGTACATGTGATTTTTTTTTTCTGTTCTTTACTTTTTAATACATTTGCAAAGATTTCAAACAAACTTCTTTCGAACTGTCAATATGGGATTTGAAGAATTTTGAGGAAAATAATGAATTTAATCCATTTTGGAATAAGGACGTAACATAACAAAATGTGGAAAAAGTGAAGCACTGTGAAATCTTTCCGACTGCACTGTAGGAGGTGGGTTGTGTCTCATGAATCAAATATGCTTGTGTTTGAAGTGTGTGTCTTGGAAAAAGGCACTAGACTGTTATGTCAACCACCCGCATATATTCAAGAATTTGTAAGATACTATAATGAAGGATGGGGCATATGTATAAAGCAGTGAATGTGAACCGTCTCAAATATTCACTTCAAGGGAATCTTTCTAGTGCATCCATTTAAAATTACAGGAAATTATTAACCACTTGTTATGTCACAATATAATTACCTTCAGCTAAGCTGCACTGGTGACATGATGTAAATGTTGTTTCTATGGGCCATGGTTCCTTTTCTCTTTGTCCGATTGGGTAGTAGAGCAGCATACTGCAACTCTTTACCCCCCTCCACCTAGGCCCAGACTATAAACACCAGACAGGAATAAATATCACGTACAGCTAACCGGTTTATTTTTGCTTACACTGCGTGGGAGTTAAAATCCTGGTAGAGTCCCGGTAAAGTCATTGGTGAGGTGTAGGTTACAAAACTAAACTTTAGCACAGAGGAGACTTCTTACAACAGAAGGTATTCAAATGTCTCAATCCATCACATATCCCAAAAATAAGAGAATTATTCCTCATTTCAGGACAGCTGGTGGAGTCACGCAAATCATTCATTTAGGCCCTAACAGCCAATAACACAACCAGAACCGCCGGTCTATAGTGCAGTACAGCCCAGTTTTAAAGGGTGATTTATTCCAAACTATATAGAGAAGTTTCAGGCTTTTTGGACATCATCAGTGTATTGTATGGAAACCATGGCTATTTTTTTGGATATGTGAAGGAATAAAACATTTGATAACCTTCTGTTCTAAGACTTTAATGTGCTTTGCTTTAGGGGCTTTTTGATCCCTTTAGTCCCATCTTACCACAACCTAATGGCTATACTTTCTCAAACAGTAAACTTCAAGGGCTAGCTTACAATAGTGTTAGATGGATACAAGGAGGCGCTATGTTGTCTCCTTACTGCACGTTTTCACCCCAGAAAATTATGCCACAACTTAATGCATTGCACGTGATTGTGCCGCAGCCCCATTCAGGTGAATTTTTGCCAGGTCAGATATACACCCCCTCTACTGCCTATTCAGCTTAAAGGAAAAGTATAGAAATCTAAAAGCACCAATCCCAGCTGCAGCTGTCTCCCCCGCCCCCTCTAAGACCGAGAACGAGGCGATCAAGCACCACTGATCACTCAGTCCTCAGAGAGCTGGTGACTGTCAGTCTCCAGCTCTCTGCTCTGCCCCTCCAGCACTCACTGGAGCTGGGGCTGTGGAGGGGGCGGGAGAAGCTGGCTCATGCTTTAAGTGGCTCGCTGAGAGGCTGAGCCTTCTGCCAGACCAGGCTTCTGGGCATATTTCTACTATATGGTAGGGATCTGTTCAGAGCCGGGATCAGGTCTGTGACATCAGCCGACAGCAGACTTTAGACCAGGTCTCTGACATCAGTAGAAAGCAAGTCAGAGGAGTGCAGAACTAAGTGCACCCCCGTGATCCATAGGAGCAGTATAGCCAAAAAAGCCTCCTTTTAAGGGGAGTGGTTGGAGTGGTAAAAATAATATGGGACAATCCCTTGTTTTTACCCTCCAACCGTAAATGTAAATAAGGTCTACAAGTATATGCCAGCTTTGATAAGGCATATTGTAAAGAGAACATTACAAACATATTTGGCATTGTTGTTCTACAGCAAGGTTAAGAAGGGTTATAACTCCACCAGGTCTTTGTAGGTGTCTGTGACCCCGTTGGGGAGATGTACTCTCACTGCCTGTCCCATTGACAATCTGTCAGGTTGTTAGACGGCATCACCAGAAAAAGAAAGTGAGTCTTAATGTTTTAAATCCAGAATCCAAACCATTTACAAGGCTTTGACTGAAGAATGGCTTCAACGCACTATTGATTTCCTAATGTAGTCTATGGAGTATATGTGGTGGCTGAAGGACATAAGTTCTGGCACAGCATGAGTATCACCTGCAATGACCAAGCCACCTTAAGCTACATCAGGGGTAATAATAAGCACTATCAACCTTTGAAGGAGCTTGTTATCACATATTGACATTGTTCCAAGTCATCCAAGTACCTCTGTACAAGCGGTAGGCAAACATGTACATCCTATTGAAATTGTAGTTGTCAGAGCCAATGAGAAAACAGCAATAAGCTTTGAAGATAGTTCCATTCCAGCGTATGATATGGGAGAACATGGTATAGCTGGAAGCAATAGTAACTGGGTCTGGGTTGAACACAAAGACCTTTAAATCTGAGTGGCCCATTTCATATGCCTGCTCTCATTTCTAGGCTCAGCCTCATTAAGTGGCGATTACTTATTTCCATCTCCATCACCACAGGTGGAAAATTAGAGCTGAAAAGTGTCTCTGTCGGTGATGTCATTGTGCCACTGGAACAGTTGGTTTAAAACACAGAATGAAACAAGCATAAGGTCACATGTAAAATCATGCTCGTTAGATCATGCGTGTAGGAGAGAACCTGTAATGCACTTTACACCTAATTACAACAGTTTGATTACAACAATTTTTTTCCAAACAAACCCATCTCACCAAAGCACGCAATTAGTTGTAGGTGGATTAGGCCCGTAAATTAAAGCTTTATGGGTGATCAGACCTCATCCCAATATTTTTGTTTCATTATACATTAGGTTCCCGTCTGATGCTATTACACAAGACTGATTGTTTTCCTGCAATTAAACAGGTGTATTATTTTGGGGTGTGGGGGATTTTCTTTCCTGCACCTGCCTAGAGTGGTGCTTTAGGCCCCATTTACACTTGAGCTGAGCGCCTTTGGTTGGGTTTTGGGTGTTTTTTACAGACATTTTTTGCATGTGTTTCAAACTTTAGCATTTTTTAGACAATAGAAAGCCTTTTACTAGCCAAGAAAACATGTGAAAAATGTGCATAATACAAGCTGTTCTCTGAATGGTGGAGGACGCCATTGCTGACTTAATGTATCCCTTCAGATTTAGGATATAAAGAATTAGATGTAACAAAGTTGGACCAATGTAAGTTTAAAAATAAAAAAGATTCAGCTTTACACCTCGGTCACACCAATTGCGACATTGAAATCGTGCTACTTCACTTGAAGAAGCATAAATTCAAAGTAGAATTTCAGTGCTACTTCAGGTGCAACTTGGAAGATATCTGTGCGACTTCATGCACAGATGTCTATGCAAGTTGTACCCGAACTTACAAAGAGTTGTGCGGGAATTACTTTCAAAATTGGTGCGACTCTGATGGAGTCGGAGTTGCATCGATTTGAGTGCTTCCAATGTGGACAATATGGTGCAACTTGTCATGCGATTTGAAACTGTCAAATCGCATGACATGTCACACCGGAGTGGCCCAGGGTAAAGCCTAACACCAGGATATTAGTTACTCACACTGCCTCTCACCTCTTTCTAACTGCCATGAGGCAAAAAAAGAAAAAACTATCCGAATGTACATTTTACCTATCTGAAGTCACAGTCTGGTGACGATCCTTCTCTCTTCTTCTCTTTACTTCCTGGTGTTCGTTTTCGGGTGTCCACATCACTGGCTGCACATTGGGGACCCCTCCTATTGGTTAGAGGTGACACTTCTAGTGGTCAGGTCCTCTCTCATAGGCTCAGGGGCAGGAGAACTTATGGGGACGGAGAAGGTTCCATTGCCCAAGAAGATAATAAGCAGGGAAAAATGTCTGGTCCCTAGGACAGGATACTAGCTTGGTTCATAGAGGAAACTGTGACTTTGATCCATTACACAGCTTAAAGGGGTTGTAAAGGTTTGTTTTTTATTTTCTAAATAGGTTCCTTTAAGCTAGTGCATTGTTGGTTCACTTACCTTTTCCTTCGATTTCCCTTCTAAATGTTTTTTTTCTTTGTCTGAATTTTTCTCACTTCCTGTTTCTCCTCAGTAAACTTCACACCATCATCTGAGCGGTGTTTAGTCAGCCAGAACAGCTTACTGAACAGCTTACTGAGGAGGAACAGGAAGTGAGAAATTCAGACAAAGAAAACAAAGAAAAAAAACATTTAGAAGGGAAATCGAAGGAAAAGGTAAGTGAACCAACAATGCACTTAAGTGAACCAACAATGCACTAGCTTAAAGGAACCTATTTACAAAATAAAAAACAAACCTTTACGACCCCTTTAAGCTGGCCATACATGGCTCAGTTTATTTCATTCAGCTGGCCGATTTCCCCTTCCACACATTCAAGGTGGATGCCGAAATACTGGTACCCCTGGTACCCCCCTGATGTGAGTGTACATAGGGTTAAACGTAGGGTAGGTGTGGATGGCCTATTCGATTTGCAGAGTAAACTCTTTGCACACCAGCCTGCATTCTGCTGATGAGAAACAATGAGGTTAATGAAAAGTACTTTGACCTCATAATAAGATGCGTCAGATTGCGCCCGTCAGTCAGCCTGTGCACTAAGACAGCATGCGAGGTGCCAGATGTAAGACCTCTGTGGCGATGTAATGCCGCTAATTGAGCTCCCCACACCGATGAGAGCACAGATGCCAGCTCAATCATTTCAGCACAAAAGTATGATGGTGATTTAGCCTAGAGCTCTGTTCTGCATATGTCTGAATTGATAACTTAATAAAAATAACTAAGTGGTTACAATCTGGACCGTGAATGTCACTATTCATAAGTTAGTGAGGAGCGATGAACAATGTTCAGTCAGTTCATCAAGTTAAGCTTCCAACAGAAATTCATAGTTAACATAAATGCTTATCACACTGGTAATTATAATATTTTTTTCTGGGATTTCATTTGAAGGTCTGCCCACTTAGGAGAGGTGTGTGTGTGGCAAGTGTCCCCTAGGAAAAAAGGATTTTCCCAGCCTCATTGTCCAATACAGCTGTTGTTCAGATATTCACATTATATAATGTAAAGCGGAACCCCAACCGATACTTAGAATTTAGGTTGGGTTAGAAACTCTGTCTCTGTCTGGAACAGATGTTCCTACCTCTCCTTTGTGGGCAGCCGACCCGCCCGCTTGAAGTTACCCCAGTCTCCCCAATGGAATGGGAGAACCCAGGAACGGGGCCCTACTTCCAATCTCTGCAAAAGTGGTTGGGCATCTATAAAGCCGCTCAAATCACTTTTACATTAAATTGATAAATATCAAAGCTGCAGCTTTAGCCATGATCCCGGTATAACCATTTCCTCCCGAGGACCTGTGTATATATATATATATATATATATATATATATATATATATATATACACACACTGAGGAGCAAAATTATTATAAACACAACACTTTTGTGTTTGCCCCTATTTATCATGAGCTGAACTTAAAGATCTACGACTTTTTCTATGTACACAAAAGGCCTATTTCTCTCAAATATTGTTCACAAATCTGTCTAAATCTGTGTTAGTGAGTACTTCTCCTGTGCCAAGGTAATCCATCCACCTCACAGGTGTGGCATATCAAGATGCTGAATAGACAGTATGATTATTGAACAGGTGTGCCTTAGGCTGAACACAATAAAAGGCCACTTTAAAATGTGCAGTTTTACTGTATTGGGGGGTCGGGGGGTCCGAAAACCAGTCAGTATCTGGTGTGACAACCATTTGCCTCACACAGTGCAGCACATCTCCTTCGCATAGAGTTGATCGGGTTGTTGATTGTGCCCTGGGGAATCTTGGTCCATTCCTCTTCAATGGCTGTGTGAAATTGCTGGATATTGTCAGGAACTGGAACACCCTGTCATATACGCTGATCCAGAGCATCCCAAACATGCTCAATGGGTGACATGTCCGGTGAGTATGCTGGCCATACAAGAACTGGGATGTTTTCAGCTTCCAGGAATTGTGTACAGATTCTTGCAACATGGAGCCATACATTATGCTGCAACATGAGGTGATGGTCGTGGATGAATGGCACAACAATGGGCCTCAGGATCTCGCAATGGTATCTCTGTGCATTCAAAATGCCATCAATAAAATGCACCTGTGTTCGTTGACCATAGCATACGCCTGCCCATACCATAACCCCACTGCCACCATGGGCCACTCGATCCACAACGTTGACATCAGCAAACAGCTTACCCACACAATGCCATACACGCTGATTGCCATCTGCCCTTACAGTGAAAACCGGGATTCATCTGTGAAGAGCGCCAGATGCCATCGAATGTGAGCATTTGCACACTCAAGTCGGTTACAACGACGAACTGCAGTCAGGTCGAGACCCCGAAGAGGATGAAGAGCATGCAGATGAGCTTCCCTGAGACAGTTTCTGACAGTTTGTGCAGAAATTCTTTGGTTATGCAAACCGATTGTTGCAGCAGCTGTCTGGGTGGCTGGTCTCAGACGATCTTGGAGGTGAAGATGCTGGATGTGGAGGTCCTGGGCTGGTGTAGTTACACGTGGTCTGCGGTTGTGAGGCCAGTTGGATGTACTGCCAAATTCTCTGAAAGGCTTTTGGAGACAGCTTATGGTAGAGAAATGAACATTCAATTTAAGGGCAACAGCTCTGGTGGACATTCCTGCAGTTAGCCTGCCAATTGCACGCTCCCTCAAAATTTGTGACATCTGTGACCTTTTATTGCGGCCAGCCTAAAGCACACTTGTGCAATAATCATGCTGTCTAATCAGCATGTTAATATGCCACACCTGTGAGGTGGATGGATTATCTGGGAAAGGGAGAAGTGCTCACTAACACAGATTTAGACAGATTTGTGAACAATATTTGAGAGAAATAGGCCCTTTGTGAACATAGAAAAAGTTGTAGATCTTTAAGTTTAGCTCATGATAAATAGTGGCAAACACAAAAGTGTTGCATTTATAATTTTACTCAGTGTATATATATATATATATATATATATATATATATATATATATATATATATATATATACATATACACACACACACCGGTATATATATATATATATGACCTCCGGGCTAGCGGTTAAAGGAACACCAAATGTTATATAGGCCTGGTATAAGAAAATTATTCCTGTATGTCTTTATCAGAAAGAAATTAACCTTGACGTTTAGCATTCAACAGAAGTCAATCGATAGACTGTCTTCTGATGAGTGGCAGTGGCCACACATGGATTAAAATTTGTCCAGCCCTTGCTGAACTAAATACATTCAAGAGAATTGTCCTTCTGCCCAAAAGGGGTTTGTAATTCAGGAGGGGGCGGAGACAAGACCAATTTACCGGCACAAGAAGAGAGAGCAGCAGTGACCGGACTTTATTACAGAAAACTCTGCAGAGGTAACATTTCACCCCTGATTACTGCTCAGATCTGGAGAAATAAACACAGTACACCAAGATTCAAGGAAGAATTGAATTTAGAGAAAATGTAACATAATGTTTTGGATGATGAAGGTTAAATTAGTGACGTTTCCACAAGCCCAGCCAGCTGCGTATATGCTATCTGGCTACTAACAGGGAAGGAAGTCTTTGGCACTCACGGGTTAATGAGATTACTCACACTTGTAAATTAAAGGTAAGTTTAGATCAGTACTGCTCCTAATCAGTGCCAGCTCCTCACCCTGCAGAGGCCAAGACACACAGTTTGTATTGTAGAATGTTGCCTGGAAACCTCATAAACCACATTTATTTCATGAAGACAATACCACGTCGGAGAAAAGATTAAAGCCGGTGTTGTAGTTGTGCTGTATGTATTCCACTCATGTACTCCGTAGTGTTCCGTATACTTTATATCTGCCTACCTTATTTTACCTTCCACGTAATACGTAATTTAGTTGTTCAGAACAAAAAATGTATAATTCAAAAACACTATTTAGGCCTTGTTCACATAGGCATACTACAGTGTATGCCCATGCAAGGGCACAAGGGTGTACAGGTGTTCCATGCATCCCTGTGCAGGTGCACAGATGCATCGGCTTCTCCCAATTTAACATCCATGCGGGTGTATGGCCCCAAACAGACGCTGTCCTCTCACTATAAGGGCTTTTTTTCATTACTGCATTATATATTAACATTTGTAGATAAAGTTGATTTGTATCTCACTACAATCTACCGATGGTCAACAGGGCATGAGACATGAGAAAATCTCTGCAAAAAGGAAGACAAATAAAAGCCTGATGTGCTTGTAAAGGTTTCCAATTCTATTTTTTTTAAAAAGGAAAACAAAAATTGTAAAACTGGGTGAAATATGACTGTGCACCAGTTGTAAATTAAACTAAAGCTGCAAGCACAAAAGTGAAAAATCACTCAACATATGTGTACAGAAATATGCTGCACTGATTCATATACCCCCAAAAAAAACAACAAATCAAAATAGCGTTACATATAAGGCTACATATCAGGAGCTGCTCCTGATGACGTCAGACATAAATGACGAAATGCATAGGGCGGGGCTTCCAGCGAACATCACTTCAGCTAAATGGAATGCATTTCAGCATTCTTAGTGTTTACTCCCTGCTTTTTACATCTTCGTTTATGTAAGTGCATTTCTATTGTTTTTGGACACTTTTTTAATAAATTTACTGCCCCATGAGAGGCTTCTATAGCTCTTTATCCATGTTAATGGGACATTGCCGAGATTGTTAACGGCGCAGAGGCCATTTAAAGTTATTGGAGCAAATATCCACATAAGGATCCAGGGGATTGTTTGGAAGGGGCCTGATGATCCTACAGCATCTACGAGGAGAGGCTGTTATTGGAAAGCGCTTATTGACTTCTTATTTAAGAGGTCAATAAGCTCTGGTGAGTGTGGTGTGTGTACACTATGTCACTTCATAAGAGCACTGGTTGGATGATTTAGGCTTGGTTCACACTAGTTGGTTGCTGCGACTTGGGATCTGACTTGTGAGACTCCAAGTTGCGTGACGTGTGACATTTAGTCAATGAGAGCTGTCTTAATTAGCACTACTGAAGTCACTATGACTTTAGAAAAAGGTTCCTGTACAACTTCTAGGAGACATCAATCCAACTTGTGCCAGAGTTAGACTTTAATGAAAGTTGCCTCCAAGTCGGATCCTCATCTTAATTGATGCGATTTGGATTCGACATTACCGGAAGATTACCCAGGCATTCCCTGAAGCTGCTTCAAAGTCGTATCAAGTCGCACTGAAGTCACCTGGTAAAGTCGCACTGCAGGCCGTAGTAGTTTGAACCGAGCCTTACAATACTGAGGCACTATGTTTCATGTAGACTGGATCACACATAAACAGAAATTGATTTAAAGGTGTAGTGTCAAGAGCGTGGTCACATACTGTATCCCTAGGGGATATGTAGTGTATTTACATAGAAGTATGTGTATAATTATGATCCATAATCACCATATAACAGTCCTCCATACAAAAGCCTGTGAATAAGGTAGTGATACAATCCACCAATCGTGATCAAGTCCACGTAAACAGTTCAATTAGTTGAGAACAAATGATGGAAGACACCTCCACCAATCCCCTTTTGGGCACACGCTCACCTTATGGATTGACCCTCATTAGTAAAGGCTTATTGGGCCTTTTATGAAATCAATCGGACTTCATGAACCCAGCTGGACTCTCCCAGGGCCTTCCTGGTGCCACTGATGATATCAGACCGACAAAACGCATAGGGAATGGATTGGCAATGCTTTGTGAGAGAGTGTTTTTTGCATGCTGTTGGAGGTATTTGAATATTACCAATGGTAAAGCCATCCACCTGAACAGCATTGGAATGTTTTTAAGGTCATTTTGGCAATTTTATTCAGTCTTTATGAGAGTGCATTTTCTTCTTTCTTTTACTAATAAAAAGACCTCAGTGAGCACTATTCAGCTTTTGCATCTTTTTTGAGCTGTGAAAATTAGTAAGAGTAAGTGAGAATTCTTACAAAGTGGTACACTGCACTAAACAAAAATAAAATAAAAATTAAAAATTAAATAAAGGACAGCAGAGAAAGATTATGTGATATAATCATAGTAGACAAGAGATAAAAGCAAAAAAGTGAAAATAAGAAATCAAAATCAAAAATACCCAATAAGGAGGATAGTCTATTGAACCACATATCCTTAAAAAGATGCAAAAGGCAATCAAGTGAAATAACAATGATCATGGAAACAAAAATATTAATATGAATTCTGGATAGTACATGAAAGTGAAAGTCCACGTGATGTACAACAGGAACAACTCCAACAGGAAAATTATTGCAGAGGGGTTCCACCACCAAGGATCATGCAGATCCTCTTGTGATCATCCTATTAATGGGGACTCTTACCAGATGATGTGGACCTTCTATTGCATAGCAAGGTCAAATGGGCATGCAGGTAATCCTCTGCAGGGTAAGTTAATCCACCAAGCCTCTGGAGCTGGCTGAAGAACGGAAAAACATCCTTCAAGATACCTGACTCACATCTGAGACTCTTGATCGGCCAAAACCACTCAATTTGTAAACATTCTGCTCCCCGCACCACTCCACCACCAGGTGAGAATTCTTGGATTGCATGAGCCATGGGAGAGTCCAGCTGGGTTCATGAAGTCCGATTGATTTGATAAAAGGTGCAATAAGACCTTTCTAATGAGGGTCAATCCATAAGGTGAGCATGTGCCCCAAAAGAGGATTGGTGGAGGTGTCTGCCATCCCACAATTTGTTCTCAACAAATCAAACTGTTTATGTGGACCATGATTGGTGAATTGTATCACAACCTTATTCACAGACTTTTGTGTGAAGGACTGCTATATGATCTTGGATCCTAATTATACATGTTTATGTGCAGCACTATTTTGATTTGGTTGTTTTTTTTTTTTCCAGTGCAGCATATTTCTGTACACATTTTTTTTTTTTTAAATTGCCTGCATTTCCCTTTAATGGCAGTCTACTCATTTCAGACTAGTGCACTGACAGCACTTTCCAGATGCCCTGCCAAAATATTTGTCACCAATAAACTCCAAGGTGTAATAATGAAAACTGCAGAGAATTGACTAAACAGCTGCGGGAGTTTAGCTGCGATGCACATTAGGATGAGAAAATACAAGGCAGAGATTGATGACGGAGCGAAGTTCTTGTGTAACCAAGGCTGGTGTGTCGGATCTCACAGCTGTGCCAGGGGCTCAGGCTGCATCTCTCAGCAACGATTTAGGACGTCGCCCTCCATTAATCTGCTGGGTGAATGCAGTTAGGTAGCTTTTAGAATGATAGTGTGACAACTTGGTTTTCCTGGGTGGCAGAACGTAGCAAATGCATGGGACTGCATCTGGTGTAAATGAGAGCCGAGGCTTCCCACAATTCAAAGTGCATTAGAGTGACAGACATTTTATTAGGAATTCTTTAGTATATTGGCTGCATTATTATCCGGCATTCACAATTATCATATGCTGGGCAGTTTTGGATAGGGTGGAGAAGTCAGGTTTTAAAATGAATGGAATAGCAATAGGCAGGAAGTATCCCTGTGACTTTGTGATAAAAAAAAATAAAAATAAAAAAAAACAGCCTGTCATCCTGCAAAACTGCAGGTGCATATGGTCTGTGTGAATAGTACAAAATTGAATATTCTCAGGCTACTTCCCTCTACAGGTTGAATGTTTACGTGTCTTAAAAAAGAGAGTGATTTAGGAAAATAAATACCACAATACGGCCACTTGATGGAGCTAAAGATCATAGGAAATAAGTGTTTATTCTTGTCTAGTGACCATAATGGGGTATTTTCCCCTGAACCGCTGTTTTTTATGAATGAATAACATTCAACCTGTAGAGGAAATAGAATAACATTCGATTTTGTCCCATTTGCTCAGAACAAATGTACAGTACCTGTACTTTTACCAGACAAATAGCTATGTTAATTTTTAGAAACTTTTATAAAGTCACTGGCTTTTTTATGTCTTTATTGCAGTCACATAACCTCAAATCCTCATTCTGCAGGCAGTGGGTTTAAACTAGGCGCATTGTCACAGTAAATATTCTTTTGAACTTTGTACTGCGTGATTTTGGGTTTTTGCCTGGACAGAGACTTTAAAGTGATTCTAAAGGCAGAAGTTTTTTTTATCTTAATGCATTATATGCATCAAGATAAAAAACCTTCTGTGTGCAGCAGCCCCCCAAATACTTACCTGAGTCACATCTCAATCCAGCGATGTTGCACGAGAATCTTGGCTATCTGGGACTATCCCTCTTCATTGGCTAAGACAGCAGTGAAATGCCATTGGCTCCTGCTGCTGTCACTCAAAGTCATTAGGCCAATGAGGAGAGAGAGGGGGCTGGGCCACGGCTCTGTGTCTGAATGGACAGACGGAGCATCAGCTTGGCTCGGGTGCCCCCATAACAAGCTGCTTGCTCTGGGGGTACTCAACAGGAGGGCGGGGACAGAAGCATTGATGGGGGACCCCGAGAAGAGGAGGATCTGGGCTGCTCTGTGCAAAACCAACTGCATAGAGCAGGTAAGTATAACATGTTTGTTATTTTTTACAAAAAAAAAAAAACGAGACTTTAGTATCACTTTAACTGCTTTCTATGCCCCCACTGGGAAAATTACTGCTCACTTCCTGTTGTGTCCGCCACCTGTCACCTGCACAGGAAGTAGAGGTGACAGGTGTAAGCCATAAGCAAAATCTTTAGTTGGTTTAGGGTTTTAAGGCCATGTGTAAAAAACACCACAGGGCTAGTAACTATGAAATCTTGCCCAGCACAGTCCCGAGGCAAAAAGCCTTGTTCCCTATCAGACCAGTTTCCACCAACGAGCTGCAGTGGTGTGTGCTGAAATATTAGGGCATGCGGTACTTTTTTTAGTACATCATGACGTGAAGCAAGCCATCGCATGGCGCTGCAGCTAACAGAACCCAATTCACATTTAAATAAAGTTCTAACTTTATTGAATCTACCAGAATCAGCGCATCAAGGGTATTCCTCCCAGCGCACACCAGTGGGCATGCGTTCACCATGCTGCCGGTGTGAACGAGCCCTAAATGCTACAGTAGAATGGATTACAGAGAGCTAAAATCAAGGTAGATTTAGGTACTTCTACTAGCTATTTTGTTTGTTATGACTATACCGGGTAGTTGAGCACCAAGCTGTGGATGCTAAACTGCTCCTTCAATCCTATGCCGTGTACACGCGATCCGAATTCTCATCGGAAAAGCCTTGGATGGTTTTTCCAACGGAATTCCGCTCAAGCCTGTGTTGCCTACACACGGTCACACCAAATTCCGACCGTCAAGAACGCGGTGACGTACAACACTACGACGAGCCGAGAAAATTAAGTTCAATGCTTCCGAGCATGCGTCAAATTTCTTCTGAGCATGCGTCGGAATTTTGTGCGTCGGAGCTGCCACAGACGATAGGAATTTCCAATAGAAACTTTTTCCGTATGAAAAATTGAGAACATGCTCTCAATCTTTTGCTGGCCAAAATTCTGCCAGCAAAAGTCCGATGGAGCTACACACGGTCGCATTTTCTGACGAAAAAACTCTCATCGGTCTTTTGCTGGCCGAAATTCCGACCGTGTGTACACGGCATTAGACCTCCTTTACAAAGGCTAGCCTCATATCCCAAAATCCAGCGGCAAGAATCTATGGATTGTTGCGGATGGAATGACAGGCCGCTAAGCCTGTGCAAAGTAATGACAAGCTAACAGCAGCCATTGCTGTTCGCATGTAGCTGCACACCAAACGAGTAGCTACAGTTGGGATGGGTGTCCGAGACTGGATGCATCGGCTAACCACAGGTAGCTGATTCTTGCTGCTGGATTCTGGTGTATGCTGTTACAAGCCAATGTGAAGGGGGCCTTAGACAATCCAGAGGGGTGATCTCACCACCACGTCCACAGAGAAATGTTATGAGTCCACACAAAATTATTACCAGATCTGCACTGCCTAAGGTTGGCCAAGTGGTCATACACAGTTCGAATCTTGGCCAGTTCAGCAGAAACCGGCCAAGATTTGAACCGTTAATCGGCAGTCTGAATGTAGATTGATTATGATTAATCAATCAACTTGGGTACAACCAGCCTGCCAGATTCTCTTTAGAACACAATGGCCCAGAAGGTGGGATTCCCACATTAACACTGTCTGTGTTGATGGGGGAATTGAGCATACTTCTTTTCTGCAACCCATGGTTGCAAGAAAAAAAATTTGCTCTGTGTATGGCCAACCTAAGTCTTTCAGAATTTTGAGTTCTTTTTCCCCGAGTGTCCCTTTAAAACAATAACCACAGCACAATTATGTAGCGGGGACAAGAGAGTCCAATAGATGGAGATGACTAAGTAATGCTGATTTGTATCCAACTCACATAATGAAGACATGTTCAAATTTTCAAGTGAATCAAAACGATCTGCAAGCTTTCAATCTTTTGCCAAGGGCATCTTGATGGATTTAAACAATGATCAATCGGAAGGGAAATTAATAGGAACTTTATTAAGATGTATGCATTAGCCTGCACATGTCAGAATATAAGTATCTGTACGACCCTGCCGAGGAGAAGAAACAAACTCAACAAGATTCAATGTCACAGCAATGAATCTCATTCTAAAGAGAAGACATATAATCTGTGCTTTTTTGTGACATGATCGGAGAAAAACTAATATCTTAAATACCCTTTTCAAACAGAGACCAAATCTTCTGACCCGCAGGAAAAAAATAAATACTACAGACAAGTTTATAATACTTCAGGATAAGAGGAGAGGATACAGCTAGGAATACAGATGGGGTCTAAGAGGTGCGGCATTTTCATCACTGGAGCCTGTAGGAACACATAGTTTAGACCAGCTTTTTCAAACTTTATACAACAGAGGAACCCCTAAATAGTTTCCAGGTCTTGGGAAACCATTACTAAAACCAATTCACTGGAGAAATTCCCCTTACATTGGTGGTCAATAGGAAGAATTCCCCTTACATTGGTGGTAAATAGGAACAATGCCCCTTATGCTTGTGGCCACTAGGAAGAAAGCCCATTGCATTGGTGGTCAATAGGAAAAATGCCGCTTACGCTTGTGGCCACTAGGAAGAAAGCCCCTTACATTGGTGGTCAATAAGAAGAATGCCCCCTGCGCTTGTGGCCAATAGGAAGAATGTCCCTTACATTGGTGGTCAATAGGAAGAATGCCCCTTCCATTGGTGGTAAATAGGAACAATGCCCCTTATGCTTGTGGCCACTAGGAAGAAAGACCATTGCATTGGTGGTCAATAGGAAAAATGCCGCTTACGCTTGTGGCCACTAGGAAGAAAGCCCCTTACATTGGTGGTCAATAAGAAGAATGCCCCCTGCGCTTGTGGCCAATAGGAAGAATGTCCCTTACATTGGTGGTCAATAGGAAGAATGCCCCTTCCATTGGTGGTAAATAGGAACAATGCCCCTTATGCTTTTGGCCACTAGGAAGAAAGACCATTGCATTGGTGGTCAATAGGAAAAATGCCGCTTACGCTTGTGGCCACTAGGAAGAAAGCCCCTTACATTGGTGGTCAATAAGAAGAATGCCCCCTGCGCTTGTGGCCAATAGGAAGAATGCCCCTTACATTGGTGGTCAATAGGAAGAATGCCCCTTACATTGGTGGTCAATTGGAACAATGCCCCTTATGCTTGTGGCCACTAGGAAGAAAGACCATTGCATTGGTGGTCAATAGGAAAAATGCCGCTTACGCTTGTGGCCACTAGGAAGAAAGCCCCTTACATTGGTGGTCAATAAGAAGAATGCCCCCTGCGCTTGTGGCCAATAGGAAGAATGTCCCTTACATTGGTGGTCAATAGGAAGAATGCCCCTTACATTGGTGGTAAATAGGAACAATGCCCCTTATGCTTGTGGCCACTAGGAAGAAAGACCATTGCATTGGTGGTCAATAGGAAAAATGCCGCTTACGCTTGTGGCCACTAGGAAGAAAGCCCCTTACATTGGTGGTCAATAAGAAGAATGCCCCCTGCGCTTGTGGCCAATAGGAAGAATGTCCCTTACATTGGTGCTCAATAGGAAGAATGCCCCTTACGCTTGTAAATCCACCCCAATGTGTCAATAAAGAACACTATATGGCCAAATGTTTGCAGACACCTGATCACCACACCCACATTAGCTTGTGGGATACCCCATTCCAAAACCATGGACAACAAAATGTATCTATAGCTAAACCTTTATTTTTTAGTTTTGGATTGGATGGGGAAGAATCCTATCAGGGTTTACTGCAATCAGTTGTAAGGATTCTGTCACTTCCTGTTTGGTTAAAAGGCAAGCCCCCCCCCCCAGTTAGAAGCTGATTGGCTACCACACACAGCTGCACCGGGTATTGCACCCTCGAGTTTTAGTAAATCAACCCCACTGTGTCTTATATGCCCATAGTTCCACTTTAAGATAAAAGCTGTGGTAATAACTAAATATGCTGCTCAATAAAAACAGATCACACTTTCACTTTAAGAGATCAATGGTTGGATTACTGTAATTTGCAGAACATCAATGCTGCTTACACTGGATTAGGAAATAAGAAAATACAATTTTTTGATCATTACCATGTATATAAAATCTTGCATAGCTTTTCCTTAATATTAATAAACATATTTTCCATAAACTGCCTAAAGTAATGTATTAATTAGGTAATTGCAGTAATTTGCATGCAAAGACTAGTACAATCCTTGGGAAAGACCCCTGCAGAAGCCTGCCATTACACGGGATGTCAGGTGGGGGAGCTGTAGAGCAGGCCATGGCAGAGCTCTGGCTGTTGGGAAGAGAAGCAGCTATTTTTAGGGATGGTTTCCTGCTGTTCTCCAGACTAGTAATCCTTGAATCATAGTGCATCATTCCTGATGTTTAATCACTAGGTATGATAACTCCCATTAAGAATCGGCGTGCCAGAATAAGTGAACGGAACATGCTCATACCATGACAATGCACAAAACACTCTCGTATGTCTGCTTGGGCCTACCTCCAGAACCAGAAGACTGAACTGTGACTGTTTATTTGTACAAAGCAATGTAACTAGGAACAAACTCTGGAACCAAAACTTCTTTTTTTTTCCTTTAAAAAAACAAGAAAGAAAACAACTGTTTGCCACGTCTCTTTACTTTACTATTGACCTAATATGGGTGTTTGTAGGAAATTTCCAGGGTAACATTTAAAGTATTTGTTAAAGCTGAACTCCAGGTGGATAAAAAACACACAAATGAATGTACCTCTGTAATCAATATTACATGCTTACATGTGTTTTGTAACTACAAATAGTACAACAGAGCTCAGAAAGGGGAGGGATAAGCAGCACAAGGGGTCAAACAAGTGTGCTGTAGCACAACACTGATACGAGAAGGCTGAGTGAGAGTGATGAGCTCACTGGTTTTCTGCTTCTCCTTTCACTGTCCAGTCACATACTGTGGGAGAGACAAGACCTGTAAGTGTTAAAATACACGCCTGTGGATTCTGGATTTGTGTCTACAATTTTATCTATTCCCTCACAGGGACTAATTTGACTAAATCCCCACAACAGGCAATCCTCGGACACCCTGCTGGGGGAGCCTCAAGACCCAATCAACGCCTAATATCTTTTATTTTTACAGCAGCCATAATAACGATCACAAGATTTTGGAAATAAACCTGGGATACCTGGATCGCCTACCTGACGGGGACAGACTCATCAGATCTGAGGCTAACCTCCTAGTGCCTTCGGAGAGGCTCACTGTCTTTTTCCGTCCTTTCCTCTTTTTTTTCCTAGTGCTAAAACCAACCAGCGGTGTATACCTGCTGGTTGACCACCATTGGCCCCACTCCTAGTTTGAGGGCTGTGTATGCAAAACAAAGACCAGCTAACGTGATCGTCTCATGGCTGAGATGGTCCCTCATCTTCGATGAGGATGCTCCCCCCCCCCCCCCCCCCAGTCCTGCAGCTCCTCTTTAGAGGATGTATCTCCTGATCTTAAGAAATATAGACATAGCCCAAAATGGTGTTACACCGGTTCTTTAGCGACCACTGGTGTAGGTCACTAATCTTATGTACCGGTATTTTTCTATACTGTATTGTATATTTTTATATCTATACTGTTTATAACCTTAATAAAAATTATTGGAAAAGAATGATTGGAAAAGAAAATACACTAAACGATATCCTTGTTCTTCAAAATGAACCCATAGAAACTCACTAAAGACATATGCACTGTTCTTTGCACACCACTCATAGTCCCTCCTGGAAGCAAGCAAGAGAAGGTGGCCATGTTCCTGCTTACAGAGGGAACATGGTGACCGAACGTACTCAAACTGGAAGTCAGATCACAGAAAGAAAAAAAAGATTTGGAGGAAGCTGATGATAGAAGGTGCTTCTTTGAGTTAAGACTACATCATTGAATACCTCTGGCCATACACAGAGAGCATTTTCTCTGGTTCCTGATAAACCTGTGGGCTACCCGGTAGACATCCTCCTACCTGACTTCCTTCAATCTGAAAATTCAAGGAGCCAGGCAGAAAATTGTTGGGTATTGGTGTTCACCCAATACCAACCTACCTTGAAGCGTTTCACCAAACGAGTGAACATTTCAAGGAATGTTGGCTTTCGGTGGAGACATCAATGTATGCATTTTTTTTTTTTTTTTACCAATTAAACAGGGAAAGAAGAGCTAAATTTTGGAGTGCAGCTTATATATTTTTCATACTTTTGACTAAAAGTGTTCAAAACAAACAAACTTGTCAGAGCTACAAGTATGCAAGGCCCTCAAGACTGTAAGTCTATGTGCAGGCTCAGAGCAGACCCCTCTTTAATCTTGTCGAAGAGATAGAGGACATCCGCCACTGGAAAACTCAACATCTCACACCACACTGGCCTTATGGCTCACTTCAGATGAAAACCAATACTGAGATAAAAGCAAAAGGAGGTGCACCGGCCTTGTGCATCACCATAAAACTCTTTACTGAATAAAACCAAAAACCATTTTACTCACAAGGGCACTTGATAAAGCGCATGTAACATAGTCCAGCCCAGCCCAGTGCATAAGCTGCGCCTTGGTGGATGGACGCGTTTTTAGTACTGGGACTGGACTATGTTACATGCGCTTTATCGTGTACCCTTGGTAGTACAATGGTTTTTGGTTTTATTCAATAAAGAGTTTTATGGTAATATGCCAAGTTGGTGTGCCTTCTTCTTTTGCTTTTATTTTAGCACCCAGGTTGTCCGTGTGGGATGAAAGGAGCAAGTCTGGAGAAGAGCCATGGGTTATGAAAAAAGATGAGCCTGCACCTTCAGACACGAGTGACCAAGGTTAGCTCTCTCTGTTTCCCTTTGAACAAATTCAAGTGTAAAATGTAGTTCAGTGTTGATAGCAGTCACACAGAATTCATCTTGTACGGGTATGATTTTAGCAAAATGGATTCTGATTGGTCGGTGAGGGTTATTGCGCTATGCTTCTTCCAGTTTTTTTTTAATCAGGCTAAAATCCTAATTACTGTACTATCAAAAGCAACAAGGCCGGTGTTCACCTTTCCTTCTCTGCTGTGACCAAATGACAGGTGCACTTTAAAGACTATTCCCCAAAATGCTTAGCAGAGTAGTTTGTCGTTTTCTGCGGATAAACCCAGCTTTTTCTGATTATGCCATCACGTGGCAAACAGTGTGATTAGTGAAGTGCATTTTACACAGATCACATAGAGATACAGATTATTTCTTGGCGGAAACCTTTGAAATCCTGCTGTGAAAGCAGATCCATGTTTCCAGGACACATGCGAGAATTGCACAGCCCTTATTGTTCTGCGGTGAAGTTTTTTTACAGAGTTTTGTCACTCCGGGAGCAGACGCTCAGGAAAAGCCTTCCATCTGGAGCGCAGCAAATGGTCAGCTGTACTGTGGGAATATATAGATTGCTCAACGTTCGCACCTGTTGGCAGGAGACAAACAGCCAAAATACTTGCAGCCAGCTGTCAGGACTGGAGAGGAATACTGAACATCGTGTCTGGGACAGAAAAAGAAAAGCTTTTCCGTCAGAGGGACCACAAAGAAGAAACACGCAAAAAAAGTTACATTGGATGACGTTTTAGCGTACTTTGGCAGACATTTGGTTGGTGGACTTGGTATTCACAAGCGACTCTGCTTTGTGAAATTACAAGCTGCTCTAAAAACATTTCGAAAGTTCATAAATGGCAGAAAACCGGTCTCAGATTTTTATCACGCAATACAAAAGCACCACAGCACCAATAGTTCTACAATTCTGGTGCCCAAATCGTGGTCTTAGGACCCCAGCACAAATAAAAATAAACTTTGTTACGCTAAAAGTTCTGATAACAATATATTCAATAAAAAATCAGCAGCCAGCACAATATTGAAGAAAATCAATAAAAAAAAATATATAGTAAAAGTGCAGCGCTTAAATAATAGCCCCAAGAAATTATTCAGGAACAAATGTTCAAATGATGGTTCAGTCTGGGGTAAGCAGAAGATAGGAAGACCCGTCACCAGCACCCAACAATACAGCCGCTTACCCAATTTAATGGACCCTCATCACAAAGGTCACATCAGCACATATGAGGTATAAAGGAAGCCCATCGATCTTTATACATTTATAGCAGCAGACTGGATAGTGGATGCAGAAACCCCGGGTATAACTCTCCTTATTCAAGATTCACCCCAGAAGCGCTCCAGCGGTAATCACCACACATACCATGTGGACAAAAGGAAAAATGCCTTATTGCACAGTACATCAGGATAGTGTTTAATCAAGTAAAAACAAATGAAATTCACTCACATTGATAACAAACAAATCAAGCTCTGTTTGTATGTATGCAGCCTTTCCCCACCACAAAGATGGGCGCCGTGTCCCAGCATGCAGTAGCGTCTCGTTGCCAACTCTTCCCTACGCCGTTTCGTCAGAGAATGACGTCATCAGTGACGTGTCTCCCTATCTTCTGCTTACCACAGACTGAACCATCATTTGAACATTTGTTCCTGAATAATTTCTTGGGACTATTATTTAAGCACTGCACCTTTACTATATATATTAGAACCCCAGCAGTCTGAAAAGGGCCATTCATTTGTAAAGGGGCAATAGCAGTGATCTTTACTAGCCTCATATCGTCTGGGTCTCTCTCTCACTGTCTTCTAATCTAAAGCATGTCTCCAGTCTAAAAGTAAACCTGCAGAGACATGTCCACAGTTTCTGACCATCACCTCCTCTAGTATGTCTGCAGTCTCTGACATCACCTCCTCTAGTATGTCTGCAGTCTCTGACCATCTTGCATCGCCTCTAGTATGTCCACAGTCTCTGACTATCACCTCCTCTAGTATGTCTGCAATCTCTGATATCACCTCCTCTAGTATGTCTGCAGTACCTGACCATCATCTCCTCTAGTATGTCTGTAGTCTCTGACCATCATCTCCTCTACTATGTTTGCAGTCTCTGACCATCATCTCCTCTACTATGTTTGCAGTCTCTGACAATCATCTCCTCTATTATGTCTGCAGTCTCTGACCATTATATTCTCTAGAATTGCTCCAGTCCCTGATCATCATCACCTCTAGTATGTCCACTGTATCTGACCATCATCTCCTCTAGTATGTCACCCCCCCTAACCATCATCTCCTCTACTATGTCCACTGTATCTGACCATCATCTTCTCAAGTATGTCTCTGTCCCTGACCATCATCTCCTCTACTATGTCCACTGTATTTGACCATCATCTTCTCTAGTATGTCACTGCCCCTAACCATCATCTCCTCTACTATTCAAAACAAACCAAAAAAACAAACATCACAAAAATCTATCTGTCAAAAAAACACACATCAAACCAAAGTAAAGTATGTCCATAAAATCCTCAAAAGGTCAATCAACAAAGTCATCATCTAAGAAAACAACAATCAAAGTCATCACAATAAAATATCACATTCAACATCAGTCAAAAATCTAGTCATGTCAAAGTCACAAAAAAAAACAATCAAAAAAAAAAAAAGTCACCAAAGAAATCAAAAAAAAAAAAAAAAAATCATCAATCAGTCAAAATCAATCAATCCAAAAGTCATCCTATCACACAACAATCTCATATGTCAACAATGTCAAATCAAACAATTCAAAAAAAACAAATCTAACATCACAACAACTCATAACAGAAAAATCAAAAAAAATCAAAAACAAAAATTAAAAAACAAGCTTTCAAAAAATCAAAAACAAGCAAGTCAAATCATCAATTCAAATCAATGTCAACACAAAAAGATGTCAACAAAAACCAAATCAACAAAATCAAGTCACAGTCAAATCATCAAAACAGTCAAAGTCACAACAACCAATCACCAAAATCTACAAAAATCCACAGGTCAATCCTAAAAATCCCAATCACAATCCAAATCCTCAAAATAATCAAACAAAAAACTACATCATCGTCCACAAAAAATGGTCAAAACAAAAAAACCAATCATCTCACCACAGGCAAGCAGTCACAGTATGTCAAAAATACACACTCATCCACCAAACAACCAATCAAAGCAACAAAATCAATCATCAAGTCCATCATCAAATGTCACACACATATGTCAACACAGTCAGTCAAAACCAGTCATCCAATCAAAAAAATCAAAAATAACAAAGAAAAAACAACATCAAAACCAAAAAAAATCAAAACATCAACAACAAAATCAATCAACAAGTCTCACAATGTCAAAATCAAAAACGTCACATCAAAAAAAAAATCACAAACCAAAAAAAAAAAACAAAAATCAAAACCATCAACAAAACACACCTACAATCAATCAAAACAAAAAAACAAAAAAAATTCAAAAAAACAAAATGTCAACAGTCATCTAATCAACTCATAAAGTCAATCATCAAAATCAAATCAATCAGTCACCATCAAACCAACCATTCAATCAACAAAAGTCAATTCACAAGTCCACAACAATTCCAGTCATCAAAACAAAAACACTCAAAATTGTCAGTAACAAAAACTAGTCAAGTCAGAGTCAAAATCAACACAACAAAAACTCAATATGTCCAAAATCAATCAAGTCAAAAAAATCAAACATCAAACCAATGCAAACATCACATCCAGCACAAATACAAAAATCAAAAAAACTCATCAAATCATCACCCCCAAAAAAAAACAACAATCATCAACACAATCCCTCAAAAATGTCAGTCAACATCAAACCATAAATCAACAACAAAAAACAAAATTCGACAAAATCAACATCAACAAAAAATCAAAAAAAATGTCAACAAAATCACCAACCAACCAACCAACAAAATCATCAATCAAACATCAAAAATCAGAATCATCCAAATCATCACAGTCAAAAAATCACATCAAGTCCCAAATGTCAAAAGTCCAATAATCATCAAAACCAAACCATCACACCAATCAAAAGTCAAAAAAACCAATCCATCATCAAACATCAACCAATTCTCAAAACAAATTCAACATAGTCCAAACACCAAATCAAAATATCAAATCATCACAATCAAGTCACACAAATGTCACAGAAATCATCACAATCAAAAAAGTCATCCAAGTCAATGTCAACAAGTCAAACAATAAAAGAGTCAATGTCAATGTCAAAATCAATCAACAAATCAATAAAATCAATCAAAACAGTCAAATCATAGTCAAATCAAACAGTAAAACATAACAATCCATCTAAAAACATCACCTAATAATCAAGCAAACACAATAAAAATCTCACAAAATAGTCAAATGTCAAAACGAAATCCATCTCATGTCAGATCACACATCAGGGCAAAACGAAACCAAACAACATTCAATTCAGTCACAACATCCATCAAATCATCATCAACAACAAATGTCAAGTCAAAAGTCAAAATCAACAAAAATTGAGTACAAACAACAAAAAAAACAGTCAATCAACAGATAAAACAGTCGATCATCAAACTGTCCACACAAAAAAAATCAGATCAAAAAAAAATCAAGCGTAGTATGTCTGTCAAATGGTCAAACATCGAATCAAAAGTCCACAATCAAAGTTCAAACAAAGAATAAATACAACCTTCAACACACACAAATCATGTCACGAAACAAATCAAAATGTCAAAACAAATCAAAAGTCAAAAAATTCCTCCATCAAATCAGTCAAAATCAAAAGATCCAAAATCAACAATCAAACAACAAGTCAGTCAAAAAACAAACAAAAATCAAAAAAAATCAAATTCAAAAAAAAAAAACATGTCAAATACAAAAAACAAAAGTCAATCAAAAAAAACAATCAAAAAACATCATCATCATCATCAAAAACCACACAAATCAAAAATGTCCACTGTATTTGACCATCATCTCCTCTAGTATGTCACTGCCCCTAACCATCATCTCCTCTACTATGTCCACTGTATTTGACCATCATCTCCTCTAGTATGTCACTGCCCCTAACCATCATCTCCTCTACTATGTCCACTGTGTCTGACAATCATCTCCTTTAGTATGTTCACTGTATCTGACCATCATCTCCTCTAGTATAGAATGAGGCCTAAAAAAAATTGTTTAATATATTGCAGATTACCAGTCCTTAGATGTCAGCTGACTTCGTTTTCTTTTTTTTTTTTCAGTCTTTCTTACTTTTTTTTCATCCTGTGAATAACATACTTCCTCTCCCTGGCTTCCTTTGCTCACTCCTCCACTGCATCTACGGAGGGAGCCATGGTTGTCACCTAGTCTGAACTTCTAATATGTATTTCTCCCTTCATATCCACTACATGGGGGTTGGGGAGGTATTAGGTTTTTGTTATTGGGTTTAGATATATTTTGTGTTGTCTGTGACATGTTTTTGTTGTCACTGCAATGTAAAGCAGATTTTTACTTCGGTGTATAAAATATATAAAAGCTGGATAGACACTATACAACTTTTGTTGTTCGATTTCCTTTAGATTTAGCTTCAACTATATAGTGCAAGGGCCTGCCTGACTGCATACAAATTGAAAGTGTTTAGATTTGACCTCATTTTCTATGGTTTTGGTAAATCTAAAGGAAAAAATCTACAGAAAACTGTATAGTGTGTATCCAGCTTTACCTGGCAGACTGCTGGCTGGCAGATCTGGGTAGGAATGGAATCCTTCCTTCTATTTAATTTTACAAATAACTTCTCTATGGAGGAGTCCTTATTTTCTAGAAATCCCTATAATTACGCTCAAAATGTCTGCACTGCTCCTCAGTCAGGATGATCATGGCTCATTAAAACCTACTAATGAGAGTATACAGTTATCTGTGTCATTTACCCAGATCCTGGCCCTGATCAGCTTAATCATTTATAATTGCTATTGTCAAAACTGCTCTCCTCCATTATGGAGTAAACTAGACAGGAGTCAAACAAGGATAGGAAAGGCAGAAAAACATAAAAACGGTTTGCGGCAGTATTCCCTCCGTCTCCCAAGGCAGAGAAATGCGCACGCTGTAAATCTGTTAGTGGGAAATTAATGGTGTTATGCTGTCTGAAAGTCTACAATGTAATATGAATTCACAAATGCACTTGTCTGAGATGGTTTGGGTCTCCATTGGATGTCTGCATAGGAAAAAATCGGCAAACCTTACTCAATAAATGCCTGCTGAAGACTGTGAAATGCTTGCTACATCTAGAGCAGCCATTCTCAACCAGGGTTCCCCCAGAGAATGCCAGGGGGTCCTTGATCTGTGGCTGATTGACCTTCCAATTAATGGTGCCTTCATAGTTCCAGGACAAATGCTTCATGGCAAACTCAGCAGCATAAAACCAATGCTCCTTTTAGCAGTCTGTAATGGTGGCTTTTCTGACCACCACTGTAGGGAGAGAACTCTTCTCACTGACCACCAATGTAAGGGGCATTCTTCTCACTGACCACCAATGTAAGGGGCATTCCTCCCGATGGCCACCAATGTAAGGGGCATTCTTCTCACTGACCACCAATGTAAAGGGCATTCTTTTCACTGACCACCAATGTAAGGGGCATTCCTCCCGATGGCCACCAATGTAAGGGGCATTCTTCTCACTGACCACCAATGTAAAGGGCATTCCTCCCACTGGCCACCAATGTAAGGGGCATTCTTCTCACCAACCACCAATGCAAGGGGCATGCTTTTCACTGGCCACCAATGCAAGCAGCATTCTCTTCACTGGCCACCAATGTAAGGGGGCGTTCTTCTAATTTGCCACCAATATAAGGGGGCATTCATCTCATTGGCCCCCAGTGTAAGGGGCATTCTTCTCAATGATCACCAATGAACTGGTTTTAGCAGGAGTTTAGCAGCTCTACTGAGCATTACATCAACAGGTGGCACATTTATTTTGAATGGCACCGCAACACACCTAAGCACTGTGGCACAATGTACTTGTGTTGTAGTGCACCGCAAAGCAAAAATGGGAAACACAGCATCCGTTTCTCTAAAGCAGGGTTCTCCAAACTTTGTAAACAAAGGGACAGTTTACCGTCCTTCAGACTTTAGTGGAACCGGACTATGGTCAGTGGGAGTAAAATAATTACATAGCGCCTGTGCTCAGTGGGAGGAGGAATTGTGCCCCATAATGGGTATTAGTAATAGGAATAATGTCCTGTTGTTGGCGTCAGTACAAGAAATAAAGTCCCATCATTGGTGTCAGTGGGAAGAATAGTGCCCCATCATCTGTATTAGTGAAAGGAATAGTGCCCCATCATCTGTATCATTGAAAGGAATAGAGCCCCATTGTTGGTGTCAGTGGGAGGAATAGTGTCTCCTCGTTGCTGTCAGTGAGAGATGTAATGCCCCATCATTTGTATCAGTGGAAGAATGGTGCCCCATTATTATAATCAGTGATGAATAGCACTTTATATCTGTGGGAGGAATCCCAAAAGGCCAGATAAAGGCATGCAAAGGGCCGCATATGGCCCCTGAGCCATAGTTTTAAAGGGTGCATTAAAGTGGTAGTAAAGCCTACCTTGTTTACTTGTACCTACAGGTAAGCCTACAATTAAGCTTACCTGTGGGTACAGTAAATATCTCCTAAACGTGCACCGTTTAGGAGATATTTACTATAGTAGCAGCCGGTGACTTCACTAGTGCATGCGCACTGTGTTCTCAATGCCAAGCTGCTGAAGCCCACGAACCCGGAAGGTGAAAGCCCTGTCAGCGGTGACAGTGCCGCTGGAAGGGCTTCGTTCTAAAGCAAGTCTCATAATGTGCTGGTATGCAATGAATACTAACACATTATGCTATTATTTTGCAGGGAACATTTACATTTTTTTTTTTTTTTGTGGTTTACTACCACTTTAGGGCTTTAAGAATGTTGCATGTTAAATGATTGCTCAACAAGATGGTTTAGCTAGCATTTACCACCCAAGATTAAAAAATGCCCACGTCTAGAGGGCCTCAGTAGTCACCAGTAGAGCATAACAAAAGTCTAAAAAACAAAACAATAGCACAGACAGGCACTTTATTGCATAGGAGGCATCTAATGTCTCTGCTGCAATAAAATAAACGTTGCCTGCCTGCTTGGAGACTTCTGTAGAATGTGATATCCTCTCAGCTAAGATTTTAGATTTGGCTACACAAACAGTACACTTTAAAAAATAAGTATAGCCAAATCCACCATTTTTGTCATACTTATCTTGATGGTCACAGAAGTGAACTCAGAATCAGCTGATAGCTATTGCCACTCCAGGCTAAGGATATTGTCGGGATCCACCCAGCTGCCCGGCTGACAGCTAGCTCTGCCCTTCGGTGTGCAGCTTAGAGCCAGAGCCAGCCGATCTCTCTCCAGCACAGCGCTGTAGTGAGCAGGGGAGGAGCAGAGTGGAGAGGGGTGACTGACAGTCATTGCTCTCTGCTCAGAGCAGACTGAGAACTGAGCAATCAGCAGTCATGTAATCACTCAGTTCTCGGTCTTAGAGCCAAGGTAGAACAGCTGCAGCATCACACACAGTGGCGCCTGGTGCTCCAAATTTTTTTGGGGGGGGCACAAACAAACTGAAAAATACAGAGCCCCCCCATCAATTGCAGCCTCACTGTGCCCATCAAATGCAGCCCATTTTGCCCATCAATTGCAGCCATTGTGCCATCAAACGCAGCCAATTTGCCCATCATATGCAGCCACTGTGCCCATCATATGCAGCCATTGTGCCCATCATATGCAGCCACTTGTGCCCATCAAATGCAGCCACTTGTGCCCATCATATGCAGCCACTTTTGCCCATCAAATGCAGCCACTTGTGCCCATCAAATGCAGCCATTGTGCCCATCAAATGCAGCCACTGTGCCTATCAATTGCAGCCATTAGTGCCCATAATATGCAGCCACTGTGCCCCCCCCCCCACTCGCAGGGCTCGCGGCTCTGGCAGCACCCCCAACCCCCCCACCTGCGGCTCTGACAGACCCCTCTTCCTAAGCACCAGGCATCCAATAGGGTGGCCTGGCACTTTGGCCAATCAGGAAACAGGTCTGACCCCCTGCCTCCTGATTGGTGGGGAGGAAGGTTAGTGTGAAAATTTACTTGCTATCATCACACAATTGGGTGGGATCGGGGCGCACAGACCTATTTTAAAGCCTATTAGAGCCTCTGGCTCTAATCAGGTGCCTCAAAAAGTTCCACCCTCACCATAGGAATCCATGCGCCCGGCGTCCTGAAAGGGGCCGGGCGTATGGATGGGGGGGGGGGCGGCACCTGTGCTCCCTCAATGCACGGGCTGCCACTGATCACACAGAAGCTGCAACATGGAGGAGGGTATGTGTATTATATACATATATATATAGATTTTTTAATCCCTTACTTCTTTAATCCTCGTAAGGTGAAATCTCTAAATGTCAATGATAAATAATACTATGGTGATCATTATGGTGCCTATTTATTATACAACAAACTTTTGGATCCTGCACCAAAATCAAATGATCACACAATTAAAAAAAATTATCTCTGTGAAGAAAATCAAATAAACTTTTCACATCATGTGCACAAAATATCGTATGATTGGTCAGGACCCTCTCTGGCACTTATTCTTGGACAAGTACGGTATATATTTTACATGTACTGCAAATCAGTATAAGCCTGCAAAAGTTACCAACTGAAAATCATGATCAAAGCAAACATTTACAAATCACATGAGAATAAAGATAATATTAGATCATTGTAAAATGTGTATTTAAATGGAATTTTATGCAAAGCAAGACCTTGCAGGCACATACAGCACCGGGGTTTCACATGGCTGGGTAAAAAAGTATCCTGTTAAGCTTGATCGCCTCCTGGAGGGGAGAAGGCAGGATGCCATCACTACTTAATACATAATGACAGACTTTTACAACCTGCTAAAGAGTAATTAACATGGTTCTGCTTTACTGGGAACCAGTGAAGTTTGTAAGCGGCATGAATCCAGCTCAAAAGGAACAACATAATAAATATTCCCCAAACAAGTTCTACATACAAGATTCGAAGATTAAAAAAAAATATAGCAAGAGCCACTTCCTCCTTCCTTACAGCCCTTCCTGTAAATCAGTGTAGTTCTTTGCTGACCTTTAAAGGGTAACTCCATGCACATATTAAAACCTTAATTTGCTGTACAATAGTCATTGAACTACCCAGGGATTTTTTTTTTTTTCTAAGCAGAACAATGCAATTACCTGAAATCATTCTTCATATTATATTCTCCCCATTCCCTGCACAGCAGCTGATAGTTCATATTACCGGTAGACTGACAGTAGGAGAGCCTGTAATGGCATATCTGTGGTCTCTTTTATGACCAGATATGATAGTAGCTTGAGAGTCTTGGTTGGGGAAGGTGTTTAGACAAGCCTTTCTCAACCTTTTTAACCCCAGAAGATCTAAAATAATTTTCAGGTATTGGGGAACACTTACCAGAATCAAATTATCAGCGGTCAATCGAAAATGTTCCCCTGAGATTGGTGGTCTGTGGGAAGGATACCCACTTTACAGAGGTGGTCAGAATGCCACCCTTACAGACAACTAAAAAGATAATTGGTGTCATGCAGCAGGCTCTGCCAGGTAGGTGGCCATGGAACTATACAGGCACCTTCAGATTGGAGGTCCTTCAGCCACACTCAAGGAACCCCTAGCAACCCTGAAGGAACACCAGGGTTCTATGAAACCCTGGTTGAGAATGTCTGGTTTAGATAGTAAGTATAAGGCCTCTTTCACATAAGCAGTTTTTTAGGCAGACCCGATCGGACCATCCATTGCCCTATATGGAGAGGCGGATGGAAATGGATATGTATCTGTTGACACCCGCCGACAAGGCGAGAGGTAAAGGTAGGCGGTAGGTGTCCCAATGTTTTTGGTAATATAGAGTAAGTACAGCTAAGTGCACCGTCCAACCCTGTCTGGCGGCAGCAGACGTTAGACTCTGATAGAGCTTGACTGCCAGCAGGGTTGGGTGGGAAACTTGTGCCCTCTGCCAGTAGCTTATTGCAAGAGCCCCATTCACTGGGGCTAAATGCCCAGTGTGCATGGGGCCTTAGAAGGATTAGAGTCTCTCTCTCTAGTTTTATTGTGGTTTGTGTCCCTGCTGGGGAGGTTCATACTTACTATTAGTCCTGTTGACCACTACCTCCGTGAAATGATGGGAAAGCTAACATTACTGAGTTGTCAGATGGCAAAAGGTAAATCTTCAACCTTGGACACCTGTTTCAGTTACAACTAAGATGGGATTTCCTCTCGCCATGGAATGATTTTTTTACTTCCTAATGTGTGCTGTATTTAGAACAGAAAGTGAAGAAAAATTTCCCCACAAAAACCAGAGGGTCAGTATTAGAGCCAGGCAAATAGCTTGGTAAAAGGAAGAGTACGATGTTTCTTTTGTGACAGGTTTTCTTTAAAATATGCATTTTGTCCCAATACTTTTGGTAATATAGTGTATGTTTAGGGCAGTATGTGCCCAGGGTTGAATGCCCAAAACACTAGCCCCATCCAGGAGCAGCAGCTGTCAGACTCCCACGGAGATTGACAGGCTGCCGAGAGCTGGACAGTATAGTCGCCCGAGGCTAAACGGGCTAAAGCCTCATGCACTGGGGCTAAATGCCAAGTATGCATGAGCCTAAAACTTAACAAAAACATTTTATGTCCATGGACACTGGATATGTAATAGCAATTTACAAGGCTGCAAAACAAAGTGATAAAAAAAACTAAAATGTCTTTAGAAAAGTGTGGCCAATCTTGCACTGATTTTCCTCACACAGAAAGCGTAATTATCACCGTGTTCATCTGACTGACTAATTACATTGCTGTAATTACTGGGGGAAGTACAAACAAGAGCTACAAGAACAATAGGAGGCAAGTGTGACCGCCGCACTCTACAGTAGCAGCAGCAGGCTATGCATGGGCGATTGTGGAGAACGTTACATGACTGATGGTATCTACATCAAAGGAGGTTATCTTATCTTTGGATTAGTAGCTGGAGTGATCACACTTAAACAGAGGAGGGTCTCATCAGTGCCGTTTTATGGCTAATGACCCTCAAAAAGAAAAGTCCACTTTTAAGTAGCTTAATATTATCACTCCAATTTAAAACAATATAAAAAAAACGCAAAAGCATTTCAGCAAAAAGCAGAGCTGTACATCAGAATTCAATTATTACTGATTAAAATACGGCAAATCAAAATCTTCTAGGTTCCTGTGGGTTACTGCACCTAAATCATTTTCTTACCCATAAATGATCTATACCTGAATTTTTATATCACAATTTTTTTTTTTTTAGAAAAGTCCAAAAGTGATAGCTATAGGTGACACCTGGTGGGCGAGACTAAAGCCCCGTAGACACGGGCCAAATGTCAGGAGACATCGGCCGATTAAAAAAAAAAAAAGTCTGACATTCTGCCCATGAGTATGTCGGTCTGTCTGACAGAACCCTTGGCTCTTGATATGTCTTGGATACTCCAATTTGAGATCTACTTGTCCCGGATCCGGACTTTCTTTTTGTTTACCTGAAAGCTTTTATTGTTCCCATCTGTTAGGCTGCTTTCACACCTGAGCATTTCAAAGTCTGGCTTTTTGACCGCGCTTTTGCCGAGATTTTGTTCAGGTCACCAATGTAATCTGCCCCAAAGAAGCACATGTTCTTTTTTGAGCTTAAGGCGTTTTTCAGGAGTTTTGCTTCAGGTGACAAAACGGTCAGATGTGAACAGGTGCCATTGAAATGAATGGGATTTTTCTTGTTGGGCGTTTTTCAGGTGTTTTTTTGTGGCGTTTTACGAGCGTTTTATGAGCTGAAAACACTGAGGTGTGAATGCAGCCTAAATATTCCAGCATCTCCTATTATCTTCACCATAATAAAAGTAAAAAATCCAACTGGGAGAGTAGGACTCAAATCTAGAGGGAAGTCCCACTTTAAGTCCCCCCTTCCTTTACTACATTTGGCACAATTATGTTTTTTGGGGGGAGCAGGTACATGGTTTTGATAGGTACTCGCTCCTACTTCTGTGATCTGAGCGGAAGTTTGGCCCCTCTACCTTTGCCCGCATCCTTCTGGGAAGCATCACTGGTCCCAGGAGTCTGCGGGACTATTAACAAGGAGCAGTGGGAAGCTGGCTGTAAAGATGCAAGGAGTCACAGCCGGCTTCCTTTAATAAACATGCCAGCGCTGGGGATCTGAAGAACACCAAAGAACCAGCTCAGGTGAGGACAGCGCTGGCTCCCTCACATTATTTGTAGCTACTGACTTTGAATTTTTTCTTTCTAGGGTGAAGAACCTTTTTTAAGCTGGACACTTAAGAATTCTAACAGCATATGGAAGAATCTCCCCCTATAGCTATTGTATTTGATAATACCTGAACAGCAGATGGATATGATTGGATGCTGCTGCTGTTCGACTTCGATCAACAATTTTCTGATTGGCTCCTTCAATATTTATATTGAGGGATGTCGGATGGGACCCGGCCGACTGGGCCACCTACTGAGGAACCGGCTGAAATCTGAACACTGCTTGCCCAGCTTTAGCGTGAGATCTCACCAACAGGGTCTTCAAGAGATATAAGAAGCTGTCACCTGGTTTTACTCTACCAAACACCTAACTATCGTGTTTGGGGGGGCACTACAAAGGTATTGTTTTGTTCCAGCATTTTTTGTGTTGGCTACGGTGAGCTTTGTATGCAGAAATTTTAACATGAAATGGCCATTGCTTGTAATTTATTATGCAATTTGTGTGTAGATAATAAAGCTGTCCCAAAATATAGGATGCAACAAATTAGCATTAGCAAACCCATTGCTTCCAAATACGAGACTGATCATTTTTTGAAATTTTTTTTCTCTGGGGCTGGGATCATGAGGGTTGTACATGCCCCCAAAAAAGCACCAGCCTAAATTTCCTTCATTAAACTCTGCTGAATCCTAACCTATCACCCTTCTTTGTATTACATCTCCATCCCCATATGCACAACAGAACCTTCCGGAGTACCTGCACTGACTGCTATAAAGACAGGAGGAGGAAAGTAGGAGCAATTGGCGCGGTCCCATCTCTCTCTCTCTCTTGCTGGCAAGTTTCCTTTTAAGCAGTGCAAAAAAGTCAGACAGATGTCAGGAGGCAGAGTTGAGACCCTGCGGAATAATGACTGGACCAAGAAATACTGTACTGGTTGGCAGTTGTAATCACAGCAACGGAACAGTCTGTATGTATCATGTGCTCTTTATAGTAAAGCAACTTTAATGCAACAAGACATTACAGAACCGTTTTCTGTCATATTTAACTGCACCTGAAAGACAATCTGCTCAAGACTAGCTCTATATAGTCAGATGGCTCCAGCCAGACGTCTTCTCCTAGCTAAATATAGGATTCTGGGATGGAAACATTTATTTTATGTAAAATTCAATGGCTTGGAAATCAATATGACATCTTACGGCCATGCCCATGTTAGAAAATAGGATATAAGCAGCACGCTCCAAGTGTATGTAAACCCGAACAATGAAGTTCTCTTATTTGCTCACTTTTAGTCGGCTACATATGTTATTGAACGCCTTTTTTTAATCTATTTTAGTAATACAAAATTATGTGTTGATCTTTCCAGAAACCTTGTGATCTTCTAACGTTCTGTGCACAAGGAGGGGTTCTGGAGATAAGGAGGGCTGATGGGGAGGAAGAAGGGATGATGGCGATAAACAGGGGTTGATGGAGATGAAGAGGTGGGGCTGGAAGTGAAGAGGGGTTATGGAGATGAAGAGGTGGTAATGGAGGTGAAGAGACGTTATGGAAATGAAGAGGTGGTAATGGAGGTGAAGAGGGGTTAAGGAGAAGAAGGTGAGGTGAAGAGGGGTTATGGAGATAAAGAGGTTGTGATGGAGGTGAAGAGAGGTTATGGAGATGAAGAGGGATCATGGAGTTGAAGAGGGATGATGAAGAGGGTTATGAAAATGAGAAGAGGTGATGGAGATAAAGAGGGACCATGGAGATGAGGAGGGGTGATGGAGATAAAGAGGGATAATGGAGATGAAGAGGGATGATGGAGATGAGGAGAAGTGATGAAGATGAGGAGGGGTGATGGCAATGAAGAATTATGATGGAGATGAAGAGGGATAATGGAGATGAAGAGGGGTTATAGAGATGAGGAGGGGTGATGAAGTTGAAGAGGGATGATGGAGATGAAGAGGGGTGATGGAGATGAAGAGGTGGTGATGGAGGTGAAGAGGTGGTGATGGAGGTGAAGAGGGGTTATGGAGATGAGGAGGGCGATGGAGTTGAAGAGGGATGATGGAAATGAAGAGGGGGTGATGAAGATGAGGAGGGGTGATGGAGATGAGGTGGAGTGATGGAGATGAAGAATTATGATGAAGATGAAGAGGGGTTATAAAGATGAGGAGGGGTTATGGAGATGAGGAGGGGTTATGGAGATCAAGAGGGGTTATAGAGATAGGAGGGGTTATGGACATGAGGCGATGAGGAGAATTCTGTGTTCCTTGTAATGCATTAGAAATTAAGTAGGCAGGGCTGACACCACGTGTTTAAGTATTCAGAGCTGTGTTGCCACGTCAAAAAGAAAGTTAGCACGTTATATTTCTGACCCAAAACCAGTTATGTTTCTGTACTTGCAGCATGTTTAACCCCTTAACACGCCCAGGAGGAAGCATGGCTTTTGTATCATGTAACCGCTATGACTGGCTCTCACAACGGTCACATGATCAGTAGCCTGCCCTGCTAGCTCCCAATGAGAAGTCTTGACCGAGAGATGTCTGTGACAGCTCAGGCAGTGTGCTGGAGTGTACCCAACCTTCTTATGCCATGAAGGTAAATGTGTGGAGGCCGGGCATTAAAGCCAACTTTCTTGCCGCTGCATGTATGCGTTACGTGGTTGGTAAGATTTTAAAGGGATAAATACGTGGGAAAATGTGCGTGTATTCCAGAGTGCTTAGTTTTTTAGTTTTTTTGGTCTTGACATACACTTTCAGCTGCAATGGTAAAATCCAATCAGTGCAGGTCAGGGGGGACTTTGTCTCTCTCTATATTTTTTTACTAACAGGATAAAACATAAAAAAAAGAGTTTAGTTTAGTTATGGCTGGATTTGTACATGACTGCATTTCTTTCTTTCAGACCCTGTATTCAATTTCCCAAGCTCACCCCAGGAAAGCACAGAAATCGGGCATGTCAATGAATGACAAGACAAGCCCAACTGGAACGGTGGCCACATATGCCGCCTCACACAGCAGCTGCTGGCTGTAAAGTAAACACTACTCCGTATCGCTCATAAACTGGCTGTTATGCGCAGCTGGTTACAGCTGAAGAGGGGAGTTCAGCTACTAGAAGAGACTTTTAAATCTTCTGCCATTTCCATTATGTTAAGTGAATGAGGGCACCCTGCTCTGCCTGTTTTTATATTTTTTGGCATGATCTGATTTTTTTCTTTAAAAAAAAAAAAAAAAAAAAAAGAAAAACAATCTCACCAAATTGAATTGCTATGCAAACATCTGCTATTATGGTGAACTGAAGATACGACATACATAAGCTATTTTAGCAGCAGCCACCAAGATGAAAGTTTCTGCATCTCTAAAAGGTTAAATGCATAAGGATCTGTTGACAGACTTTGGGCTGGCGTCCATGGGCAATGCAGATTGCTTTAAGGCGAATTGCACTTGCATTTAACATCAGTCTGAGTTACGCCAGAGATCATTCAGCGTTTATTGACAGGTGCATTCGATCTCCTAAGCTGCGTCCCCATCAACTTGTATAGGGAGAGAGGCTGTTCTGACACAAACACAAACACATGCCATTAATAAAAAAAAAAAAAAAAAATCTGATTTTGACCCAAAGACCAGGGTGGATAAATATCTATGATTTAAAAAAAAAATCTGATTTTTTTTTTTTTATTATTTAATTTGGATTTTTTTTTAATTTAAATCTAAATCTAAATTTAAATTTCTTTGATTTTTTATCATATTTTATTTAATAAAATACTTTTGGGGTAAAAATCTATATAAATATAGTTTTCTATTTAAGATACATTATTAATTTAGTTTATTCAGCATGAAATTGAGCTTAGTTATGTAGCATGAGGCTGTATATTCTGCAATATTTACATTTTTGTTAATTTAATTCAAGGAATCCAAGCTCTGCAAGCTGAGATAACATGCACTGCATTGATGGATTCACACAATTTCACAATAACCATGAGATAAAACAAAGTTCAGGAATATTCCTTTATCCCATTGTTATGCAAATCTATGTACACTACAAACTGTATGATTGTTGGAAGAGAAATGCATCTGTACCAGGGCTCCAGGTGTGAGGAGGAAGGGCAAGCAGTAAAAATGAAAGTGAAACCTTCTAAGCAGCTTATAAACCTTGTGATCTTTCTGCACATAATTTGAAGTGCTTTATTCCTCCCTTGAGGAGCAAAATGGCAGCAGGCTGTAAGAGACCCAGTTTGGGAATATTTACTAACCTGACAGCTTATTATTCTAAATAGAAGCCTTTATTTTGTTTGCAAATATTAAAGAGGAAGTTAAGCCTCTGAAAAAAAAAAAAATACACCCCGCAAGACAAAGGCATAATGAGCTAGTATGCATAGAGATATGCATAGATACCTGAGATCGAAGCCCCCGAATCGGCCATCTTTCGCCTCCCCCGACACCGCCATCTATCCCAGAGTGACTTCCAGCCGCGATGATGTCACTCCCGCGCATGCGCGCTGGTGCCGCCACTAACGGCATGATCGCCATTAGAAACGGCACACTAAGTGCGCCCGCACCCGATGTCTACGGCGTGTGCACCGTAGACATCGATGCCACTATTTCTGCAAATATCTCCTAAACCTTTAAGGTTTGGGAGATATTTCTTGCACCCACAGGTAAGCCTTAATCTAGGCTTACCTGTAGGTTAAAGTGGTTGTAATAGGTTTACAATCACTTTAAAGATTCTAACTACCAGCAAGAGTGAGTCCTTACATTTAAAGAGCACCTGTCATTTCAGATCCATCATGGCAGAGCCTGTTAGTGGGCATCCACTCACCTTCTGCCACCACGTCCCTCACCTTGTTGTGTCACTGCCACAAAGTGAATGGGACTGTCGGTGAGTCAACAGCGGGTCAGAGGAGAAGCCGCTGTGGAACAGAGAAGACAGTTGCTCTTTAAAATGTATGATTTAAATCAAGCCTTTTTACTGATGATTTCAATCGTGACTTAAATCTACTTGATTTAAATCAAATCCACCCTGTTAAAGACTCTAACATTAATTTGGATAAAGCTCAACTCCAACTAACTTTTCTTGTTTCAGATTTAGTGGGTAAGGATTGGAACCTCCGAAAGGTTTTTATTGCTGTCCAAGCCTTGTGCAAGTGACACCCACTTCCCTGAGACGGTAATATAAACATCACAGAGGAAGAACTACATCGAACCAAACTGGGTGAAAATATTAAATCTGCAGCATTTGTTGGTTCTCTTACTTCCACAGTCTCCTGGTGGTGCCGAATGTCTGGAGCTGAGTGGCGGCTGTAGTACTGTACTGTGTAGGCTCCATTCAGAAAAGGCCTTGTATTCTTGTGTAAAGCATTCTGTAATTGGAGGGGAGATTGAGACTTTCATCTGCTCCTTTTCCATTCACAGAAAGACTTGTATTCATTAAAAAAAAGAATGCAAGGTCTTTTCTGAATGGAGGACGGGATAAAGCAAGTAATCCACTGTAATCAGTGTACTATAGCTGAAAATACAAGTCTCAGGACGGGACGTTTGGCACTGATAAGAGACTGAGGGCTCAATAAAAGTAAAATTTCCCAAACATTGCAGCATCCAGAGACAGGATACCCTTCACTGGTGGCAAGTGATTTTTACTGTACAAACACAGTTTTTGGCCACAGTTCAGGTTTTATAAATGCAACTATACTTTTCTACTATACAGTTTATAATGTTTTCTGTGTAAGATAACTAGAAGTAAGGGATAGTCACGGGACGGCCATAGATTGACCTGCACAAGGTTCTCCCATGGATATCAATTGCTCTAACAATATAAACATGACATCATTTCTAACCCATCCCAACTTTTTTTAGCAAAAAAAAAAGAACAAAGTTCTGCTTTTCTAAAAAATACTTGCTGCCTGGCTTCCACCATCTCAGAACAAGCATGCAGCAAATGAAAAGAAGAAAAGTCTGAATTTCTTGTCTCAATAATCGCTTCGAATAAATTGATTCCAAAGACCGGCATAAGGCCTATTCAGATATATCAATGTGCGTAAAGGTGCATCCTTTTGTAGTGTTGGACATCTGCGTTGTCATCCATCAAAGTGCATTTCCTTTGTGCACTGACATGTGTTTTCAATGCATTTTTGCATTTAGAATTTGGAGTGAAAAAGGGGGCTAACAGCCATTGACCAAGGATTGTTACTACATGCTGCCAACACATCAGCAAACATGTTATATGCATTTTGATGCATTGCTTTCTGTGGGCCTCCCAAATCGCTAAGAACGCAGTCGTATTTTTCACTGCAACTCTAAGAGTAGAGCTGCACGAACCTGGCCAAAATCAGAATGGTGATTTTTTTACTTAGAATAAAGATCACGATTCTCTTTCATATTATACAAAAAAAAAGTTGGGCTAACTTTACTGGTTATTTTTTTTTTTTCTTTTAATTCATTAAAGTAATTTTTTCCCCAAAAATAATGCATTTGAAAGGCCGCTGCGCAAATAATGTGGCAAAATATTGCAACAACCACCATTTTATTCTCTAGGGTCTCTACAAAAATGTATATAAATATATAATAATATATATATAATATATATATATATATATATATATATATATATATATATATATATATATATATATATATAAATGTTTGGGGGTTCTAAGTAATTTTCTAGCAAAAAAAAAAAAAATATTTTAACTTGAAACCCACAAATGCCAGAAAAAGGTTTAGTGTTTGAGTGGTTAAACTTTCCTCATTTACACACTGAAGTCTATTCCTTTGACAAATTGTTACAGTGTTTATACTTAGTTCCACTGCTAAAGAATGTTGTGATACTTGGCAGACTGCCCGTTTTTTTTTTCTTCCTTTCTTTTGATGGCTGTCTGCTTCAGCAGAGCAGCGAGAACTCTCTGCATAGAAAGAATCGGGAAATAATTTTGTCAAGATCGCAACAGGGGAAAAATCGCGATAACGATTCTTGACGCAGCTCTATCTGAGAGGGGAACAGCCACCATATTATAGTGGGCCTGGATACATGCGTTTTAGTACCTTGCAGCAACATGTGCATTAAAAAGCAACAGTAGAAATGGGCCCTTTGGGAAACTATCACTTTCAATAAAAGAGGTGAGAAATGGCAGCCTGTAAATTTCTCTTTAATAAGATAATAATAATAATGGACTGTGAGGTCAGTCATGTTCTATGAAAAAGTTTTTGAAGGGGGTAAATAGAAAATCACTGTTATTAGGATAACCGGTTAGCAAACTTGTCTTGCAGCACTGAGTCCTGGCTTCAATCCCCACATCCTATCTGCATTATTTACATCCTAGGTTTGTGAGGGATCTCTCTAGGGGTTCTGGTGTGCAATCACAATAAGTTTATCTAACATGGGTCGAATTTCGAAAGAATTTTCTTTTTCGAAAATCTTATCTAAGAATTTTTGTTTGTATTTCGCACCATTAGTGGGCTGCAGCAACAGCTGATTTTTGTGCGGCAATAAAATTTGAGTAATCGGACATGTTGGAAAATGATTTTCTTATCAATGATGGGAGAATTGTGCGAGAAATGTAATCGGGGAAAAAATGCGCATATGCAAGAAAAGAAAATTCCCGGAAAGAAAAGAAGATTCGCAGCCACGAAAACTCTTTTCTGTAGCAACATGAGGTGAAATTGAAGTATTGGTTGGCCGAATTTCGAAATCAATGGTGGCACCATCGGATCACAAAACGCACAAATTTTCCAATTTTCAAAAGAAAATTCTTTCGAAATTTGACCCGTGTATTATCTGGGTTTTCTTCAAATCTAGCCCTGAGTGCCTGTATGAGTGTGGTGTGAGAGTAGACTGGAAGATCCTTTGTAAGGCTAGGCCCACACCAGTATGGTGCTAACCGAGTGTGAGCGCAGTTCTCCACGTTCTCATGTGTAGAGCAGCCTATTTATTTCAATGGGCTGCCCTACCTCCAAGAAAAAAAGCGTTTGTAAAATCACGCCACACCGAACTGCAGCACCATGCAATTTGGTGTGCGCGTAAACATGCGTATTTGCTCATGCCTGGGAGTGCCATCAAGAATTAATGGCTCCCCCAGCACATCTTCTCAAGACAAGTGCGTTTTGTGTGTGTTGGCAAAGCGCACGCCTCTGCGTACATTCCCGACATACACTGATGCGCTTTTGCCGCGCTTTTCAATGGAGACAAAAACGCATGAAAACTAAGCCCCATTATACTCTGGGTTATGCTGCCATGTCAAGCCTTTACGTGGGCAGATTGGATGCTCTGTTATTCTTTTAAGATTTTAATAAAATATTTGTACCAAGAAAACTATTCCCCATTAAAGTGGTTGTAAACCCTGTTACACCACTTGTACCTACAGGTAATGCCCTGTACACACGGTCGGACATTCCAACCACAAAATCCGTTTGATTTTTTCTGACGGATTTTGGCCGAAACTTGTCTTGCATACACACGGTCACACAAAGTTCTCGGAAAATTTGATAGCTTCGGAACGAGGTGACGTATAAAGCGTACAACGAGACTACTTAGAGGCCAGTAGCCAATAGCTTTCATCTCCAAAAAATTTCTGAGCATGCGTGGCACTTTGTGCATCGGAATTCTCGACACACGATCGGAAAAAGTCAGATCGGATTTTGTTGTCGGAAAATTTTAGATCCAGCTCTCAAACTTTTTCCGTCAAAATTCCGACTGAAAACGTCCGATAGAGACCACACGCGATCGGATTTTCCGACAACATAATCCGATCTGACTTTTTCCATCGGAAATTCCGACCGTGTGTACAAGGCATAAGCCTATAATAAGGTTTGTAGGTACTGTAAATATATCCTAAACCTGCATGGTTCAGGAGATATTCACCATATACGTTTGCGCCAACGTCATCAACGCATACGCACTGAAGAAACGGTCCGCTCGTGCTGTTTCTTAAAGTGGTTGTACAACCACTCTTACCTACAGGTAAGTCTATATTAAGGCTTACCTGTAGGTGCTGGAAAAATCTTCTAAACCGTGGATATTTACGAAAGACCTCTACTGACTACTGTCATCGGCGCATGCGCACTTTAGAAAGGGCACGCGTGGGAGTGACGTCACATGACCAGGGCCAGTCACAGAGCCGGAGTGCGCAGCCCCGGAAGGAAGGGGGGGAGGCGAAGATGGACGCTCGCTGCTAGTGGGGACATCGGTGACATTGCGGGCTTTGGTTTTAGGTAAGTGATGCATAGTAGCCCATTATGCTTTACCTTTGCACCAGGGTTTACTTCCTCTTTAAGCAGCCAAACTGTGACCGGCGGCTCCCGCACACATGAGCGGGAGTGACGTCATCGCACCTCCGGCCAATCACTACGTCGGAGCCCGCAAACCCAAAAATAACTCTGGGAGACATGTCGCCGGTCACAGCGGTGTGCAGGACAGCTGAAACAGCTTCGATCTAAGGTAAGTATTTCAAAATGAGCTAGTATGTGATGCATACTAGCTCATTATGCCTTTGTCTTACAGGTTTTTGTTTTTTTTTTTTTTTTCGGGCTTACAACCCCTTTAAATCCTATGTAACTCTTCACAACTCTTTGAAAATCCTGAATGCTGCATCTTTGGTCAAAAGCCCACCAAAAAGGCATTTTACATTGTAAGTCAAAGGAAATGCATCAAAAACGCATCAGTGTGAATGCAGGGGATGAAAAATGTCTATGAGCAGCACATGGCTTACTGGTTAGCAATCCAGCCTTACAGCACTGGGGTCATGGGTATGATTTCCAACCAGGACACTACTACTACAACTACACTACTACTGCATGGAGTCTACATGGTCTCCCTTAGCTTGTGTGGGTTTCCTCTGAGTACTCCGGTTTCCTCCCACACTCCAAAGACATGCTGCTAGGTTAATTCACTCTAAACTAGCCTCAGTAGATATGTATGTGAATAAGGGATCTTAGATTGTAAGCTCTGCGTAAATTGTCAGCGCTGTATAAGTACCTGTAATAAATAAATGTTTTTTTATTGTATCAGTGATGTAATGATATATAAACAAAATAACCTGAGAGCAGCTAATTTGAAATCTTCATTCATTAGTTGGATTATATTACTGAAAGCTGAAATTTGATTGGCTGCCGTGGGTAACTGCGACATAATTGCTTTCTGCATTGGGGGGGGGGGGGGGGGGGGGGGGGGGGTTATTAAAACGAGACCTGCAGGCACCTCCTGATACACAACAAACCAGGAGGCTATATGAGAGGCTCAACCTAAAATAGCACCCAGATCACGAGGCTCGCTTCCTCTACACTCCCTTCCTCCATCATGGACTGGCTACATGCCATAGTGGACAAGAAGTGGTCACTCCTCCCTCCCCGGCCGGGGTCACGGGGTCAGATACTTAACACCGGACGCATATGAAATCCACATGCTCTGTCCCTGGGCTGAACAATCCCAGACACATCCAGGTATACAACACATGGAAAGCAGCCCATGCCTCTCTCCATAGGGGGGGGGGGGGGGGGGGTAATATCCCCCAGCAATCAATTCTAAGCTCAATGCAGAACATAAAAAACATTTTTATTGATTTCCTTTATACAGACGACATAATATACAGAAAATTACAGAGCAAGTAGAACCATTTCCGCACAGATCAGGTATAACAGAATATACACGAAATGAAGGTGGCAGATCAGGGAGCCATTTTCAGGCCAGTGCAGCCACAGAAGCTTACAATCTAATGTCACTTCTAAGGCTCATGTACACTGCAGCTCAAAGAAGCCGCTCCTATAGGCTAGCCAATGAGGGTTATTTACGAAAGGCAAATCCACTCTGCACTACAAGTGCACTTGGAAGTGCAGTCGCTGTAAATCTGAGGGATAGATCTGAAATGAGGGGAAGCTCTGCTGATTTTATCATCCAATCACGTGCAAGCTAAAATGCTGTTTTTTTATTTTCCTTGCATGTCCCCCTCGGATCTACAGCGACTGCACTTCCAAGTGCACTTGTAGTGCAAAGTGGATTTGCCTTTTGTAAATAACCCCCAATGTGTCCATGCACACTATGGGTTTTTTCAGGTGTTTTCAGGCATATGCTCCTACAGGCAGAAAAACCCCCACCAAACTCGCGTTTTTGAGAGGAGCTAGTGCCCAAAAACGCACGAAACGTTTTTCAGCCTGAAACACACTGGACCTGCTGTGGAGATGTGTGAACCGGCTCCATAGAGAGCCAGTCAAAATCTCCTGCTATTGTGAATTGGATGCCGGGTAGCAATCCAATGGTGTGAACCCAGCCTTAAAGTTACAAAGGAAAAGAAACACAGCGCCTCAAAGTTGCACGAAAGTCATAACTGAATGTTTATACAATGCAACAGTTGTCCATTATCACTGGTCAAAGCCAAAGTCGCATCCAAGTTGCCCCCATCCAAAGTTACATCAAAGTTACATCAACATTGTACTCCAAAGTCGGTGCAACTTTAGAGTCATACAAGTGTGAATATAGTCTAAAGGGACACCAGGAAAGGTGAGAAAGGGTTAAAGAAACAAAGTAGCATGGAGAAGATATTCCATACAACATTATTATGCAATTTTATTAAAAAAAAAAAAAAAAAATGTGATCCTTGGTTTATTCATGGTGATGTTTTATTCAGTTTGATTGACCACTAAACTGTTCACAGATTAATCCTCCGCAATTTTTTTATATATCAACTATTTGTTACTAAAACTATTTTTAATTACTATATTGTAGCCCTTTGATATGTTAACTTTTTCACTTTTGTATCAAAATAATCAAAATAACCTGTGTAGGATTTCAATTTTATTCATTTACTATTTGGATATGATGTATACACGTTTCTCTTTATACCATTTATTGTCTCATTTTTGTACCACAATTATTTCTCAAATAAAAGTTTGTAAACAAAAAAGAAAGAAACAAAGTAGCAACATTTTCTTAAACCAAAAAGACATAAAAATGACCAGAGAGTGATAAAAATATCACACCGTGCCACAGCCTATAGCTGACCACATTCAAACATGCTTGGGACAAAGATCTATACAAAAAAATAAAAAATAAATGTTTCTATTTAAAACCTGGAAACAGACTATAGTCTCTCTTTCTTTTGAAGCAAAGTTAAAGGGGTTGTAAACCTTGTTTTTTTAACCACCTGAGACCCAGTACGTCATATGACGTCTTTTTGGTCTCAGGGGTATATCTGAATGATGCCTGTAGCTACAAACATCATTCAGATATTGCCGGTTTCAGCCGGCGATTCCCTGCACCATAGGAACGATCATAGTGGCTGTTCCGCCGCTTGATCGTTCTTACGGGCGGCGGGAGGGGACGCCCCCCCCCCTCCCGCCGCCCTCCGGTGCTTTTACCGACTCACCGCTTCCATCGGTGAGTCGGACTCGGGATCCGGCGACCAGATGGTCGCCGGAGTCTCTATGATCGTTCGGAGGCCGGGCGCGATGTTATGTCACGCCCGGCCTCTGCATTCAAAAAACGGCTGGGAAGCGGTGATCGTTTTTTTTTTTTTTTTGATTTTAGGCTCCCAGCCTAGAGGTGAGATGTGGGGTCTGACCCCATATCTCACTGTTAATAGGTCCGATCGTGTCATATTCCTATTACAAGGGATGTTTACATTCTTGTAATAGGAATAAAAGTAATCAAATATTTTTTTTTTTTTTTTAAGTTGTTGAACTAAAAAAATAAAATAAAATGAACAATAAAAAGAAAAAAAAAAAAATTTAAAGCGCCCTGTCCCCGCGAGCTCGTACGCAGAAGCGAACGCATACATAAGTCCCGCCCACATATGAAAACGGTGTTCAAACCACACATGTGAGCTATCGCCGCGAACGTTGGAGCTAGAGCAATAATTCTAGCCCTAGACCTCCTCTGTAACTCAAAATATGTAAAAAAAAATGTTAAAGCGTCGACTATGGGGATTTTTAAATACCAGTTTGGCGCCATTCCACAAGCGCATGCAATTTTGAAGCGTGACATGTTGGGTATCTATTTACTCCGCGTATCTTCATCTTTCACATTATGCAAAAAAATTGGGCTAACTTTACTGTTTTGTTTTTTTTTAAAGCAGGAAACTGTTTTTTTTCTGAAAAAAGCGCGTTCGAAAAATTGCTGCGCAAATACCGTGCGATAAAAAGTTGCAACGACCGCCATTGTATTCTTTAGGGTCTTTGCTAAAAAAACATATATAATGTTTGGGGGTTCTATGTAATTTTGTAGGAGAGAAATGTCAGAATTGGCTGGGTCTCAGGTGGTTAAATAACAAACATATCATACTTGCCTCCACTGTGCAGTTCGTTTTGCACAGAGTGCCCCCGATCCTCGACTTCTGGGGTCCCTCAACGGTGCTCGTGGCTCCTCCCCTAGGAGAAGCGCTCTCCCTGGGGGTCACCATGCGGGCGTGCTACCGAGTTCAGCATTTGCGTCCACAGACACAGAATGCCTGACTCAGCCCCGCCCCCGGTGCCCACGTCATTGGATTTGATTGACAGCAGCGGGAGCCAATGGCTGCGCTGCTATCAATTTATTTAATCAAGAGCCGAGACCCCTGCCAGTGTGGGTGTGCGCGTCTCTGGCGTGGGAATGAACGGGCTCAGGTGAGTAAAACGGGGGGCCTGGCTGGGGCCGGTCAGTGACAGAAGTTTTTTCACCTTAATGCATAGGATTCATTAAGGTGAAAAAAACACAAAGGTTTACAACCACTTTAACAGTAAAACAAAAACGTTTAGTTGTTCTCCAGAGTTCTTTAACCACTTCAGCCCCCGAAGGTTTTACCGCCTTCCTGACCAGAGAACTTTTTACAATTTGGCACTGCGTCGCTTTAACTGGTAACTGCGCGGTCATGCAATGCTGTACCCTAACAAAATGCACGTACTTTTTTCCCCACAAATAGAGCTATCATTTGGTGGTATTTGATCACCCTTGTGGTTTTTATTTTTTGTGCTATAAACAAAAATAGCGACAATTTTGAAAAAATATATTTTTTTTTTAACTTTTTGCTATAATACATATCCCCAAAAAATATATATATATAAAAAAAAAATGTTTTCCTCAGTTTAGGCCGATATGTATTCTTCTACATATTTTTGGTAAAAAAAAAAAAAAAAACGCAATAAGCGTATATTGATTGGTTTGCACAAAAATTTTAGCGTCTACAAAAGAGGGGATTTATGGCATTTTTATTATTAATTTTTTTAATTAGTAATGGCGGCGATCTGCGATTTTTATCATGACTGCGACATTATGGCGGACACATCGGACACTTTTTTGGGACCATTGTCATTTTTACAGCGATCAGTGCTATAAGAATTCACTGATTACTGTGTAAATGACACTGGCAGGGAAGGGGTTAAACACTAGGGGGCGATCAAGGGGTTAAGTGTGTCCTAGGGAGTGATTCTAACTGTGGGGGGGATGGGCTACCACTGACAAGACAGCGATCACTGCTCCCGATGACAGGGAGCAGTAGCTCCCTGTCATGTCACTAGGCAGAATGGGGAAATGCCTTGTTTACATCTTCCCGCTTTGCCGCTCTGTGACACGATCGCAGGACACCGACGGACATCGATTCCGCGGGACCAGCGGGCATGGTCACGCTGTAGCCTGCAAATTAAAGGAGACATACAGGTACGCCCATTTGCCCACCGCTGCCATTGTGCCGACATATAGCGGCAGTCGGCAAGTGGTTAAATGTGTGTTCCCTCACTGTGTTCTAACTGTATGGGTATAGGACTGAGTAGGAGAGGAGACATATCACTGTTCCTACTTACTAGGTACGGGGTTTCGCGTAGGGGTGCTTTTCTGCCCCGTAAATAGACGTGAGCCGGTCAGGAACCGGTTAAGTGGGAAACCATTTGCAGGATAATTCCTATTCTAAAGCTGGGTACACACTATGAGAAAATTAGAAGAAAAATTCCGTACGATTTTCCTATACAGTCCCCGACTTATGAACGCCCGACTTACGAACCACTCCTACTTACAAATAGGGCGCTGCAGGGACCCTCTGCCGTTCTGCGCGGACCATCTGCCGTTCTGCGCATGTGCGGCCAGACAGAGCCTCGGAAAATGTTGGAAATGTCCATAATTTGCTGCGCATGCGCAAAACGGCATTCGACGGAACATTGGAAATGTCCGTAATTGTCGTTCTGTGCATTCGCGGCCGACTTACGAACATTTCCGAATTGCAAACAGGAGGAAAGTCCCTAACGGGTTCGTAACCCGGGGACCCCCTGTAATGTGTACATAACTGTCTAAAATTTCCGAAGGGCCCAAATTTTTCCCTTACGTGAACAGAATGAACGATTTTCATTTAATGTGTACTGTTTTCCTACGAGAAACAAAGATACGAAAGACTGCGCATGATCAGAAACTATAAACAAAAAAACAAAAAAAAAAGCCTTTGTCATATGAGAATTTTCGGACATTATTTCCATCCTCAGTTTGGCCTTTCTGCAAAAAAAATCAAGGAAAACAGGACGATCGATTGCCCGATTTTCTTATAGTGTGAAGCCACCCTATTTGCCCGATTTTCTTATAGTGTGAAGCCCCCCTATTTGCCCGATTTTCTTATAGTGTGAAGCCCCCCTATTTGCCCGATTTTCTTATAGTGTGTAGCCACCCTCAGGCCCAAGTTGTGCAGTAACAGGTACGCTCTCCACCATTACTGATAAGAAGTAAAAAGCATCGAGTGGCTGCAAAGAAACATGGTAATTCTCTGCGTTTCCCTCCGCATTTTAATAAGTTGTGGAGATAAGCGGACAATCGGGTTCTCCTGCGTTGTGCTGGGTGTCCTGCTGACAAGTGGGAGCAGGTGTGCAATCACAAGGCAGCTGAGGAAAGATTCGGGGGGGGGGGGGGAGGAGGCCAAACAACGGCAAAGCCCCACCGCTGCTATAAACCAAATGTTGATCCCGGGCGCTCACAGCCGACTCTCCATTCTCACTGGGGGCAAAGGAACAGAGGGGCTCCTGTGAACCTGATCATGGTGAATTATGCAAAGAGGCCTGAGAGGTGCAAATAGAAATTCATCCATTTGGCAACAACAAGTCAACAAGCGGCGCTGCTTTCACAATGCTGGGCCTACACAGTTCTGCAAAGTACGATACGCTTTTACACTTAGGAGTTGATAAACTTCATACAGAACTCCAATTAAAGTATCAAACCTTTTTTTTATTTTACTCTGCAGTTTAAATAAAAAGTAAAAATGGACCTTCACTCTTCTAATACTTTGCATACCCCCCCCCCCCCCCCCACCCTCTTCATTTACACAATCATAAATATATATTTTTAAATAAGTTTAAAGTCTACTTTTAGCAAAATAATAATATGAACCCACATTTGCAAGAAAAAAAGTGCATTTTATTATTAACCACTTGCTTACTGGGCACTTAAACCCCCTTCCTGCCCAGACCAATTTTCAGCTTTCTGCGCTGACACACTTTGAATGACAATTGCGCGGTCATACAACACTGTACCCAAATATCAATTTTTTTCCCCACAAATAGAGCTTTCTTTTGGTGGTATTTAATCACAGCTGGGGTTTTTATTTTTTGCTAAACAAACATAAAAAGATGGAAAATTAAAAAAAAAAAAAAAATCATGTTTAATAGTTTGTTATAAAATTTTGCAAACAGGTAATTTTTCTGCTTCATTGATATGCGCTGATGAGGCCGCACTAGTGGGCACTGATAGGCTGCACTGGTGGGAACTAATAGGCACAGTTAAGGTGGCACTGATGGGACAGATAAGTCAGTACTGATGGGCATAGATGAGGCGGCACTGATGGCCACTGATAAGATGGCACTGATGGGCCCTGATGGGTGGCACTGATGGTTAGCACGGATGGGTGGCGCTGATGGGCACTGATAGGTACCACTGATAGATGGCACTGATGGGCACTGAAAGGTGGCACTGATGCACACTGGTAGGTGACACTGATAGGTGGCACTGATGTGCAGCACTGTTCTTGAGGCACTAATTGTGGGCACTGACAGATGGCACTGTGGGCACTGATGGGTGGCGCTGGTGGGCTCTGGTAGGCGGCACTGTTGCCTACTGCTAGGTGGCCTTTGTAGGGGGCACAGGTGGGCACTGAGAAGCTGGCGGCAGCTCGCAGTGATCGGGACTGATGTCCCTCTCACTGTCACCGGTGATCGGCTTTTTTTTTCTCATAGACTCACTGATCACAGAGCGCTCGTGCACATAGACGTAGTCCCGGCAATGCAGGTCCGCACTGTAGCGGTCATTCGGCTATAGCACGGATCTCAAGTGGTTAATATTATTTTTTGCAAATTAGCCTTTAACCACTTCCCGACCGCAGGCCGTCATATGACGGCCTCCGGTTTGCGGGGGTATATCTGAATGATGCCTGTAGCTACAGACATCATTCAGATATTGCCGGTTTCAGCCGGCGATTCCCTGCACCATAAGAACGATCATAGCGGCTGTTCCGCCGCTTGATCGTTCTTATGGGCGGCGGGAGGGGACGCCCCCCCCTCCCGCCGCCCTCCGGTGCTTCTACCGACTCACCGCTTCCATCGGTGAGTCGGACACAGGAACCGCCGGCACCGGATGATCACTATAGAGATTTCCGGCGGACCAGATGGTCGCCGGAGTCTCTATGATCGTTCGGAGGCCGGGCGCGATGTGATGACGTCACGCCCGGCCTCTGCATTCGAATAACGGCGCTGGGAGGCGGTGATCGTTTTTTTTTTTTTTTTTAATTTTAGGCTTTCCAGCCTAGAGGTGAGATGTGGGGTCTTATTGACCCCATATCTCACTGTTAATAGGTCCGATCATGTAATATTCCTATTACAAGGGATGTTTACATTCCTTGTAATAGGAATAAAAGTAATCAATTTTTATTTATTTTTTTTAAAACTGTCAAATTTAAAAAATAAAAGTCAAATTAACAATAATAAAAAAAAAAAAAATTTTTAAAGCGCCCCTGTCCCCGTGAGCTCGTACGCAGAAGTGAACGCATACGTAAGCCCCGCCCACATATGAAAACGGTGTTCAAACCACACATGTGAGGTATTGCTGCGAACGTTGGAGCGAGAGCAATAATTCTAGCCCTAGACCTCCTCTGTAACTCAAAACATGTAACCAGTAAAAAATGTTAAAGCGTCGCCTATGGGGATTTTTAAATACCAAAGTTTGGCGCCATTCCACGAGCGCGTGCAATTTTGAAGCGTGACATGTTGGGTATCTATTTACTCGGCGTATCTTCATCTTTCACATTATGCAAAAAAAATTGGGCTAACTTTACTGTTTTGTTTTTTTTTAAGCATGAAATTGTTTTTTTTCTGAAAACGTGTTCGAAAAATTGCTGCGCAAATACCGTGCGAGATAAAAAGTTGCAACGAGCGTCATTGTATTCTCTAGGGTCTTTGCTAAAAAAACATATATAATGTTTGGGGGTTCTATGTAATTTTCAAGCAAAAAAATTATGAATTTTACATGTAGGAGAGAAATGTCAGAATTGGCCTGGATGCGAAGTGGTTAAAGCTTTGCAACCATGATCAGTGGATGGTAAGTGCAATGCTCTGGCTCCTGCAGACTTTTCCTCCAGCTTCATGACTCTACCGGAGTATGAACTTTCCGAAAAGCTGGAGAAAATATCAATGGACTCGGAGTGCGGTAATCATCGCACTTGTGTTCCACTGATAGCTACAAGTTCAACTGCTGCCGTGGAAGACGGGATTGGTAGCACATTAGGCCTTTCCCTTCTCCACTACACCATTCAGCTGCGGGAAGTAAAAGAAACATTAGGGGACCTCGGAAGGTCCATGCATTCCTATGGCTGGCCGGTGTAAACGGACTGTCTGTTTACATCTGCCTACCTGCAAGTTTGATTAGGCCCACTGAAAAAATTAAAGCGGGGTCTGTCCATGTCCGCTCTGCATAAATTCAGCAGACGCAGACCTGTCATCCACCTGCTTCACTCCCATCACAGATCCCCTGCTGATCAGAACAGAAGGCGCCCCTGTAAATGGGACCTAAAAGCACCAATGTTTTGGGGGTATCATGTTTTGGGGGTATCATGTTTTGGGGGTATCATGGCCCCATTCACAGAATGAAATCCATCTAAGGCCAGCTAGGCTGCTGCTTCTGAATCAACAAGATTTGAAGAGCGACACCAATTATTCTGATCACATTGATGGCCTATTCTGTAATCATTACACATGGTATGAGAAGCGCCCTCCTGATCGTACCCCTATCTCCTTCACAGATTAGCTAATAGGCAAATCCAACAACCCACAAGCTCCCAGACCAGCGGGGGCATTTATTAAACACGCACCGAGGACTGTCATTTCTGGGCACTGCTGGCGTTTTCCTATTATTTACAATGCGCAGTTACTCTTACTCATTATCATTCGTGAAATAATTAGCAAAATTGTGTACTTCTAGTAAACAGTGTTAATTGCCTGTTTTTAAGCCTGTGTGAGTTTAAAGAGGAACTGCAGTCTGCTCACATAATTTGGAATAAAAACATCTTTGCCATTCTGAAGCTTCCCTCCAACCACTGTGCATATTCTTTTATATACTGTGATTCTGTGCTTGCCAAATATGCAGAAATCTCCCTCCACTGAGTCTGGCTGCAGCCATTTTAACTGTGGGCAGCTGAAGCTGCTGCATGCTTACTTCCTGGATTTACACAGACACACCTCCAGCTTTGCAGCTCTAATTGGCCCTCTTATGACTCCTCCCTTCCTGGCAAACTCTCACCAGAGTGAGAGAGAGAGCTGTGCATGATGTCATAAGCCTAGGCTTATTACCAGACAAGAAACAGGAAGTGGGCTGTATAAGGTATTTACTGGCAGAAAAAAATGTTTTACTATCCAAAGTTAAAACAACAAGGGCAGAAGATTTATTAGATGGAAAGTTAAAAAAACGACTGAAGTTCCGCTTCACGCCCGGGCGTTCTGAATCGCGGGTGAAATCGTCGTGATTTTGCCGGCGATGCAGAGTCGTGGCAAAATCGTGCAAATAAAATTGCGGAACACATGTCGCCCAAAAGAAGCTCTTTTTGGTGACCGGTGTCCCGCGATTTTGTTTGCATGATTTTGCCGCACTTGTCGTGGGACAATCGTGGCGATATCGCGCCACGTTTGGGATGCCACTATGACTAAATGGCATCGCAAACGCATTGCACGTTTTGCCACGATTCTGAATTGCGGGAAGAATCGCAGCGATTCCACCCGCGATTCAGAACGCCCAACTGTGAATGGAGCCTTATTCACACCTATGCAGTTTGCTTTTGATTGTTTCTGCAATGCTTTTTTGCGTTTTTTTAGCGATTCTACTGCGATTTTTCAGCATTTTGCATTTTTAGGGGGGGCATGTTTGTTGTTGCAGATTAAAAAAACGCAAATCGCTGTAAAAACGTGGTAAAAACACACATGCTTTTCTGCTTATTGAACCAAAAAAAGCAAAAAAGTCCCTGACACTTTTCAAAAACGCAGAGGCACAAAAATGCATTGATGTGAACGTGTTCCCTAGAAACCCAAGGTAAAGATAATGTCCTACGTTTCTGCAAGAAGCATAAAAAAACACATTGGTGTGAATGGAGCCTTTTAAACGTTTCCAAAGATGATACTAAACAGCCAACCCCCCTCAAAGTGGGCCTCATGCACAGAAGTCTGCAATAAGAACTGTCTGCGTTGCCAGAAGCACTATCTCAGTTCTTTATTTCTAGAGCAAAGTGGGAGACTGAAAGGAAGAATCTGATTGGCTGCTAGGGACGCCCATTCTTCTCTGAAACACTTTTGGTCATAAGGCCCGGGGAGTGTTTTCCTTTGTGGTTATCTGCCAACGCTGTAACTTTCCTTTTTAGGTCTGCGGTGCTCTCCTGAGCTGCCGGTGCAGAATGTGGGCTATTTTTATAAATCAGAACACTCACACACACTTCATGTCCGCACATACTGGAATCTTTCTCTGGATGTGTGTAAAAGTGAGTCCACAGGAGCAGACCTGAAGGCCCTGTACACACAGGCATCAAAACCGGGTAGTCCTGGCACCTGAGGCCAAATTGGCTCGGGTGCGGCATGTATCTTGCGGAAAATTGAAGCCGGGTGCCCAGGTGTGTGCGGATGACCATGGCTGGCAAGCCTGTACAGGCTGAGGGCGGCAGCAGCTTTCCGCCGATGTTTGGAAGCAATTACAAAGGGAGCCTTTACCTATGGTTAGGGGCAGACGATCATCCCTGGACACAAGCAGCAGCTCTTTGGACTAAAAAACACCTCCCCCTTATATTACAGGGATGAGGGGAGGTGTTCTGTAGCCCAAATCAGGAGCGAGCAGCTTAGAGTGACAATGCTGCCCCTCCATAGAGTGTTGTCACCCTAGAATGGGAAGTCTGTTACTGGCAGGATCCTCAGGTGAAAATAAAGGAAGAGTCTGAAAAAATGTAATCCAATGCGGCTACCACATCTCAGGACTGATCATCTATAATATATTCAAATCTTGTTCTTGGGTTTAGAAACACGTTAAGGCCCCTTTCACACTTGTGCGACTTCAAAGTCGCACGATTTTACAGCGATTTTGCATCGATTTTTGCCGCGATTTCAAGGACTGCCTGTGTAAGTGGCATCAAAATCGGACCAAAGTAGTGCAGGGGCTACTTTGAAGGCGGAACGACTTGAAGTCGTACTAATATGAATGGCTGTCATTGGAAATCATGGGGAACGACTTGTCATGCTACTTTGCAGTCCCAAATCGTGGGACAAGTCGTATAAGTGTGAAAGGGGCCTAAGGCTGATTCATTAAGACCCCTTTCACAATGAGGCAGTTTTCAGGCGTTTTAGATCTAGAAATAGCGACTGAAAACTGCCTCCCATTCTCTGCAATGGGTGCGTTCACACTGGGGCGGTGCGCTTGCGGGACACTAGAAAAAGTCCTGCAAGCAGCATCTTTGGGGCGGTTTGGGAGCGCTGTCTAAACGCTGTATACATTTGCCCATTGCAATGAATGGGCCTGAAAAGCACGTCGAAGCGCAGCAACACGGGAGTTTTTAACACCTTTTTTGGGGTTAAAAGTGCCATGCTAGCGGCCGAAAAAGTGCTGCTTAAATAGTGGTAAAGTGCCGCTAAAACGAACGGCGCTTTGCCACGAACGCAGGGGCGGCCCCAGTGTGAAAGGGGTCTTAAGAATAATTCCAGGCATCGGTAGCTATACATAGCTTGGACCAATGTAACTATGTACATACCATACAGTGCCTTGGAAAAGTATTCATACCCCTTGAAATGTTCCACATTTTGTCATGTTATAACCAAAAACATAAATGTATTTTATGTGATAGACCAACACAAAGTGGCACATAATTGTGAAGTGGAAGGGAAATGATAAATGGTTTTCAACATTTTTTATAAATAAATATGTGAAAAGTGTGGCGTGCATTTGTATTCGGCCCCCTTTACTCTGATACCCCTAACTAAAGTCTAATGGAACCAATTGCCTTCAGAAGTCACCTAATTAGTAAATAGAGTCCACCTGTGTGTAATTTAATATTAGTATAAATAAAGCTGTTCTGTGAAGCCCTCCTTTTTTTAGAGAACCTTAGTGAACAAACAGCATCATGAAGGCTGAGGAACACACCAGACAGATCAGGGATAAAGTCGTGGAGAAGTTTAAAGCAAGGTTAGGTTATAAAAAATATCCCAAGCTTTGAGAGCACTGTTCAATCCATTATCCGAAAATGGAAAGAGTATGGCACAACCGCAAACCTACCAAGACATGGCCGCCCACCTAAACTGACAGGCCGGGCAAAGAGGGCATTAATCAGAGAAGCAGCTGTAATTGCAGTGAAAGGCGGTTCTACAAAGTGCTGAATACAAATGGACGCCACACTTTTCACATATTTATTTGTAAAAAATGTGGAAAACCATTTATCATTTTCCTGCCACTTCACAATTATGTGCCACTTTGTGTTGGTCTATCAGATAAAATCCCAGTAAAATACATTTACGTTTTTGGTTGTAACATGACAAAATGTGGAAAATTTGAAGGCGTATGAATACTCTTTCAAGGCACTGTACCTGGCCGATCGCTCTGGAAGCTGGAAATCACTGTAAACACTGCTATTCCAATTATATCCTCTCCTTTCCAGTTCCTGTGCTCAGCAGCCAGATGATGCATTGTGAACACAGGTGGTCGGCCATGTGCAAAATGAAAAATGCAGCGCCTCAGAAATTACATATACAGTATTTAAAGCAAAAAACGTGATAAAATAAAAAAATAAAAAAGTCCAAAATATAAAGCCTAAAGAAATGTCCAATGATGTGACAAATGCCAAACAATTGCACCACTGCTGGCAAGGCAATTCTTCTTAGCAGTGCTTCAGTGATCCCACCACCAATAAGTGAATTGCAAACTCACCAAAGCAAGTAGCTGCCATCACAGCAGCATAAACACCCAAAACAACATGATGATCAAACAGGAAACACTTTAGCATAGGCACTCCAAAGACTTCTCCTTAAAAAAGTCTCTATCTATGAATGAACAAAGCTCACCACGAGACAGAGAATGATTCCAATAGTGTAGTATGTAATGTTAAAGGAAACATATAACACGTAAAGGACAGTGAATCGATAAACTCACATCAGGAAGCTGCTGCTGACCTGGAATCGTGCAGCGGCGTGATGTCAGCACCAAAATCTCCTCCCCAGCATGTTTCGTCTCATGGGACGTTGTCAAGTTGTCTAATAGGAGGTCGGCTGCTCAGTACAGATGCCATTCAGAGAATGCTTTGCATTTTCTGAATAAATGCAAAGCATTCCCTGATAGGATGAGTTGGAGAGGCAGGGTGGTGACATCACACTCTCCACCAACTCCAATTTTTGCCTGATTTAGGGATGGAGGCATGTGGTTACATATGTTTCATTCAAAGTCCCACTTACCCCTTCCTTATATACTCCAATTAAAGAACACGTTGCATTCAGATGAGTGGCCAACCTTCTGTGCTAGAAATGCATCAGGCCAGCCATCAACACGGGACCCAGAACCAAATGGAGATCAGGGGAGTAGTGGCATCTACTTCAGTGATTTCCAGCTTCCAGGGGCATCAGCCAGGTATGGTAAATACAACATTACATTGGTCCAAGCTGGACTAATGTAATGTTGTATACCGTATATACTCGAGTATAAGCCGACCCGAATATAAGCCGAGGCACCTAATTTTACCACATAAAAATGGGAAAACTTATTGACTTGAGTATAAGCCTAGGGTGAGAAATGCGCAGCTACTGTAAGTGGAAAAGAGGGTCAACAATGGCCATTTGCAGCCTCACTGTGCCCATTTGCAGCCATAGGTCCCCCAAACTTCAAACTTGGTAGTTAAGGGTTCCTAGATGCCTCCTAGCTGCAGCCAAAGCCCAAATGGTCCCAAAATGACATTGCTGCAGATGGACACAGTTGACCGACTTTGGGGCCCGTATCTCGGGGTCACTTGGTGCTAGGAACCCCATCTTTGTATATGTTGTAGTGCTAGTTCCACTGGGTTTGAATACCAAAGTGTCCCCGAGATATGGGGCCCCAAATTCGGGTCGGAAAATTCAAGCACTTTTCTGAAGCAGAGAATGACATTTTCTGAACCGATTTTGGGGCCCCATATCTCGGGGCCACTTAGAGCTAGGAACCCCATCTTTGGATATGTTGTAGTGCTAGGTCCGAGATACGGGGCCCCAAAGTCGGGTCAGAAAATGTCATTTTCTGCTGCAGAAAAGTGATGGACTCGAGTCTAAGCCGAGGGGGGCATTTTTAGCACAAAAAAATGTGCTGAAAATCTTGGCTTATACTCGAGTATATACGGTACATACCAATACCTGGAATTATTCTTTAAAATGTGCAAAATAAAGTTGTTGTCCGGGGTGACTAATCTTTATTATTTTCTACACAATTAAAAGGTGAAACAAAAGTTGTAAAACCAAGTTTGCATCCATTTTCTTTTCAATAATGGCAAAAAACAAACAAAAAAAAAAACACCCCTATGCCTTGTGCGTGTGCTGTATCACATATATAATACACATGTGACTGTAAGTGTATATATACAGATTGTAGACTGTAAATAGTTTGATGGTAGTGACCCGACCTGAGAACTGTGGACTCTGAAGTCAGGAACACGGCAGGAAGTCCTCACCCTGCATAGTAATTGTGTCCACAAATGCCATGACTTCCTCCACACAATACACGATAATAGGCTCGGCCGCTCTCCCCTGCATAGTCCTATGATGCACGACAGAGACTGCATGCCATGCATAGTAGCACATCACACAATGGGATACACTGACTGCCTTTATGTCCAAAATGGAGTAGCCGCTGGCAACCAATCAACAATTGTTTGAAGTACTCTACTACTGAATAATGAAATGCAAATAGTTGCTTTTTGAAAAGATCCCTAAACCAACTGGAGGTTTAAAGTAGCTTTTGGATTTACTGATTCAGCTTTGTATGAATACAGATTAAAAAATAAAATAAAAAAAAAGGTAAAAATCACCCTGTGTTAATAATTTTATGCATATAAAAGGATAAAACATTTCACAACATATCCAAACAAAATTTAGAATTCCTAAAATGTCTGATCGAATAGGATATACAATACAGGATAACAACAATGCCATGGACCTGATTTACTAAAGGCACAGCCATTTATAGTTGAGTGGCTGCATGTCCATAAGTCGTCCCTCAAATGTTCTCCTCACCAACGCAAAACAGGTACACTACTCTGTTTTAAATATCTGCTGCAATCATTTGTGAGAACCATGGTTCAGCCACTGGATCCGGCATGCGCAGTCAGCTGTTAAGGCCAGTGCCCTAAACCATGGGTCTTCAAACTATGGCCCTCCAGTTGTTCAAAAACTACAACTCCCATCAAGCCTAGTCATGTCTGTAAATGTCAGAGTTTTGCAATGCCTCATGGGATGCGTAGTTCCACAACAGCTGGAGGGCCGTAGTTTGAGGATCCCTGCCCTAAATCAAAGCTTTCAAGAGAAAACCCACCACCTGCACATGCTTTCTTTAAGCTCACCCACTGCTCTCTTAGGTCACTGAGGCTGGGTTCACACTATCTTCGTATGCGGCTCACAGCAGGCGCCTAGTGCGTTCACTGTTTTCAGGTCCGATTTTAGCCCAAATTTTTGGCTGAATTCGGACCTGAAACGGACCAGGACCTCTGTGTAAATTCGCAATGGAGACACAGTGGAGATATGTGAACTGGCTCCATAGAGAGTCGGTCAAAATCTCCTGCCATTGCGAATTTGATGCTGGGGAACCCACATCTAATTTGCAATAGTGTGAACCCGGCCTTACACTGAAGAGAAGAAGCTTGGTGCAGGTTCCAAGTTCTGACTTGAAGCTTACACAAAGCTAAGGACCCACCTCCTACCCCATGTGATACGGATGGAAGGACTGACCAATCACCAATGCTATTACGTGGGAGAAAGGGGAGTGACTCACATGCTCCTTATACCCAGAAGTACAGGGTAGGCTTTTTGACTCCCAGTGACCAGAGTGGTGGGAGAACAAAGAGTGGGAGCCACCATTAAACTGAACTTAGTACTTTGCCCTGAATGACCGAAGCAATGGTTTTCTATAAAGGGCCCAGTCAGAACAAAGGGACATGTTAGCCTATTCCTCACCCACGAATTCTCACCTTTGCTGTGCTCCCTTGCTGCAAACACCTGGTGCTTCCAGGTTTGGTGCACTATGTGACCGCCACTCAAGATACAATGCTTGGGTCTATGTGGCCAATAGCCAGGCCGTGTCACCTGACAGGAAGTCACTAACCATGTGTAAGCTCTGACACCATCCAACGTGGTGTTTACCGAAACAGATCGGCAGGGGGGCGCAGTCTATTTAAAATCACGCACTCACCGGTCAGTTGGACTCTGCCAATGAAGCACAGACCTCTAACCCACTAAGTAAAGCTAACAAAGTGGGGTGCAGTTCCTGTGCGACTCACATGTGGGTTATAGTATGAACCGGGGCTAAGGGTCCATGCACACTAATGCCCTATACACACGATAGGATTTTCCGACAACAAAATCCATGTTTTTTTTCCGACGGATGTTGGCTCAAACTTGTCTTGCATACACACGGTCACACAAATCTTGTCGGAAATTCCGAACGCCAAGAACGTGGTGACGTACAAAACGTACGATGAGCAGAGAAAAATTAAGTTCAATAGCCAGTGCGGCTCTTCTACTTGATTCTGAGCATGCGTGGAACTTTGTGCGTCGGAATTGTGTACACATGATCGGAATTTACAAGATCGGATTTTGTTCAATTTCAAATTTTGTGTGTCCGAAATTCCGATGGAGCCTACACACGGTCGGAATTTCAGACAACAAGCTCCCATCGAACATTTTCCTTCGTAAAATTCTATCGTGTGTATGGGGCATTAGAGCAGAAAAAAATTGCCACCACCTCTGGCAGAAAAAGCAGCATGCTTGTAGTGGCCTGTATTGCACAAGAGTTTAGGAAAGTTTATGGGCATTTGCTTTTATAAGATTTTTTTCCAAAGCATTCCCCTCATTTTTCACTATAATCAATGTACACTTGAAAAAATTGAATGCTCCTAAAGGTGCATCTAGGTGCGTTTCTTAGTTTTTAAAATTTTTTTCTGTCTGAAAACTCTTTTTAAAAATGCACATTTTTTTTTTTTACAAACTATTTTATTTGGTACAAAAGGTGGTACAAAAAGATGCACAAAAATGCTAATTTTTTCCTGCCTCTAAACTCTCCTCTTGAAATATGCCTCTGTGCATGGACACATAGGATAACATTGAGATGCTTATACAGGCAGGAGAAAATAAATACAAATTCCTGTAGCGTTTTTTAAGCTCCATGTGCTTGGACCCTTTTATACTCCTCCCCCCCACTGTTGTAATAGCCTGCTTCCAAGAGTACCTCTCCTCGCAGAGGTTTTGGAACTGAATTCACACTAAAATCAACAAAGCTGAAGCAGAAAATAGAATTGATTTTTTTTAAAATCATTGTATTATATCCAAATGTTTAAAATAAAATATTTATTGCAAAAATATGTTAAATGCAAATCATTACATTTAACATATTTTTGCAATAAATATTTTATTTTAAACATTTGTTTTAAATATATATTATATATTTTTTTTTAAATATTTTATTTTAAACATTATTTTAAACATTAAACATTAAAAAAAAATATTTATTGCAAAAATATGTTAAATGAAAATCATTACATTTAACATATTTTTGCAATAAATATTTTATTTTAAACATTTGGATATAATACAATGATTTAAAAAACAAAAATCAATTCTATTTTTTGCCATATGTTTTCTATGATTTTTGTTTGAAATGCTTTCAACATACAGTATTCCTCTTTTAATGAAATAAAAAAAATGTGATGGAGATTTGGAATTAAAGAAATTGATAACCCAACAATGAGCTCCATCTATAGCTGTATGTCCCTATGAGCGTGTGACGGGACGAGGGAAGAGGAAGGAACATCGATCGTTCATCCTCATTTGCAGAACTCATCTTTCCTGAATCAGGCCCGATGTAGGGAAGAAGGATTGTACGACGATATTCTACTTTTATTTGAAAACTATTTGGAAAACCACTAACCAGCGGAGACTTTGCCAACTGGTACATTGTATTCTTCCACAGCTCTTGTATGAGACTGCTAGGAAAGTTGGTGGTTGGGTTCAGTATAAGTGGCTCTCTTGTGTTGCCTGGAATGCATTTACATATCAATGTGCATTCTGGTGAGCACCTCGTGTCACAATGAAGTGCAAGTAAGAACCATACAAAGAAGCAGATTTTCTACACTTCAGTTTAGTACAACTATGGGGCAATGTTAGAACGTTCTCGTCCGTCTAGAGCGATCCGGCCATTGAATATGTAAAGAGCAAAGACAAGTCTAAAAGTGTAGCTGTGTTCACATTGATAGATATAGAAAATCCTACATAAATTACGTAAAGTAGAAATTTGTCATCTATTCTATAGCTTTTCCAGAACACCCTGAATGCTCCCAAATCTCTGGCTGCCTTTTCCACTAAAGCTGGCCATACATTGTTAGATTTTTCATTCAAACAATTGAAAAAAAACAAACAAACATCACCAGAACCTTCCTTCTTGCCATCATTAAATCAACTAATTTTGAAAGCCCTTCAAATTTGGTCTAGACCTTCTTTTTGAATGGAATCTCAGACATATTAACCACTTGCCTACCGGGCACTTTCACCCTCTTCCTGCTCAGGCCAATTTTCAGCTTTCGGCGCTGTCACACTTTGAATGACAATTGCGCGGTCATTCTACAATGTAACCATGTGACATTTTTATAATTTTCTTCACACAAATAGAGCTTTCTTTTGGTGGTACTTAATCACCGCTGGGTTTATTTTTTTACAAAAAAAAAAAGACAGAAAATTAAAAAAAAAAAAAAATAAAGTTTTTCTTCGTTTCTGTCAGCAAATTTTGTAAATAATACATTTTTCTCCTTCACTGATGTGGGCTAATGAGGTGGCACTGATGGGCACTGATTAGATTCCCTGATGAGGAGGCACTAATATGCCACACTTATGGGCACTAATCTGCGCCACAGATAGGCATTGATAAGCAGCACTGATAGGTGGCACTGATATCCAGCACTGACTGGCATCACTAATGGGCACTGATTGGTGGCACTTGTGGGCACTGATTGCTGGCACTGATTGCTGGCACTTGTGGTGCTGTATTGTAATCAGGGCACTGATGATCAGTGCCCTGATTACATGTCTGGATGTCCCCTGCGAGGAGGTGCCGCTGATCGGCTCTCCTTGCCACACACTCTGTCAGGGTGAGGCAATGAGAGCCAATTACCGGCATCTCCATGTTTACAAGTGACCGGCTGTGATTGGGCACATTCGATCACATGGTTAAAGAGCCGCCGCTCTTTACATAGATCGGGGTCGCGCCATGTCCTAGCAACACAGTGTGGCCACGATCACCGCATGCCCCAGCGGTAGGGTTGCCATATCATCCCTTTAATCCAGGGCACACATTAATTACACAGGTTCTGTGGCTGATTAAGGTAATTAAACTCACTTGGTGCCTTATCTGCATTAAAACAGCCTCAGAACCTGTGTAATTAATATGTTTCCTGAATTAAAGGGATGATGTGGCAACTCTACACCATGGGAATGCGAGAGCGGGTGTTCTGAGACTACGTCATGTGACGTCGTCCCAGAACGAGAGCCGCACTGCCACTCTCTCATTTGATGGTGGGTGGGCGGCAATCGGTTAAACAGGTTTCACTATAATATGTAACATTTTTCGAAAATGAATACCACATTCACAGATAACATTTCGATCAAGAAATTTCCATCCTGCTCCTTCTAATGTTCTCCTCAATATGGTCAAAAACAAACATCAGTTTGAACCCCACTTGCGGTTAGGGACAGTGATCGACCCTGGATGCAATCTTTCTGCGTACAGGGCTGATCATCTAATATGTGCCTTTGTCATGACGAGACGCAGGAATATTGAATCCAGAGCTGATTATCTGTCCCTAACCGCAGCCAGTCATTGCTTTGTACAGGCTTCCCCACCACAGCTATTCACAACCGCCTGTGAATCCTGCGCAAAAATTTGCAAGTGTGAATTAGGCCTAATGGGTCAATCATGAGGTGGAATGGAACTTCCCCCTCATGATTGTGGCATGTAAAGGGGGTGAGGAGTGCTTAAAGTGGAAGTTCCACTTTTGGGTAGAACTCTGCCTTAAGCAAAGAGCTGCGCCTGGCCCCAGGGCCGCATTTCGGAGTCCACTGTGTTATAGGAAGCAGAGACAAAGTAAAGCTGGTCATATGTTCGTAGGTTTTTTTTTTTCGTTCACCCCACAGGCCAAACAGATTCCTCCATCTACGCTTTTTTTTAGGCAGAAGAATGTCAGAATACCTGAACAGTGACTGCATTAGATGCAGGAGATATTCGGCTGACAATTTTCTACCCAGCTTCTTTTTTCAGGTTATCGGCAGGAGGGGAGTGACAGGGTCTCCGACAAGGGCCAATTTCATCGGCTTCAAAAAGACCAGACTGAAATTTGCTCAGTGTATGGCCAGCTTTTCCCAGCACAAAGTGAATGCTCAATGAACCTGTGGGAAGCTCTGTGAAATCTGCTGCAGGGTAACGCAGCTGAAGGTGATATCTCCGACTTTAGCAGATTTGCAGTGCTTTCTGGAAAGCATTACCCCCTGTAGAAAAATGCTTTCACTCTAAACACCAGGAAAACAATTTTGCATGTTAAGAATAACTATTATGTTAACTATTATTTTTTACTAACTAGATCATTTCCAATTCACAAAGGAAAAGGTGAATTGTTCTCTCTGAAAGACCTTTAAAAAAAGAAACCGAGGATTTGCATTTTAGCACCACACCTACACATGAGCGGCGGCGCTCCCTCCCAGGCCAAGTGACTCCGAGGGAATTTCATGCTCTCCTCTTTATGAGTCATCTCTGATTGTGTTTGCAGCTGCCACCTCTAACTTCAACCATATGTTGGGAAGTTCAGGTAGAGCTGAAAATACAGGCTGTGCCCAGGATATAAAGTTACAGGCTCTCTGGGTCAAAATGGCAGCGTAAAATGACCTGAGCAAGCTGGGAAGTCACTATGTGTGCTGCACAGTCCTGTAATGGTACGATTGTGTAAAAAAACAATATCGGTGCCATAGAAAATACACCCAAAAGATTACAAACAACAATCAGCAGAATTCAAAAACAACATTAACTACAGAGGATGAAGCTATCCATGAAATACTGCAATTGTGTTAAAGCCAGGAAATTCAACTTGTGCAGCTTTAATCAGTTGCATATTTCATATACTCCCTTGCAGAGCCAAATTCGGCAGGTTTTTCAACTGCTCATGGGCGGGGCTGCAGTCTCCTGTCACATGATTCAATGCAGCCTCCAATGTGTGTGAATGAGGATGCAGTTGGCTTGGAAAAAAGAGAGATTTAAGAAGCAGGAAATGCACACACAAAATGTACCTTTTGTCACATTATTCCCTACACACAACAATGCTCAACATAAAAAATCCTATTGTTTTAAATAATTGCCTGTTCATATCTCAGCGCTTAGTCACTTGGCTGTCGTTGAAAAAAATGCATTCAATTTGTTTAGGCAAAATCTAGTGTTTTTTGGCACCACCGACTTATATTAGGGTGCCTGAATAATGCCTGTTATGCCGCGTACACACGAGCAGACTTTTCGACGGACTCGGTCAGGCAGACTATCCGACGGACTCTGCAGTGGAGGTCCGCCGGACTTTCAAACGAATGGACTTGCCCACACACGATCACTCCAAAAGTCAGACAGATTCGAACGTGATGACGTACGACCAGACTAGAATAAGGAAGTTCGTAGCCAGTAGCCAATAGCTGCCCTAGCGTCGGTATTCGTCCGTCAGACTAGCACACAGAGGACCGGATTTTTCGACCGGACTCAAGTCCGTCGGAAAGATTTGAAACATGTTTTATTTCTAGGTCCGTCGGACTTTTGGGAAAGAAAAGTCCGCTGGAGCCCACACACGATCGAATTGTCCGACGGATTCCGGTCCGCCGGACCTAGTCCGTTGAAAAGTCAGATTGTGTGTACAGGGCATTAGGCATGTTTTTCGGGGGAATTCCAATAATAATAGTCTACAGGGTCAAAACATCCAGTCCTGCTCCAAAGAAGGTCTTGTGCATCACATCACTCCTCCAAATGCGCAAAAACACACAAAAAGGCTCAAAATCGCCTGAATACACTACAATCGGGTGTGAATGGGGCGATACTAAGATAAAAAGATTGAGCTGAGTAAGTATTTAGGGGCGGGAACTGGCCTCTGCAAAAAATGATCTAACATATCTCGATCAGTGGGCAGAAAGCCCGTCGAATGTAACCCATTGAAGCCAACGGGGAAGAGCCACAAACACCGCACAATCACACGCAATGCACATGGTTACGGTGCAATTGCTTGTCAGAAATTAGGTTAAAACAGGCATGGAGGAGGCATCACATGAACGTGGATCACTTTTCAGAGGAGCGTAGGGGGTTAAGAAGCACGTTTACACCTAGCCCTATAGTTAACAAGAATTTATCCGCTTTACCCCTCTAGTGAAGAGGGAACTATAATGGGTTTTTTTTTCATTCTGAATTTGGGTTTTTACCCTTTTACTGTAGCAGCCATAAAGACTAATGTTGCTGCCACACCGGCATGTAAACAAACTCATGTACACTATAGCAGCCAAGAGCTTGTTTACATTTCTTCATTTCATTGGCCTTTCATACAGAATTGACAGCTGCCCAATCACTTCTATTCTCAATCGGTCTCCAAACTGTGGCCCGCAGGTTGGACATGGCCCTCTGCTTGCCTTTATCCAGCCCTTGTGGCACCATTCTTACCCACTGACATCAACTATGACGCACCATTACTTCAACAGACACCAACTGTGGGACATACTTCCTCTCACTATTCAATGGTAGGGAACTATTCCTTCCACTGACACCAACAATGGGGCATCATTTCTTCCAGTGACACCAATGATGGGGCACTATTCCGCCCAGTGACACCAAAAATGGGCCAATATTCCTACCGTTGACACCAATGATGTGAAACTATCCCTCCCGTTGACACCAATGACAGGGCACTATTCCTCCCACTAAAACCAAAAATGGGGCACTATTCCTCTCAGGAAGACCAAAAAATGGGGCAATATTCCTCTCAGTGAAACCAAAAATGGGGCAATATTCCTCTCAGTGAAACTAAAAATGGGGCAATATTCCTCTAAGTGAAACCAAAAATGGGGCAATATTCCTCTCAGTGAAACTAAAAATGGGGCAACATTCCTCCCTTTGGCACCAATGATGGGACACTATCCCTCCCACTAAAAAACAAAAATGGTCCACTATTTCTCCCAGTGAAACTAAAAATGGGGCACTATTTTGCACCCACTGATGCCAGGACATTTTCTACTCCCACTGGCCATAATCCGGCCCCCCTAAAATCTAAAGCATGAGGAATCGGCACTTTATTTACAAAGTTTGGAGGCCCCAGATCTATACAAACCCTCAAAAATTAAGTATCCCCTGACTGCCATTATTAAGGCTACTTTCACACTGGAGCGGTGGGGGCGCTGGCGGTAAAGCGGCGCTATATTTAGCGCCGCTTTACCGGCGTTTTAGCAGCGCATTTCGGCCGCTAGCGGGGTGGTTTTACCCCCCGTGAGCGGCCGAAAAAGGGTCAATACCGCCCGCAAACCGCCGCTGTAGCGGCGTTTTTCGGGCGGGTTCGGAGCGCTGCTCCATTGTTTCCAATGGGAACGGGCGCTATAGGAGCGGTAAATATACCGCTCCTATAGCGAGCCAAAGATGCGGCTTGCAGGACATTTTCCAGCGTCCTACAAGCGCACCGCTTCAGTGTGAAAGCCCTCGGGCTTTCACACTGAAGACACAGCAACAGCTGTTTCGGGTCGGTTTGCAGGCGCTATTTTTAGCGCAATAGCGCCTGCAAACCGCCCCAGTGTGAAAGGGGCCTAAAAGCAAACACACGTGGTAAACCTCTCCCAGTTGGGATTGATATAAACAATATTTATCAGAAGAACACATTAGCAGAATATCTCCTAATGAAATTGTAAACCATTTTTACTTCTGGACCTCCCAACACAACAAAACTCTCTCACCTGAAAACGTCTGAACTACATTTCCTCGCCTTCTGATTGCACAAATCAAGTAGAAGGCACTTTATAGACCATGTTCAGCCAATATCTTTGGATGTATACATTTTACATCTCTCTGCATTAGTATTATTTTTTTCTTTCTTTACAGAAACACTCAGAAAGAAAAGTATACAATTTGGAAAGAAGTTTCCCACAAACCCGGCTGAATAGGCTATTGGCTTTTATACAGCACAAGCTGAATGGAGCTTTTCTCCCACAATAAAATCCTACGAGGTACATCGAACAAACTGTATAGGTAACGGGCCCCTTTGTCGTGGGCTTTCACGGCTTTGACACACAACAGCTCATTAATGAATTCACAAATCCGCTGCACGGAGGTGACACTTCTAAAAAATTTTACAGTTGCTTGAAAAATGCATTTTAAAGTAAGATACTGTAGATAAATGATGAATAGATGTGTTTAGTGGAGATAAAAGTTCACCCAGCTAGGGGATGGAAATAACAAGCCGGTTTATTTAGAATAGCTTTAAATAAACCTGTTACCTCTGTAATATACTAAACCTGACACATGCAATTAAAAGAAAAAAAACAAGAATACCTACACACGTAACTTTGTTTATGATCTTGAGCTCCCTGGCAACCTTTAAGCAGGGACATTAAACATGAAATGATCAACTACCAGAGCTCTACTGCCCTGTGACAATGCACTCCTCAGTAGGTTAGAATGGTGCAGTGTATGGCACTTACCGAGGTGCCCAGGTTCATAAGGTGGGCACGTATTGGCTTTCTGGGCTTGTTCTTAAAAATTTGATTGAATTTGATTGAAATCTGGTACGACGGTGAAAATCTGCTAAAGAATATCCACGTATATGTAGAAATGTTAATAGCCAGCCATGTGAGAAGCTTACATGTTTCAGTCACTTAGGCCTTAGTCATAGCTATGACTAAGGCCTAAACGTGTAGGCTTCTCAGTTGGCTGGATTTGAACTTTTCTATGAATAAATGGATATCCTTTACCAGATTTTTACTGTGGTGTAGGCTTTCATTCAAGTTATGTCTACTTCAAGGTTTACAGGGGCTACAAGTCAGAGCACTGGAGATCCTTGTGGAACTAATTGGAGGTTGGAGGTAGAAGCACAGCTTATTGGGCCCCTTTCACACATACGGACCGTTCGTTTCATCAGTTCAGTAACTTTTTTCAAAGAAAAAAAACTAATTAAATTTACATCTGCCAGCTAGAGTCCTTAACACTTGAGTCCTGGAGCCATTTTTTTAATGCAAAAAACTGACCATTTGTCCATTTACATCTGTTTTTAGTCCGATCCATTTATTAAAACGGAAGAAAAAAAGGGCATTGATCCGTTAAAAAAAAAAAAAACAGATGTAGACGGAAGTCGATGTAAATGGATGATCAACCATCTACATCCGTTATTCCATAGAGATGCATTGATGTCCGTTATTCATCCATCAACGGATAGATGATAAACGGACAAACGGTCGGTATGTGTGAAAGGGGCCTTATGCCGAGTACACAGGATCGGAATTCTCGTCGGAAAAAACTCTGACGGTTTTTCCGACGGAATTCCGCTCAAGCTGTGTTTCCTACACACGATCACACCAAATTCCGACAGTCAATAACACAGCGGCATAAAACACGTTCGACGGCACTATAAAAGGGAAGTTTAATGCTTCCGAGCATGCGTCTAATTGTTTCCGAGCATGCGTCGGAATTTTGCGTGTCGGAATTGCATATACACGATCGGAAAATCCGACAGAAAGGTTTTCCATTGGAAAAATTGAGAACAGGTTCTCAATTCAAAGTCCGTCGGAAATTCCGACAGAAAAAGACCGTTGGGCATACACACGGTCGGAAAATCTGATGAAAAGCTCCCATCGGACTGTTTCCATCGGAAATTCCGACCGTGTGTACGCCGCATTACTCTTTTGCAAGTTTACTAATCATCTAAACCCCAGCCCCCTAAGCTAGGCTAAACCTGGCCATACATGGGTCGAATTCCAAATGAATTTTCCTTCGAAAATCCAAAATTTTGTTAATTTTGTTATCCGATGGTGCCACCATTGATTTCGAAATTCGACCAACCAAACCTTCAATTTTCCCTTATGTTGTTACAGAAAAGATTTTTCGTGGCCTGGGAATCTTCTTTCTTTCCAGGTCACAGCTCATGCACATTTCTTTTTCAATTATATTTCTCGCACAATTTTCCCATCATTGATTAGAAATTTGTTAGTGTTTCCAAAAATTTTCAGCATGCCCGATCACTCAAGTTCGATGGCCACACAAATATCGGTTATTGATGCAGCCCACTAATGGTGCGAAACTTGAAAGTAATTTCTTAGTTACGATTTTCATAATAAAAATATCTTTGGAATTCAACCCATGTATGGCCTTCTTAATGGTGCCCATACACTAGGCGAAAAATAATGGGCACAAATCAAAAATCTGTAAATTGAAAGGTTAATGTGTTTCCTAATGAAAAAACTGATTCATTTATGTCCATTGAACGATTAATGGATCAAAATTCGGTCATTACATAATGGCAAAAGCATTTGCTCTCACGATCTTGTGCTTGTTTTTCGAAAACGCGTTGGAACGATTTTTCAACAGGTGTATGGCTAGCATTAGACTTCTCACCCAGGTCTGTACTTACCTTCTACAACAATGACAGCTTCATGCTTTCTGGCCTGCTTATACCTGCGTACTAATGACCAATAGACTGGAATAGGATGTTGCACCTGCAGTATAGGTAAGTACCATTCAAGTCTACGGGGCATTAGTGTGCAAGTGTTGGCAGCCCAGCAGTAGATTTTATACTACCTGGGATATAAACAGCAAGGAAGGTCATTGTCATCTTAGAAAGAAGAAGGAAAGCACCTGGGGGTGGGGGTAATCGTCAGCTGCCTTAGGCTAGTTTAGTGGCCGGAGCAGGGAGGAGGTTTTATGTAATCAGTGAACTTATCCTTTGAAAAGATATATGGAGCCTGCCATTGCTGAGTTGGCTTTCAAAGGTTCAGGCCTAATGGCTTCACTATACAACGAGTAGTTGACCTGGAACTAAGATGGCGTTCGTTACATTACATGTTTAAACCACATACAGTTATTACTGTACAATGAATTTTGCATGACATTGAGGCTCTAATGGCTCATTTACACCATGCGCTCAAGTGCAGTGCGGTACCTGTACCCATTCACTTAAGACGTCAACAAGCATCCACACACCAACAAAAACTCTTTTCCTAAAAGGGTCAGGTGCATCGTTTACCGCATAGATGTGCATTAGTAGGGCCCCATTAAAAATGAATGTGAGCCTCTCCAAAACACAGGCACAACATGTGCCCAATGCACATGCACAGGTCTGAAGCCGGTGCTCTGCCAAAAACTGTCCACCCATTGGTTAGTGTCCGCCCCGTACTGCGCAGACGCAGCGCTTGTGCAGTACGGAGGACAAGGAGACTCCAAAAATCTCCGAAGATGAACAGCGCCTGCGCACTGAGTTCAGGTTCAAGCCCCACCATGCAAGTGGACATACGGTAGCAGTTAGTAACAGGGCCCCTCGCGGGCTCGCTTCGCTCGCCACGCTTCGGGCACGGCCTCGCTTTGCTCGCCACGCTTCGGGCACGGCCTCGCTTCGCTCGCCACGCTTCGGGCACGGCCTCGCTTCGCTCTGCAATTTTTTATTCTAACTCTATGTCCACTTGGATGGTGGGGCTTGAACCTGGACTCAGTGCGCAGGCGCCGTTCATCTTTGGAGATTTTCGGCATCTCCTTGTCCTCCGTACTGCGCAAGCGCAGTACAGGGCGGACACTATCCGACAGGGGACAGTATTTGACACGACATTAGCACTAATGTATCTACCACTAAACAGCTAATTACACATTGAAAAACACATATGAGAACCACTTGACCTGCCAGAATTATTCTGTTCTGCCAGTCTTGAGATTCACACACCTCTAACGTACTGCATAATTAGGGTGGTGACATCCAATGCTCTATTATGTCTGTGAAGGTTTTCACATATCCGGGTCGTAGATAGTTGTATTTCAATTTCAGATGGACTTGTTTTGTAATGTTGGAGATGTTTCGGCACTCATCAGAGTGGCTTCCTCATTTCAAAGCAAGTCCAGATAACGCCTACTCGCTATGTTCCATTACAATGAAAAGGAATTGAACATATATATATGGGGGTTGCCAATGCCGACCTCCAGAAAATGCTACTTACCCGACCCGTATCCCTACACTCAGGCTTCCGTTCTTTCTGAGGCCTACTCGCTATGTTCCATTACAACGAAAAGGAATTAAACATAACAATATGGGGGTGGCCAATGCCGACCTCCAGAAAATGCTACTTACCTGACCCTTATCCCTACACTCAGGCTTCCGTTTTTTCTCAGTCACTGACCTGGAACAAGCAAGAGCTCCTTATCCAGATTTGGGACAGCACAAGAGGCGGCCAACTAACATTTTCAGAAGGAAAGATCAGAAACGGCAACCTCCATATTTCTCTCATATCATGTTCCCCTTTAAAGAATACCGCGGTGTCACATCCTCAGCCTGCTGACAGATCAATAAATCACATGACTGATGAGGTCATCTCTGTGTTTTCGTCTCCTGTAAGCATGGTACTATGGCAGTCCGCCATTATTCCCTGGTAGCTTTCTACCTTCACCCTGGCACACGATGTGCGACATCATTTACCGCAGACTGAATACAGGCTGTACAAAATGTGACATTTACCTAAATATATGGAATAATTGTATTATTGCTACTACTGTAAAAGCTTTGAAGAGAGCAATATAGAGGAGGAAAATAATGCGTATCCTTTAGGCTGGGTTCACACCATCATCTCACAGCAGGGGTCCGGTGCGTTCTGGTTCACTGGTTCAGGTCCGATTTCAGCCCGAAATTTTGGGCTGAATTCAGACCTGAAACGGACCAGAAGACGCACAGGACCCGCCGCAGAGATATGTGAACCGGCTCCATAGAGAGTGGCTTAAAGTGGAACTTTAATCAGAAAATTAAGTCCTGCTACATCACTTCAGTCTGGCCCGGTTTGCAGATATAGCGAGGTAAAACATGAAAAATAAGTGCCTATACTTTAAAATCAATAATACACTGTCTCACCCTGCTCTGCACATGCTCAGTTGCTCTCCATTTTTAGGCACTGTGCCAAACTTGTAGAGGCCGATCTGCTGACAGCCTAAAGATTTACTGCTGATCAGGGGCTCTCAGCTTCAACAAAACTGCAGCCTCCAGCAAGAAGAAGCAGTAAAAATGCTGCAGGCAATTTACAGCACTTTATTTTTTTATTTTAATTTTTTTCCCCACACACACATTATTTTTTATCAAATTGATGGGTACAGTTCCAATTTAGGCTTTCCATAGATTCATCTTATTTTTTGTTGGGCCCACTGGGAACAGATTCTCCCATCTACATAAGCGGGGTGGAAGGAAGAATCCTCCTCACTGTGCCATTGTATTCTCACTCCGCTGTGAGAATACACTGATCAGCAGCTGCAGCCACCGATCGACAAAAGTTTTCCAACATTCTTATTCAACAGAAGTCAATCATTAGATTTACTTCTGTGAAGCAGAAATGGCCATAGATCAATTAAAATGTGGCCAGCCCCTACTGAACTGGTCGAATTTTGATCCATCCATGGTTGGTTAAAGAGGGGTTATATCACCTCAGCATAAACACCCCCAAATCCCCCCTCCTAGCATAAATCCCCCCCATTTCCCCTCCTAGCACAAATCCCCCCCATTTCCCCTCCTAGCACAAATCCCCCCCATTTCCCCTCCTAGCACAAATCCCCCTTCTAGAACAAATCCCCCCTTTTCCCTCCTAGCACAAATACGCTCCAATCATCCCTACTAGCACAAATCCACACCCCCCAAAAAAAAAAAATCTTTATCCCCCCTCTATCCTATCACCTCAGCACAAACACCCCCAAATCCCCCCTCCTAGCACAAATCCTCTTCCCCCCTCTCAAAATACAAATCACCTTTCCTAGCATCCCGCCCAAATTTCCCACTCCTAGAACAATTCCTTCCCCCTGCTGCCCCCTAAATCCCCCCACCCAACACAAATCCCCTTCGCCCCCCCCCCCCCCTCACATTATACCACAGTGCCCAAGGCAGCCGCCCCTCCTGCCCACCACTGACAGTAATGTACCAAGCATCATGTAAATGAAGCCTTACCCCTTATTGTTTCCAGGCAAAGATGAAAAACTGCACAAGGTAACAATGATACCTTGCCCAGTATCAGTTCAAATCAGTGCCTGAGAATGGTCCTTCCATCGCGCCCATTGTACAGCTGCCAATCTCTGCCGTACCAGAAGAAGGCCGACTATAAAAACCCCAAACCTCGTCCAAAAATTCATTTCTATCAGAAGGCTTCATCCTAGCCTTGATTTTAGCTTTTAATCCACAACGTATTTCAATGCATACACTACTTCTGGACTGAATTAGTGATGTCATTCGCCGCGGTCCTCAGGATTTGCAGGTCGACTAATAAACTTCTCCCCCGAACCTTCTCTTTGAAGGTGTGTTGTGGCCTCCATAAATTCTTCATAGGGCTAAAATGACAGTCAGACATATTACTTGATAAGACCGCATTTGTCTGTTCTCCATGAAGGGTTATAGGAGGTTATCACAAGCCTGCAAGACATAAAACTTTAATTTACCTCCGTCCCTGGCAGATCATTTCGCCTACCTATTCATCTGCATTTTCTAAGCGAAAATGAGCTCAGGAAACCAAATTATATGGCGCAATTTTCAGAAAATGTTAGAAGTCATGAAACGAGAGAGCCAATTACGTGGCTGCTATAATATCAGACTCTCGTTAGAATTGCACAAGCTTTTTTTTTTTTTTTTATCTGTGTCATTCAACCTGTCATGGAACCTGAGTAAGCAGATATGACTTCAGTCGTCCTATTTATTCGATCATGTTGAAATCAACAACATGCAAAACTTGTTATCTGTAGTAGCATCAGGTTAACGCTTTGCTGACAACTTCCTAATCTTAACACGTGGTGAATGGAGACCGCGGTCAAAGAGGGGTTAATTTCATGACTCTAAACAATTAAAAGTCTCACAAGCTTCCGAGACTTTACAGTTTATATATATATATATATATATATATTATATATATATATATATATATATATATATATATATATATATATATATATATATACCGTAAATACTCGAGTATAAGCCAACCCGAATATAAGCCGAGGCCCCTAACTTTTTATCACAAACAACTGGGAAAACTTATTGACTCGAGTATAAGCCTAGGGTGAGAAATGCACAGCTACTGTAAGTGTAAAAGAGGGTCAACAATGCCCATTTGCAGCCTCACTGTGCCCATTTGCAGCCTCACTGTGCCCATTTGCAGCCATAGGTCCCCCAAACTTCAAACTTGGTAGTTAAGGGTTCCTAAATGGCCCCTAGCTGCAGCTAATTGGGGTCTCTGGACCCAAAGGGTCCCGAAATGACATTGCTGCAGATAAACACAGTTGACCGACTTTGGGACCCCGTATCTCTTTGGTGTGCAAACCCAGTGGAACTATCACTACAACATATCCAAATTTGGTGTTCCTATCACCAAGTGGCCCGAGATACGGGGGCCCCAAAGTCGGGTCAGAAAATGTCATTCTCTGTGCTTGACTCGAGTATAAAGGGGGGCATTTTCAGCACAAAAAAAATGTGCTGAAAAACTCAGCTTATACTCGAGTATATACGGTATAAGATATTGTCAAAAGTATTGGGACCCCCCCCCCCCCCCCCTTTACATGCAAATGAACTTTAATGGCATCCCACTCTTAGTCCGTAGGGTTCAATATTGAGTTGGCCCACCCTTTGCAGCTATAACACCTTCAACTCTTCTGGGAAGGCTGTCCACAAGGTTTAGGAGTGTCTATGGGAAGGTTTGACCGTTCTTCCAGAAGCGCATTTGTGAGGTCAGGCACTGATGTTGGACAAGAAGGCCTGGCTCGCAGTCTGCGCTCTAATTCATCCCAAAGGTGTTCTATGGGGTTGAGGTCAGGACTCTGCGCAGGTCAGTCAAGTTCCTCCACCCCAAACTTGCTCATCCATGGCTTTATGGACCTTGCCTTGTGCACTCGTTCACTGGTTGGTGGAGGGGGGGTTGTTTTTCAGGGGTTGGGCTTGGCCCCTTAGTTCCAGTGAAGGGAACTGTTAAGGCGTCAGCATACCAAGGAAAACAATAACTGACTCTTGTACAAAAATTTTTTTTAGAATGTTTGGGGGTTTTAAGTAGTTTTCTAGGAAAAAAAAAAGTTTTTAACTTGTAAACAACATATCTCAAGAAGAGGCTTGAGATATGTAGTTTAAAAACAAAAAAAACAAACTTTACAATCACTTTAATCTAGAGGTGCACTGAATGGAGATTTTGGTGGCAAAACCGAAAATGCAGGAAGTACTTGGCCGAAAACCGAAACCAAAAATTACAGCTTTTAAAATATATATATATATATATATATATATATATATATATATACTTATTTTTATATATAATTGTATTACATTCGATCTTTTCAAAAAATCATGAATTTAAATGAATATGAATTTATCGTTGGCAATTATTGCCACCTTTAGCGCAAAAAAAGCTCAAGAAAAATGTATCCCTTTAAATTTTATGTGGTCCGTTGTACTTCCGTTGTGGTATTAAAAATCTTGCTTGCTGCATTTTGGGTCAGTTAAAAAAAAAAAAAAAACGCACCTCCCCGTTGAAATGCATTGATAACGCTGTAAGAGCGCATCAATAACGCACCCGTGTTACATTTTTGATGCGGTTTTTGAGTCACATGACTTATGAAAAACACACCATAAGCACAGTAAAATCGTGGTAAAATCACGGAAAAATTGCGGTAAAATCACAGCAAAATTGCAGCATTATCGGCAAAAATGCAGATAAAACCACGTTCAGCTGATATGTTTCGGCAGCCAAAATCACTTCCGAAGCATTCTGTTGTACAAGAATTTTGGTAAGTTAAGTAACCTCTTCATTTTCAATATGAGACCAGCATCCAAGAAAAAACCAGGCGATCATTCGTCCGATAATCTCATGGTGTGTACGAGGCTTCACAGAGCTAACGCAGGAGAATCACAGGAGATCCTTTGGATAGGCCACAATAATCCCCAGGCAATGCTGCCTTAAACAATGGCCGGCTGGACCGAGGCTGCATTGTGCGAGGAGACCGGTGCCTGGTAAATTAGTAAGAGTGACCGCACTGTGGGGGGGGGGGAGGGGGCAGGACGGAGAACACATGAATCAATTTCCATGTCTGCACTAGATGGGAATGATGGGCTGACAAAGGAGCAGGGAGGACCCAGCTGTCACTACAACAAGAGTGGGCTCCGAGGGCCGAGGCTTCTCCATAACCCCACCTCGGCCACATCTGAATCCCAACAAGACAACAAAAAGGAAGAAACTTCGTTCCTGGCAGGAGAAGGGAGAACCCTCTATGGCCGCAGCTCTAGTGGAGACAACTTTATATCGTATTTGAAGCTTTCATATCTTTTCATGTGGATAGAAGTCCCGGGAGACTCAGACAAGACAGAAAGCAGAAATGGCTTTAAGGCCTCTTTCACGTGAGCGTAGAGATTCGGCAAAAACAAGCGCATTAGCTGCGTTTAATGGTCCCATACCATCTGCTAATGCACTTGGTAATGAAAACAATGGCAGCCGGATGGGACAATATACGGGATCATGTACACTGCAGCTCAAAGAAGCGGCTCCTACAGGCTTTTGAGCGCCTATTTTTTCTGCCTGGAAACTCCCCTCCATGTTAGCCAATGGGGTTGATTTACTAAAACCGGAGAGTGCAAATTTTGCTGCAGCTCTGCATAGAAACCAATCAGCTTCTAGTTTTTATTGTCAAAGCTTAAAGTGATTGTAAGGGTTCCTTTTTTTTACTTTTTACCACTTAAGCCCTGGAAGATTTGGCTGCTCAATGACCAGGCCATTTTTTTCGATATGGCACTGCGTTGCTTTAACTGACAATTGCGCGGTCGTGCGACACTGTACCCAAAAAAATTGACATCCTTTTTTCCCCACAAATAGAGCTTTGTTTTGGTGGTATTTGATCATCTCTGCGTTTTTTTTTTTTTGCACTATAAACAAAAAAAAAGAGTAACAATTTTAAAATAATACACAGTATTTTGTACTTTTTGTTGTAATAAATATCCCCAATTTTTTTTTTAAAAAGGTACTTTTTTTTTAACCCCGGCGGCTCCTCCCCACATCAGATAACCCCCTAGGAGAAGTGCTCTCCTGAGGGGGTTACCTTGTGGGTGCACTCCCGAGTCCAGCATTCGACATCCATAGCCGCCGAATGCATGACTCTGCTTTCATTGGATTTGATTGACAGCAGTGGGAGCCAATGGCTGCGCTGCTATCAATCTATCCAGTCAAGAGCTGAGAACCCTGGGCAGAGAGACCGCGCGTCCCCATCGGGTCAAGTTCCAGGGCTCAGGTAGGTAAAACGAGGGGGGGGGGGGGGCCTGGGGCTCCGGTTATTGCCAGGCGTTTATTCACCTTTCATACTTATACGACTTGTCCCACGATTTGGGACTGCAAAGTACCATGACAAGTCATTCCCCATGATTTCCAATGACAGCCATTCATATTAGTACGACTTCAAAGTAGTCCCTGCACTTATTTGGTCCGATTTTGATGCCACTTACACAGGCATTCCTCAAAATCGCAGCAAAATCGCGCAACTTTGAAGTCGCACAAGTGTGAAAGGGGCCTTAATGCCTAGGATGCATTAAGGTGAAAAAACACGAGGGTTTACAACCCCTTTAATTGAACAAGCTGAAGTTAGAAGCCGATTGGCTACCATGCACAGCTGCACCAAATGTTGCACTCTCCAGTTTTAATAAATCAACCCCAATGTGTCCAGGCACACTATGGCTTTTTCAGCCGTTTTCAGGCATATGCTCCTTCAAGCAGAATAAAAAAAGGAAAAAAAAAAAAGGCCATCAGAGGGCGGCAGCATTGCCCCCTAAAGACCAGCAAACTTTCTTTCCACCTGATCCTCAGTGGATTGCTTTTCAGAGGGGTAATAGAAAATGAGAGGAGCCTTAGAAATCAGTCTATGCAGATTCTATTAAATATTCTCCTCCAGCATTACACATTTAAATTGAAAGTGTGAAAAATTCAGATTTTCTACTTCTAATTAATCAATAATAGCAGCAAACTCATCCTTCACATGAAGGCTGCATTCACATAGTTTAGACACGGTGTGAATCCCAGCAGCAGGAATCTACTGATGGGTTTGACAGCAACTAATTGTAGACAGGAATAGCTGTGGCCACCGACAGCCTGTCATTGCACTGTATGGGCTCCGTCACCGCAGCTATCTGCTCACAGCGGTCAAACCCAGCAGGACGAATCAGATTCCTGCTGCTGGGATTCCCACTGAGGCTAAACACTCCTGAAAACATAGCCTTAGTGAATGCCAAGGCCTCGTTTACACTTGCTTTACTTTCTGAAGACCAATCCACATTCTGATCGCTCTTCAGAGAGTATTTGACAGGAAGATGAGGCAGCATTGTATCGTCTCCTCACCACCTGCTTTAACACCCTAAATGCTGGACTACTGTGCCGCAACCACATGCACTGCAGTTCTATTCACTCGAACGTGGCAGTGCCCGCTAAGAACGACAGGAGTACAATTCCTGCCAGCCGCTGCTTTAAAGGGAGAGCAGTTGAGGGGCAGTAAAAACACAGCTCAACTGTGGGGCTTTATCGTCTTCCAACTACAAGTGTAAATGAGCCCCAAGGGCTAGTTCACTAGTGCAGCAGGGACTGCCGCTCCTCTGAAAAGCAATCCAAGCTGGCTGATATGTTGCCCTCCTTACCAAATGATTTAACACTACAATTGTTGCACTACAGCACTGCGATCACTTGCATGGCACGTGGCTGCATCGTGACCCCATTAGCATTAAGCAGTGGCACCACCCGTTGAAAGCAACGTCTGCAAAACACAGCAGCGCCACATATGTTCAGCCATGAATGGCTGTATGTTGGTGTTCAGATGGGCAGTCTGGGTGGGGGCAGTGAAACCCAAGTTCAACCATCTGGTTTTACCGCCCCCAAACATCACACGTCAACAAGCCCTCAGAGAGTTAAATCACTTAACGTTTTTTTATATCTTCCTGTTGTTTTTGTAATTTATTTTATATACTAGGTAAAATGCATCAGGAGGAGAAATGTAAAAAGGAGGGTGAGAACAGCCATCACCCCAAGGTGGGAGGGCACAGGACCAAGAACTTACTGAATGAATCTAGATAGTAGAGTCATCAAGAGGTGCAGTGGGGGTGTGGACCGCACCCAGGTGACACCTGCAAGAGGGATGACACCTTCAAAAAGAAGTGATATCTGACCGTAATGGTGTCACCCCATCCATGCCAGCCCAAAACGAGCCTGCCCAGTGCCCTGTAGGGCAGGCTAGACAGGAGAGAGCCTGATGGGGGTGGGGGGTGGAGAGAGCGACAGGTGAGAGCACAGTGGGTTGGGGGGGTGGAGAGAGTGACAGCACGATGTGTGGGTGGGGGTGTAGAGAGTGACGGGTGAGAGCCTGATGGGGGGTGGGGGGAGTGGAGAGAGTGACGGGTAAGAGCACGGTGGGTGGGGGGGTTGGAGAGAGTGACAGCACGATGGGTGGGGGGGGTGGAGAGAGCGTTACGGATGAGAGCATGATGGGGGTGGGGGGTGGAGAGAGTGACAGGTGAGAGCATGATTGGTGGGGGGGAGAGAATGACAGCACGGTGGGTGGGGGGGTTGAAAGAGAGCAAGGGGTGAGAGCCCGATGGGGGCGGGGGGTGGAGAGAGAGACAGGTGAGAGCTTGACAGTACGACAGTATGATGAGAGCACAGTGGGGGGTGGAGAGAGTGACAGCACAATGGATGGGGGGTGGAGAGAGTGACAGCACGATGGGTGGGGGGTGGAGAGAGTGACAGCACGATGGGTGGGGGGGGTGGAGAGAGTGACAGCACGATGGGTGGGGGGTGGAGAGAGTGACAGCACGGTGGGTGGGGGGGTGGAGAGTGAGAGTGACGGGTGAGAGCGTTGGAGAGAGTGACAGGTGAGAGCACAATGGGTGGGGGTGGAGAGAGTGACAGGTGACAGCACGGTGGGTGGGGGGGGGAGAGTGAGAGAGTGACAGCACAATGGGTGGGGGGTGGAGAGAGTGACAGCACGATGGGTGGGGGGTGGAGAGAGTGACAGCACGGTGGGTGGGGGGTGGAGAGAGTGACAGCAGAGAGTGACAGCACGATGGGTGGGGGGTGGAGAGAGTGACAGCACGATGGGTGGGGGGTGGAGAGAGTGACAGCACGATGGGTGGGGGGTGGAGAGAGTGACAGCACGATGGGTGGGGGGGTGGAGAGAGTGACAGCACGGTGGATGGGGGGGTGGAGAGAGTGACAGCACGGGTGGGGGGTGGAGAGAGTGACAGCACGGTGGGTGGGGGGGTGGAGAGAGTGACAGCACGATGGGTGGGGGGGTGGAGAGAGTGACAGCACGATGGGTGGGGGGTGGAGAGAGTGACAGCACGGTGGGTGGGGGGGTGGAGAGAGTGACAGCACGATGGGTGGGGGGTGGAGAGAGTGACAGCACGATGGCTGGGGGGTGGAGAGAGTGACAGTACGATGGGTAGGGGGGTGGAGAGAGTGACAGCACGATGGGTGGGGGGTGGAGAGAGTGACAGCACGATGGGGGGTGGGGGGGTGTCGAGAGTGACAGGTGAGAGCCCGATGGGTGGGGGTGACATCATGTTTTACCGCACCGGGTGACACCAACCTTAGTGATGCCACTGAAGAGATGCAGGAATCCGGGGGGGGGGGGGGGGGGGGCTATTCAATCCAGCAAGCTCCAGCTATAAGTGAACAATCACCTTCAGGAGGAATGATTTCTTCATTGTTTCATTCTGTAACTTTGTGCTTTTGACTTACATGATGGAGTCACTTTAAGAATCTCTTTCCATAAAAGAACAGAAAAAGATGTAAATCTTTCTATGAGCCGCCAACCAGAATTAGAAAAAAGAAAACCTTTCCACAGGAAGGTAATAATCACTTTTATTATAGGAATAATTGCCGTAGGTGTTCGCTGCTGATCAACTTATCGCTTCCACAACGGCAGGAAATAAAAATACTTTATAACCATCTGATGCTTCCCCTGTGGCCGGCAGTCAGAAAAAGCCGCCCTGTGGGGGGAGGGGAAAACGTGACCGGGGCTCGCATCTTCAAACTCCTGCCGAGAGGAGAAGAAAAACTCCAAATGAAAAAAAAAAAAAAAACTCAAGAGCTGGAGAAGTGTTTTCTTCTTCTTCAGCTGGAAGCTCCGCCACCAACACATAATACACAACTTCACTGACAGCGCCCCGAAGAAGGGAGCGCTTTCCAGCGCCGTCTGCGAGACCGAGCCCGCGCTTCCCACCAGGGGCGGAAAGGTTTAGAGATTCGGGTACAAACGCTGCACCAAGTCATAAATATTCCTAATCCTGGGAACGGATCAGATGCGTAGAAGCTGCGGAGAAAGGGAAGCGTCCCGGGTGGATACATTTGGTTTGATCATGTGGATGACTTACACGGGAACTCATAAAAACGCAAAAACGAGGCCTCCGGCTTTTTTTACAAGTGAAGAATTAAATTCCCAATGCTTGTTAAAAAGCTGCAAACTGCAGATTTATTTACTGTACACACATATATATATATATACATACATATACAGGATTTATATAGCGTCAACAGTTTGCGCAGCGTGTAGGGCTGCAACTAACGATTATTTTTATAATCGATTAGTTGGCCGATTATTGTTTCGAATAATCGATTATTCGGTTAATAACCTTAAAAAAAAAAAGTGTGGTGTATAATTTAGTTAATATGTAAAGTTTTAAAAAAAAGGCAATTTATTATTAAATATCTCTATGCAGTGGTAAATATAAATAACCAACTATATGGTTAGGGAGCAAAATATTTATCCACTCTGAGAATAACAGACAGAAGAGAGATACTTTTTTTGGCCAATTTGTTGTTGGGCAGATTAAAAAAACACAAATTGCTGCAAAAACACATTACATGCTTTTATGCAGCTTCTCCATTGAAGTATATTGAACCAAAAAAAGCACCGTTTTACGTTAAAAAAAAAAAAATAAGTCGCTGACCCTTTCCAAACAGCAGTGGTTGAAAAAAGCATAGATGTGAACGTGTCCCCATAGTAAACCATGTAAATGAACTGTAGTGCGTTTCTGCAAAAAGCACCAAAAAACATATAGATGTGAACCAGGCCTGAGATGTTTAGTAACATAATGGGGGTTAAAAAAACGAAAATTAGCACTTTATAGTAATAAAAAAAAAAAAAGCAGATAATCACAAAAGAAAAAAAAAAAAAAAAAAAGCAGATAATCACTACTGTAGGGGTTCATTTTTTTTACTGTAGAACTGTAAAGTAATATTTACAGTAGCGATTATTTGCTCTTTTTGTACTATAAAGGGCTCATTTTAGTTTTTTTTAACCCCATTATGTTACTGGCCGATTAATCGATTATGAAAATAGTAATCGATTAATTTCATAATCGATTCGTTGTCAGCCCTAGCAGCGTGCTTTACAACTATTTATATATATATATATATATATGTAAACCAAAAAAGAGAGCGTCACTCACAGGTCTTGAAAGATGAACGCACGATGGCGATAGACGGGCTTGTGCCTCATCGAAACGTCGAATTAAACCACCATCGTGCGTTCACCTTACAAGACCTGTGAGTGGCGCTCTCTTTTTTGGTTTATATGCAATACAGTCTTTGCTGTTCACCCGGCCCATTTTTTATCCCTAATTTGTGTGCGGTGACAACCATTGGATAATTATATATATAGATATGTATATCAATCTATATATATAAAAAAAATATAAAAAACACATACATTGTATATCTATATTTATCTATCACACACACACACACACACACACATATATATATATATATATATATATATATATATATATATATATATATATATATATATATATATATATATACTGTATAATAATAATAATATATATATCTATACACACACACACACACAAGTATTATATATATATATATATATATATACACATACACTGTATATCTATATAGACACATATACACACATACTGTACACACACAGCTAGACAAATCCCAGGAGCCAGTTGGCCAGTGAACCTGAAAAGTTACAGCTGGCACCCAGTTCTTTTCTTGCGGCCCTCTCTATTGTTGCCCGTGTAATCACATGCTCCCTGGCTCCTAAACATGCCTGCTGGCTCCTAGGTTGGGCTGAACAGCTCTGAATATTACACCCACATCACACATACAGTACATGCACACTTCCCAACCATTAAAGTGTAGTAAACCCAATCAAATCACTAACATTTCACATAAACTTTAAAATGTTCTTCTAATCCCAAAAGTCATCTTCAATCTTGTAAATCTGCAACTTTCATTAAAGCTGAACTCCAGGCACAACAACTTTCATTTAAATATATTTCTTGAGGATATAAATCTACTCGGTGAGCACCAAATGCCTTTGAAAACTTAGCTATTACCCTATAAAAATAGCAGTAACATCATTACTGTGCTGTACTGAGAGCAGAGCTGTGGGAAGGACCCAGCAGGCTCCACCTACAACATGCTGCCTGTGTTTCGTCACATATGGCGACCCATCACAGTTGGCTACCCGCTGGACTGCGTGGTGAGCGAAGCGAGCCCGCGAGGGGCCCGCTGTTGGACGGGATGCGCACTCCAGCGGGTAGCAAAATGTGATGGGGTTGCCGAATGTGACGTGACACCTGCAGAAAACTACAGGAGGGAGCGGGGACAAGACCAGTCACCCTGCACAAGGAGAGAGAGAGCAGCAGTGATCGGTCTTTATTACAGGAAGATGATGCACAGAGGCAACATGTCTTCCGGAGTTATTTCCGGGTATCGCGGGCTCCGGCGCTGTGCTTGGCCGGAGCCGCGGTGACGTCACTCCTGCGCCGGTAACAGCACAAACAAGCTGTTGCTTCAGTGTGCATGTGCCGATGACGTCGGCACATGTTGATACAGGGGATATCCCCTAAACCGTGCAGGTTTAGGAGATATCCACGGTAGCTACAGGTAAGCCTTAAGCCTCATACACACGATCGGACCGTGGACCAACTTTCCCGTGGATTTTTGTCCAAAGGGCGTTGGCCCTCAAGTTGGTATTGCATACACACGGTCGGACTTTTGAGACAGCCAACACGAACGTAGTGACGTTACAACGTACTGACGACGCTTCAAAAGAGGACGTTCGAATACTCCAGCGCCACCTTTGGTCATCTTCTATATTGTTGTCTGATCTTTTGCATTGGTTCTGAGCATGCGTGTTGTTTGTACTGTGGACAAAAGTCCGATGGTTTTCTGTACACACGGTCAGACTTTGGTCCATCGGACTTTTGTTGGCAGAAAGTTGGTCTGTTCGCACAGCCAACAAAAGTCCGATGAAACCTGGAAAAAGTTGGTCCGATGGAGCGTACACACGGTCGGATGTTGGTCCAAACCAGCTAATTTGCATGTTGGTTGTCAAAAAGTCCAATCGTGTGTACGGGCCTTAATTATAGGCTTAGCCGTAGTGAAAAGTGGTTGTAAAGGGTTTACAACAACTTTAAAGCCAGATGCGGGAACGCAGATGCAAAAAAGGCTGCTTTTTGCTGCTGCTAGACTCCTGTAGGAGAAAAAAGTGTCTAAAGAAGACACTGCATGAAGCCTGAAGAGTAAAAAACTGAGTTTACTATCCCTTTAACAGAGCCAGAATGAGTGCAGGTAGCTCTTGTCTCTTGTTTGGCCCGATATCCTTCCTCTAATCCCTGGAGGTAGAAGAGCGATCAGGAAGTGCCCTTTCCTCCACTCACACTGAGCAGGAAATGACAGAAAACAGGATGCTGTAATAGATGTGTGACACCGGCATCGCATGGGACATTCTTCATACAGCTGACAGAAGAGTGCAATTCAATGGCACACCAAGACTAGGAAACTTTACAAAAGTCCGGCACCTGAGTGAATGGAAGTCTGATATTTATATGGAAAGACGGTGAAAGACTGAGAAGCACTAAGGATTCTCCAATGCATTCCTTCTAGACCCCTCATGGTGCCGGTTATAAGGATAATGAGCACTTGTTTCAGTGAGGTCAAGCCGGGACAGCTAACACACTCCAGAGACCTGCCGTAATACCACATCAAGAAAATTAAACAGATACTTCATATCCAGCGTACACACATGCCATGATGTCCTTTGTAAGAGTCCATACTTTCTAGATGTTTCTTCTAGGTTGTCACCAGAGACCTCACTATTTTTACAGTGTAAACTCTTCATGAGTCATAACATTTTTTTATAATTACTGTTGAATGTCATCACTTCCACCACAAATTCGAGAAACACGGGGCTTAGTCCTCGGTGAAGTATGCCGGGAGGAGGCCTGCAAATCATTCCTTTACAGTACATCGAAATCCAACCAAAGACATTTTATATGAAGCTGTAAGGTCCAGTCCAAACCTGGGGGATTTGAAACGCATTTCCCGAAGCGCTTTAACGCTCAACATCAAGATTCCCATTATATCCAGTGGTGCTTATTCATATCTGAGCGGAACTTACATAGTTAGTCAGGTTGAAAAAAGACACAAGTCCATCTAGTTCAACCAAAAAAAACTTGATCAAAGCTGGAAAGGAACATTTTTTGGGGCACTGTTGCATGTTTTTGGTCCCTGCAGGCCGGCCATTCTCAATCAGGGTTCCGTATAACCCTTAAGTTCCTCTACAGGTTGCCAAAGGATCCTTGAGTTGTGGCCGATTGACCTTCCGTTTGATGGAACCTACATAGGTTCAGGGCCAATGCCACACGGCAGAGCCGGCTGCATGAACCCAATTATCTTTTTAGATATTTGTAAACTTGGCATTCTGACCACCACTGGGGGACACTAATAAAAGGGGCACCTGTCCCTCTAACCAACAATGAATCAGTTTTAACAAAGGTTCCCCGAGACCTGAAAATGATTTCAAGGGTTCCTCTGGGGCCGGATTTTCCGACGGGAAATGTATGTGAGCTTGTTCTCGGAAAGTCTGACTGTGTGTATGCTCCATCGAACATTTGCTGTCGGACTTTCCACCAACAAATGTTTGATAGCAGTCCGCCGAATAGGACACTATTCCTCCCATTGATACCAATGATGGGGCCCTATTCCTCTTATGGATACCAATGATGGGACACTATTCCTCTTATGGATACCAATGATGGGGCACTATTCTTCCTATTGATACCAATGATGGGACACTATTCCCCCCATTGATACCAATGATGGGATACTATTCTTCCTACAGATACCAATGATGGGATACTATTCTTCCTACAGATACCAATGATGGGACACTATTCCATCCAGTGACACCAACAATGAGGCTCTATTCCTCCCACTGACACCAAAGATGGGGCTCGATTTCTACTACCACTGACCACCATGCCTGGGGCGTTGTTTACACCTGCTGATGCCGAGTCATTTTCTATTTTCACTTCCCCCCTCAAGTCTAAAGCACAGTAGACTGGCCCTTTGCATGGAAAAGTTTGGAGACCCCTTGGTATAGTCTGCCCGGTGTGAACAAGACGTTACATGTGTACAGGGATTGATGAACATTCATGGATGCAAATTGTCTGCCGCACTGCACAGCCAGGAGTGACACCACCACTCACTACTGCAGCTCTGCGGCTTTCTGTGTCACCCGTCCTCCTCCAGCCAGCTCATTGGACCAGTCCCCAGCATCCCCACACTGGCAGATTCCTCTCTGGGCTCTCCTCGCCCTGTACACCCCTCCCCTCCCCTAGATTAACAGCACTGTACAGAGACAATCCCCCCTCCCTCCACACAGGTTTTTTTTTTTTTTTTTTTATCAGGACACTAAAGACAAATTTCAGCCAATCAGATTATCAGAATTTAAATTGACATTTGATTTTTTTTCCCATGATCTCATAAGAGGAGCAGAGGTTGGGTTTTCATACACGTCTGGAGTTCGACTTTGATCAGCATCAAAGATCTTTCCTTACATCTTTTTTTTTTTTTTTTTAATATTGAATATTCCTATTGGCTGGTTAACCTTCCGCGTCTGAAGCGTTCCATAGACGGTGGCGGGGAAGGTTTTATGAACATCTTCTATAAATAGGTGATACATTGCTGCACCTCGAGGGGTGCTTTCAGCTGATGAAAAACAAATCCAGGCAGCACAATGGCTAAGGCGGCATTGATTCGGCTGTGCATTGAGACCTGGGTAAGCTGGATGAGGGCTGAGCCTAGCAGATGGCTCACTAGACCTGGATGAGATCAGAATTCACAATACAATGTAATGAGTTTAACTGAAGGGTGACTTGACAGGCTGCATGGACCAGTGCAAGCATTCCGCCTATACCCTGACCTCCCCCCCCCCCCCCCCCCCCAGCACACGCCTACATGCCGACTGCCCTATAGACACACATTACTACACGGGCCACGGTGATCGCCAACCAAGAGTTTCGCTCCTAAACTGATTTATCTACAAAATGTCTCAAAAAACATAAAGTGGAACTAAACCTGCAATAAAAGAAGTGTGAGCGGCTCTGTATTGCCATGTGATGTGTCAAACTTACCGCCTGTGTGCAATCATTAAGGCACACAAGAGCAACAAATGACACTTCTTTTTACTGATCTGAACACAAGTGCATTAAGATGTAAAATAAATATAGAAAAATGTTATGTATGAGTGCAGGACATACACACATAGATTGCAACACTAGCAACTACAAGAACTTTACGCATGTATACACAGACAGTGGGGAAAATAATTAATTGATCCCCTGCAGATTTTATAAGTTTGCCCACTTTACAAATAAGTTAAGGCCCCTTTCACACTGGGGCGTTTTTCAGGCGGTACAGCCCTAAAAATAGCGCCTGTACACCGCCTGAAAAAAACGGCCCCATTCACTCCAGTGTGAAAGCCAGCGGGCTTTTACACTGGAGCGGTGCGCTAGCAGGATGGTAAAAAAAAGTCCTGCTAGCAGCATCTTTGGAGTGGTGAAGGAGCGGTGTGTTCACCGCTCCTATACCGCTCCTTCCCATTGATTTCAATGGGACACCACGGTAATACCGCGGCAATACCGCCACTACGGCGGCGGTTTGCGGGGGATTTTAACCATTTTTCGGCCGCTCGTGGGGGTAAAACCGCCCGCGAGCGGCCGAATACCGCGGCTAAAATGACGGTAAAGCAGCGCTAAATATAGCGCTGCTTTACCGTCGCTGCGGCTCCCACCCCAGTGTGAAAGGGGCCTAAGGGTCTATAATTTTTTATCATAGGCATTAGAGCTGCACGATTCTGGCCAAAATGAGAATCACGATTTTTTTGATTAGAATAAAAAGATCACGCGGCGTAAAATCTTTCACATTATACAAAAAATAATTGGGCTAACTTTACTGGTTATTATTTTATTTTAATTCAGTAAAGTGTAATTTTTTTCCCAAAAATAGCATTTGAACGACTGCTGCGCAAATACAGTGTGACATAAAGAATAGCAACAACCACCATTTTATTCTCTAGGGTCTACTAAAAAATATATATACATAATGTTTGGGGGTTCTAAATAATTTTCTAGCAAAAAAAAAAAGATTTTTAACTTGAAACCAACAAATGTCAGAAAAAGGTTTAGTGTTTAAGTGGTTAAACTTCCCTAATTTTCACACCAAAGTGTATTCCTTTGATCTAAAGGACAACTTGTTACAATGTTTATACTAAAAAGCCAGCAGCTACACACACTGCAGCTGCTGGCTTTTAATAAATGGACACTTACCTGTCCTGCTGTCCCTTGATGTCGGCACACCAGCAGATGTCTCCATCAGCTGTTGGGTGCTGCCGTCGCCATTGCGGGTAAGGTAACCCGGCAGTGTAGCCTTTTGGCTGCACACCAGGAACCCTACTGCGCATGCGCGAGGCCCCACTCCCCTCCCTTTTAGCCCGGTGGCCGAGGGAGGAGGAGGAGGGAGCCCCGCGTGATGTCACGGCGCAATCGCGTCGCGGTGTACTTCCGGAAGTGGGAAAGGATACCTGTCAAAGACAGGTATCCTGTCCCCCCTCCCCCCCTGAAAGGTGCCAATTGTGACACCGGAAGGGGGGAGGAATCCGATGAGCGGAAGTTCCACTTTAGGGTGGAGCTCCGCTTTAAGTTCCACTGCTAAAGAATGTTGTGATTCTTGGCAGACTGCTTGTTTTTTTTTCCTTTCTTTTGACGGCTGTCAGAGCAGAGAGAATTCTCTGCATAGAAAGAATCGGGAAATACTTTTTTCAATATCGCAATGGGGAAGAAATTGCGATAACGATTCTTAATCGCGCAGCTCTAATAGGTGTATTTTAAATGATAGAGACAGAAAATCAACCAAAAATCCAGGGAAAAAAAAGGGAGTAAAATAAGTATTTGATCCCCTACCAACCAACAATAATTCTGTCTCCACAGACTGGCTACAGTAGGTGCTCATGTGGTACACAGATTAGTCCTGTCAATTTAGGAAGGTGCTCCTAACGACAACCCGTTATGTGTATAAAGGACACCCGAATCTCTTTCTTCCATTCAAACCCCACCATCATGGGCAAGACCAAAGAGCTGTCAAAGGACATCAGGGAGAAGATTGTAGACCTGCACAAGGCTGGAATGGGCTACAAGACCATCAGGAAGAAGCTTGGTGAGAAGGAGACAACGGTTGGTGCGATTCTTTGCGAATGGAAGAAATATAAAATAACCATCAATCGCCCTCAGTCTGGAGCTCCATGTAAGATTTCGCCTCATGGGGTAAGGATGATTTTGAAAAAAGTGAGGGATCAGCCCAAAACCACACAGGAGGAGCTTGTGAATGATCTTAAGGCAGTTGGGACCACAGTCACCAAACAAACCATTGGTAACACAATACACTGCCATGGATTGGAGTCCTGTAGAGCCCACAAGGTCCCCCTCCTCAAGAAGGCACATGTACAGGCCCATCTGAAGTTTGCCAATCGATATCTAAATCGTTCAGAGAAGGATTGGGAGAAAGTGTTGTGGTCAGAAGAGACCAACATTGAGCTCTTTGGCATGAACTCGACTCGCTATATTTGGAGGAAGAAAAATGCTGACCATGACCCTAAGGACACCATCCCTACAGTCGAGCACAGAGGTGGAAAAAATTATGCTTTGGAGCTGTTTCTCTGCTAAAGGTACAGGTCAACATCGCTGCATTGAGGGGCCAAAGGACGGGGCCATATATTGTAAAATCTTGGATGAGAACCTTCTTTCCTCAGCCAGAACACTGAAGATGGGTCGTGGATGGGTCATCCAGCATGACAATGACCCAAAACATACCGCCAAGGCAACACAGGAGTGGCACAAGAAGAAGCACATTATGGTAATGGAGTAGCCAAGCCAGTCTCCAGACCTTAATCCTATAGAAAATTTATGGAGGGAGCTAAAATTTTCAGTTGTCAAGTGACAGCCAAGAAACCTTAAGAATTTAGAGAAGATCTGTAAAGAAGAGTGGACCAAAATCCCGCCTGAGATGTGTGCAAACCTGGTCACCAACTTCAAGAAACGTCTTGCCTCCTGTGCTTGCCAACAAGTACTACGTCATGTTTAGCCTGGGGATCAAATACTTATTTTACTCACTGAACTGCAACTCAATTTATAACATTTGTATCATGTGTTTTTTGCTGGATTTTTGGTTGATATTCTGTCTCTATCATTTAAAAAATAGAGTTATTATAACAATTATAAACCCTTAATTTCTTCATAAGTGAGCAAACTTACAAAATCTGAGGGGGGTCAATTAATTAAAAACAGGCATCGGTGCATCCCTAGTTTTTTTGCATGACATCTCCTGGGCTGATCTCTATTATTTTACATTTGTACTTTCTGTATTTCCAGGAGCCTAATGCTGATGCTTCAGGTCTAAGTATCTTCAAGCTGTAAGAGAGGAAAGAGAGGCACAAAGAGCAGTTATGCTCACCCCTCCCCTCCTTCTTCCCAATCACAGAAGCCTTTGTAAAATGTAAACTCATTCACAAAATACAAAGGCTTCACTGAATGGGAAGCAGAGGGGAGGGGTGAGCATAGCTGCTCTGAGTGCCTCTATCTCCTCTTTCCCAGCCCAGAGCCATAAACCTGTCAGATATAAATAACAGTCTATGTCATGTAGGAACGCTGAGCCTTGCAATAACAAAACTAGACAGGGACGCCAGGACAAGGCGGCTATTTTTTTTTTTTTTTCAGGGCTTTTTAATCATATTTTTTAAACTTTCAAGTGAAAATAATGAATGCAGTTACAGTATGCTACCTGCCTGATCCACCTAAAGCAGAACTCCAGCCTTACAGTGGCCATACATGCCTCAATTTTATTATCCGGCCAATGAGAGATTCAATCAGAAGGATCGGCAAACAATCAAACAGGCACAACTTCACTTTCAATTGATATGGATTTGATTTGATCGGTCAGGGTGAAGAAATATCGATCTTGTTGCATCGATCAGCAGCACTGAGATGCTTTGTTCATAAATTTGATTTTATTCTGACTGATCAGAATATGAGATTGCATGGAGAAAACGAAGATGCAATTAATAACTCCCAGCTATTGATCACAATCCACTTCCCTCTGTGTGTCATATCGATCAAAGGAGTTGTGGACTACAGATCGATTATTCCTATCAGGAGAGATCGATTGGAAAATAAATTGATAATTTTTCAGAGGATATGGTCAAAATTCACACCTAAAACACATGCAGGCCGGAGTCTGTTGTGTAGAGAAGGTGCGTTGCAAGTCGCCATTTACTTTTTTTGATACTTTAAGCCAATCAGGAGGGAAAGTCTCCAACAGCTGAGGCCCTCGTGGACATCGCTGGACAGAGATGGGGCTCAGGTAAGTATTAGGAGGGCTGCTGCACACCAGTGTTAATTTTGGCAGCAAATTTCAATTTAGTTTTAGTCTTAGGACTAAAATGGCATTTTAGTTTTAGTCTCATTTTAGTCTTTTGCAATTGTTTTAGTTTTAGTCATATTTAGTCGACTAAATCTCCAGTATATTTTAGTCGACTAAAACTAATTTTAGTTGTCTAAAATCGAATGGGTGTAATTAAATTGTAATGCATTACTTAACATTTCTCTACAATTTCCAAACTCAATATACCGCTGGAGTGAAAAATCGAATATGTTATTATTTATGGTATTGAGGTATGAAATCTAATATGAGGTAATATAATATAATATAATATGAGGTAGAAATATGATAATATGGTAATAATATGAGGTATAAATCTAAAATGTTATTATTTATGGTATTGAGGTATGAACATGCACTACAGACAGAGTGTTAATTTTGAAGTCAAATTTCAATTTAGTTTTAGTCTTTTGACTAAAATGCCATTTTAGTTTTAGTCGTATTTTAGTCATCTCAATAGTTTTAGTGGTATTTTAGTCATCTCAATAGTTTTAGTTTTAGTCGTATTTTAGTCGACTAAAATAGTATTCATTTAGTCGACTAAAATGTTTTAGTAATTTTAGTCAACTAAGATATCACTGCTGCACACAGAAGGCTTTTTAGCCTTATGCCGCGTACACACGAACGGATCTTCCGTCGGAAAAGTGTTGGATGGTTTTTCCAACGGAATTACGCTCAAGCTTGGCTTGCATACACACGGTCACACTCAAGTTCGCTGAACTTTCGACCATCAAGAACGCTGTGATGTACAACACTACTACGAGCCGAGAAAATTAAGTTCAAATTGTTTCCGAGAATGCGTAGGAATTTTGCGCATCGGAATTGGTACAGACGGTCGTAATTTCCAATCAAAACTTTTTCCGACTGAAAAATTGAGAACCTGCACTCAATCTTTTGCTGGCTGGAATTCCGCCAGCAAAAGTCCTATGGAGCCTACACATTTTCCAACCAAAAACTCTCAGCGGACTTTTGCTTGCGGAATTTCCGATCGTCTGTACGCGGCATTAGGATGCATTAAGATAAAAAACCTTCTGCTTTTATAACCACTTTAAGGCGTTTGATTTTCGGATCAGGGATTAGATCTTGAGTGGAGTACTGAGGCGGGGGGGGGATAAAAAATAAGATCTGTAATAAAAATGGAAAAGTTTTATTGAAAGATTTCATTGGAAAGTTAATGAGGGGGGAAAAGGAGGAACCAAAAAAGCCATCATATGAATAGAATAAACTTCTGCTTTACATTTGTAGAGGTGATGTAGTGGAGAACTAAACCCCTCAAGTACTCGGCTGACTTCCTGTCAAGTCATTCCAAAAAAGGAAACAATTATTTTGCTTCTTTTGGTCTAACATGGCAGTAAAAGCAACAAGCTACCCGGCAAAATGACAAAAAGTCAGATATCTTTATTTCTAGAAAACCCCCGACTGCGGGTCCTGCTTTATACAAGATGACAACAGAAAGCTGATACCAGTCGGGCAGCACAGGGAAGAGGAGAAGACGAAGAAGCTTTTAGGAGCGAAAAATAAGCTACGTACATTACTCATCATCCAGGGATCTGCAATTAGTGGACCTCCAGCTGTTGCAGAACTACAACTCCCATGAGGCATAGCAAGACTCTGATAGCCACAAGCATGACACCCAGAGGCAGAGGCATGATGGGACTTGTAGTTTTGCAACAGCTGGAGGTCCGCTAATTGCATATCCCTGGCCTAGGCAAAATGAGCCGATAACTCTCTGCAATGGGGAGGGGGCTCCAGTGCAAGGGTTACCTTTTCCTTCCCCCGGAGTTCAGCCTTAAAGAGGAAATAAACTTCCCTTGATTGTCCCTACATGTAATCCTAGAATAAGGCTCACCTATAGGTACTGGAAATATCTCCTAAACATGCGGCACGCAGGAGATATTTACTATATACACCACCGATGACCTCATCAGTGCATTCGCTGTGAAGGAACGACCCGAATCCAAGACAAGTGAAGATGGATTCGGCCTTCAGCGGGGACGACGCAGGCTTCGTTTGCAGGTAGGTGTCACATAATGTGCTAGTATGCAATGCATACTAGCACATTATGCCTTTACTTTGCAGGTCACCAAATACAATAGGCATGTTTACTTCCTCTATTACACGACATATTTGGGATTTGCAATGCAGATGTTTTGGGGAAGGAAAGAAGCCAATTGTAAAGTAAACCTTCTTTTTCACCTTTGACCCCCTCAGTTCCTGTCCTAGAAGTCCTACAAAACACCCCCTCTATCGTCCGTAACATAGGGAGAAGGTGTTTTGTAGTCCATGGAGATAGATGACAGCAATGTAACAGTCAGCAGGAATAGATTGTCTTTAAATGCAGAATGGTCAGATACAGCGGAAAAAACTTCCAACGCGTTTCAGTTGGTAGGCCATAATCAATTAATTATGTAAGAAGAAATGTTTGGTGGGCAAGTAGGTGGACAGCAAAATGGTCTATCGCATCCCAAAAAATTGTATATCGTTTTTTAGTAGGCCAAAATGTGCATAAAACAAAGGCCAGTACCCCTAGGGGATGCTTGGAGTGAAGATAGACACTTTAAACAAATGTATGCATGTGAAGAAATAGTAAACGTTTATTCAAACAATGTACAAAATGAACAGGGAAATGCTCAGTAAGGCATGGTATGTTTGCAACAAGAATATAATAGGTTGATACAGTTTATAACATGTCAAGAGAGCAAAAACATACAAAGCATTATGACAAAGATATAAACTTGCTTGGTACATAAGATAAGGAAGATGCCAACATGTTTCGGACTGTGGTCCTTTGTCAAGGCAATTTGTATCCTTAGAATCTCATCTAAATAGATGGAGGGTCATAAAGTTAGTCTCGGCATATCAATACATTGAATTTGCACTAGGACAAATCTATATTGCTGGAGGAGATTAATCTCAGGGATAGAAAGCAATGAGGTACTCACATGTCCTGCCAAAGCTCAATTGTTTGTCATATAGGGGGAGCCACTGAGCGTGGTATCCAGAGGATCAAGGTGTGTGCAGTAAAAACAAGATGTGCTTCAGCACTGAGGTATAAATGACCTGCTGAGTACCCCCTCAGAATACAAGGTCCAACATACAGGGTTTAGGGCTAGAAGCCCAAGTCCTGTATTAAACACAGTGGGTCAGCTGGTGTATCACTGTAAAGCAGAGTAGGATAGGAATGATCAGAACACCAGAAAGTAAAAAATAATAATATTGTGGCTACATTGAAGTAGACCGTGTATTTACCTGAGTATAAGATTGGAATTAGACATAGGAGGTCATCTCTGGTCAGTCAGCAACGTGATACTGAGGCCAGAGTGTGAGAGGTTTATATGAGGTCAAATAATGAGCAACAGCTGAGGATGGGTGTGTATCAGCCATCCTAAGGGCTGAATGCTAATTGGCTGGTGTGTTTTTGGGAGGCGAGCGTCGGATGACGCTATGGGAACCTCCCAGTGTGGACCTCTGACGGGGCGGTGCCGGGCGCGGCCGCGTCAGCACGGCGCGGTCGCGTCCGGCGTCGTGACGTCACCGGCGCGGGACAGACGAGCGCCTGCTTCCTGGTGCGCTCCGCAGTGGAGCGCAAACAGGAAGTAGACCAAGCAATTGGTCTCGATGGAAGGCGGGGGGGTGATGCGTGCGCAGTAAAACCACTGTTTTTGCTCTCTTGACATGTTATAAACTGTATCAACCTATTATATTCTTGTTGCAAACATACCATGCCTTACTGAGCATTTCCCTGTTCATTTTGTACATTGTTTGAATAAACGTTTACTATTTCTTCACATGCATACATTAATTATGTAATTAATAAATTCATTAAGGCCTAAAGTCTAAAATGCGTTGGCTGTTTTTCCCGCTGTATTGTTCCGTTCTGCATTCCATTGATGTTGATTTACAGGAGTGCCGTCTTTTTCTTGCGTCTATTCAGCATTGGAGGTTGACGGAAGCCTTTCAGCCTGAGGAGCTCTGGATTTCTGTGGGGGGTGTAGCTGTGTCTCACCTGTCGCTGTTACAGTCAGCAGTGGCAAAAGCACAAAAAGTGGCAAGATTTCTGGCAGGATCAACAGGTATTTTTTCCAGGGGTTGCTGCTTTAGGTATTTACATATGTGCGTTGTGGGACACTGCCACTAATCCTCCTAATATACATTATATTGTCAAAAGTATTGGGACGCCTGCCTTTACACCCACATGAACTTTAATGGCAGTCCCAGTCTTAGTCCGTAGGGTTCAATATTGAGTTGGTCCACCCTTTGCAGCTATAACAGCTTCCACTCTTCTGGAAAGGCTGTCCACAAGGTTTAGGAGTGTGTCTATGGGAATGTTTGACCATTCTTCCAGAAGAGCATTTGTGAGGTCAGACTGATGTTGGACGGGAAGGCCTGGCTCGCAGTCTCCGCTCTAATTCATCCCAAAGGTGTTCTGTCGTGTTGAGGTCAGGACTCTGTGCAGGCCAGTCAAGTTCATCCACACCAAACTCGCTCATCCATGTCTTTATAGACCTTGCTTTGTGCACTGGTACGCAGTCATGTTGGAACAGGAGGGGGTCATCCCCAAACTGTTCCCACAAAGTTGGGAGTATGAAATTGTCCAAAATGTCTCGGTATGCTGATTCCTTAAGAGTTCCCTTCACTGGAACTTCAGGCAGAAAGCCGCGCGATTTTGCACAGGTCAAAAGGTCACCAATGTGAAAAGCAGAAAAACGCCCAAATCTGCCTAAAAAAAAAAGTTCCAGAACTTGTTTGAGCTTCAGGCGTTTGGAGCTCCTGGCTTCAGGCGTTTTGGAGTGGAGATGTGAACCATCTCCATAGAGAATAATAGATTTTTTTCCCCTCCAGCGTTTTGTAATTTCAGGCTTCAAGCTACAAAACGCTCAGGTGTGAATGGGGCCTAAAGGGCCAAGCCCAACCCCTGAAAAACAACGTCACACCATAATCCCCCTTCCACCAAATGATTTGGACCAGTGGACAAAGCAAGGTCCATAAAGACATGGATGAGCCCATTTGGGTTGGAGGAACTTGACTGGCCTTCAGAGTCTGACCTCACAAATGCTCTTCTGGAAGGATGGTCAAACATTCCCATAGACACACTCCTAAACCTTGTGGACCGCCTTCTCAGAAGAGTTGAAGCTGTTATAGCTACAAAGGGTGGACCAACTCAATATTGAACCCTACGGACTAAGACTGGGATGGGATGCCATTAAAGTTCTTGTGCGTGTAAAGTGTCCCAATACTTTTGTTAATATAGTGTATATATACAGGACATAACGCCCAGGTGTTAACAGAGTGACTGTTGATTTTCTTTTATCCTCCAAGCAGTGAATTAGGGTGAGATTTCGGACTTAAAGTCCCACAAAAGCCAGGCCAATGAAAATGAATGAAGCACGCAGCCTGTCCTCTGATGTCCTCACCGAGAGGCAGAGTTGGGTCGGGTCACCCGGCAGGTTGGGGTTCAGCATGAAGAACAAGAACTACCCACTAGAAAAGTCGTCCTCCCTCCTGACTGCTCCACCGCCGTTCTATTTTTAATATGTCCTCTACTCTCCGGTATGTTGCTATTCCTGGAACGTAAGCACAGCCGGCGGATTTAAATTTATACTATTTGGCGATCTCACAAGAGGGGACATCAGGAACACACCTACACAAAATGCCACCGGGATCTGCATTACTACGGAGATCCGGAGTCTTCTGTTTATATCGGGGTGCCCTAGTGTGGTGACCCTAATGTTTTTCCCCACCACCGCCCTCTAAAAGTGGCATCTCCTGCAGACATACACTCCAATCAAATCAAATAATCAAATGAAAAATTTACAATTATATTTTTTTATAATATTAAACAGGCCCCGGGTGGTTTAGGCCTTCAGGGTTCCAGCTCCTAGGCTGTGACAATGTCATTCCCACGCATGCGCACACGGGTTGCCATCTTGACATGGCGCTCTCTGCAATCACGGTACAGAGTGTGTTGTTTATGCACAAGTGACATCATCAGAACCAACATCCCAATCTTCTTAGGCCCCATGTACACGGGACGCTGCTAAACGGACGTTCAAAGGCAGTTGGACGCTTTTTTCAACTACCCCTGAACTCGTTCAATGTTATCCTATGTGACCATGTACACAGTCTCGTTTATTGACGTTTTTAGGCAGTTGCGTTTCTTCGAAAGCAAAAACATGGGTTCAGAAGCCAAAGTTTCCACCGTTTCAGACGCCAAACGCGTAACATGCGTTTTGTTTATAGGCTTTTTTCGTTTTTGGCCATTTAAAAATAAAAAAAATCTTTTTTTTTTATACGCTTCTAAACGCAAATGCGGCAAAACGCTGCTAAACGTGGCATGTAAACGCGGATGTTTTAAACGTGGGTTACTATCTGTCAAGTTAAATCTTTCAGGAGAGGTTGTAAAAACGTCCCGTGTACATGGGGCCTAAATGGAGCATCTTTAGATGGTTTTGAAGGTACCGAGAAATAAAAGCTTTCATACAGAGCAAAGCTAAAAAGTGTATAACCGCTTCCCGTCCAGCCGTCCACAATGTACTGCGGGCGAGCGCCTGCCATGTGCGCCCCCTGCCTTATACCCGCAGTGATTGTACACAGCGGGAGCCTGTCAGCAGATCCCAGCTAATGTTTCATGGCCGGGACCTTTTGATGGGCTGTGTACAATCACAGCTCAGACATCTGTGTGATAAACAACACAGAGCTCACTACAAAGGGAGCAATCTGTCCGTTTCTCTTCCCTGCAAAGCAGGGATGAGAAACTGAGAGATCTCTTAGTAAAAGCAGCCCATTGCACACACATTACACATAATTAGGCACATAGTTAACCCCTTGATTTTCCTAGATGTAAACCCCTTCCCAGCCAGTGTCATTAGTACAGTGACAGTGTATAGTATTAGCACTGATCACTGTCTTAATGTCACTGGTGATGTCAGTAGCAGTTAGTCATTTCCCCTTAGCATCAGTTAGTGTCTGATTGTCCGCCCGCACTATCACAGTCCCATTATAAGTTGTTGATCACCACCATAGTAGTATAAGAAAATAAAAATTCCAGTATCTATATTATAGTTCGTAGACGCTATAACTTTCACGCAAACCAATCAATATACGCTTGATGGGATTTTTTGTTTGTTTGTTTGTTTTATCAAACACAGTTAGACAAATATTTATAAAGAAATTAGATTTTTTAAATTTAAATTTAATTTATATCACAAAAAATAAAAATAAAACAGTAATGATGAAATAACACCAAAAGAAGCAAAATAAAGCCCCCTATCTGGTAGTCTGCATTTGGTTAGTTTTTTTTTTAATGCAGACTACCAGATAGGGGGCTTTATTTTGCTTCTTTTTTTTTTTTTTTTTTTAAATAACAGTGTGCTGATCTTTTTTTGTTCATAAAAAAAACCCACTCCATATAACTGACACTTTTCATATTTTCCTTGTAGTAGGAGCCGATTTGCTTTCCAGTACATGACACCCCGACCAACTACACCCACTTCTTAATCCACGATACAACTACAATTGGTGGAGGATGTGTTCATGTTAGAATAAATCATCAAAAAAAAGTTTATTGATAATAAAGAATTTCAATCTGTACTCAGTGGGGGGATCTTGGACAGGCCACAACTATCCACATATCTTTATTGGTGGCTGGAGGGCAACTGGCTAAAAAGTATAAAAAAAAATTTTTTTTAGAAAGCAAAACGGTAAAGCTAACTATTCTGTCTTACTCTGAATTTCCACTGTAGCGTCATTATAAAAGAAGCCCTTCACCTGCCACCCCCACGCATCCAGAAAATGACACATCCTACGGGTCCTGGATGATGAATTCAACTCTGCTGATACTTAACATCTGCTGCTTGTGATGTCACCTGCAACGCCTTAGTGTGCTCCTCCATGTACTCTCCAAAGTGTTTTTAGCTAGGAGACTGCGAGCGTGTGACTCATGGTCAGACTTTTTATGCTGCAAAATATAGAAGCTGTAGCCTCTAATAAAGTTAGCAGGTACAAATGTAGAAAAAAAATGGTGGAGTGTATAAAATACAGCAGTGTTCAAAGTGGATCAGCAGGGAGCAAGAGAGGGCCAGCGTGGAGAACGAGAGGGCCAGCGTGGGGAGAAGGAGAGGGCCAGCGTGGAGAACGAGAGGGCCAGCGTGGGGAGAAGGAGAGGGCCAGCGTGGAGAAAGAGAGGGCCAGCGTGGAGAAAGAGAGGGCCAGCGTGGGGAGAAGGAGAGGGCCAGCGTGGAGAACGAGAGGGCCAGCGTGGGGAGAAGGAGAGGGCCAGCGTGGAGAACGAGAGGGCCAGCGTGGAGAACGAGAGGGCCAGCGTGGAGAACGAGAGGGCCAGCGTGGGGAGAAGGAGAGGACCAGCGTGGGGAGAAGGAGAGGACCAGCGTGGGGAGAAGGAGAGGACCAGCGTGGGGAGAAGGAGAGGACCAGCGTGGAAAAAGAGAGGACCAGAGTGGAAAAAGACAGGACCAGAGTGGATAACAAAAGGACCAGCCAAAATAACGAGAGGACCAGCCTGGATAACGAGAGGACCAGTTGATAACGAGAGGACAAGCCTGTAGAATGAGAGGACCAGCCTGTAGAACGAGAGGACTAGCCTGGAGAACAAGGGGACTAGCCTGGAGAACAAGGGGACCAGCCTGGAGAACAAGGGGACCAGCCTGGAGAACAAGGGGACCACCCTTGAGAACAAGAGGGCCGGCCTGGTTAACGAGAGGACCAGCCTTCAGAACAAGAGGACTAACCTTTAGAACAAGAGGAACTGTGTTGAGAACAAGAGGACCAGCCTGTAGAACAAGAGGACCTGCGTTGAGAACAAGAGGACCAGCCTGTAGAACAAGAGGACCGGCCTGCAAAGCGATTCAGGGTCGCTTTTAACCCTTTATTCAGTCACTAGCAGAGGTTAAAAGCGTCCTGCTAGTGGCCGAATTGCACCGCTATAACAGTGGAAAAGCTTTACCGCTAACACCCTCAACAGTAAAATCAGTCTGTACAGTATATTTAGTAAAACATCCTTGTTATAGTCACTGTGGAAGGGGTTAATCCTCTGCGTAAACAGGCTGTTTGATCCTGTCTTCTCTGTTCCTCCCCTTCTTCTGCTGTCCCCAATCCATCTCCTGATAGAACAGAGGCTAGGGGACAAGCTGCACATGCACAGTTTGGTGTTTTGCTAGAGAGTTTTTTTTTCTTTTCTTGGGAGAGTGCATGTGATCAACACAGGGCCAATCAGCACTGTCCGGACAGAGGGTCAGGGGTCCTACAAGCTTTAACCAGACACTGATAGAAGTCACAAGACTGCTATATATGGCAGATGAGAAAAGGTATACTATAGCATTTCTATGTGGTATGTACTGTGGGAGACCAGATATAGTGAATGCAGGGTCCTGGGTTTAGTAACACTTTAACGTCCCCTTCTATAACACGTGGAGTGAGACTGCATGACACAGAAGGGTAGAGCCGATGAGATCTCAGCACTGGATCTCCCAGGAGATATAGAAAGCCAGCGTGTGTCATACACATCTACCAAAAAAACGTAATATTTTATAAGCTAAATAAAGCCGGCCCACGTACACGGAAAATCTTATGAACAAAACAGAACTTCGAAAACTCAGCAGTTCAAAACCCCGTCAATATTTGCATTGTATTCAAATCGAAGGTCAAATAGGGAACTCGGCTTTTTTCACTTTCAGTGCAAAAAGAATCTTTTTCATCCTTTTTCAAACCAGATCATTACCTGGCCTGAAATCAGCACGTCGCTCCTGGAATGCTAACTCGGCCCGAATTCCTCTATTCCCCAAATGAAGGCTTTAAAATCCAACTCCAGTGAACATGATACTGAAGTTGAAAGTAGAAGTAAAGAGGGGGGTGGACGCTGTAACAAAGAATGCAGTATCCCCGGCGTCAGCACCACCTGACATCCTGACACTTGTTAACACCTTGAAGTTAACGGTCTAGAACACATTTGGTGACGGCCTACAGAGCCTGCGAGCCGGAGATAGGAGCTGTATACAGATATAGGCTCTCTCTGTGTGCTACACCTATACTACACCCTCTACTACCAACACTATACAAACCACAAGACTTCACTAAATACAAATTCACTTCTTCTATTCCCCCATCTCCCAGCGTTGTCACCGGATCAGAAAAAAAATGGCGCAATAAAAGTCTGCAGAACTGTCAATTATTACAATAAGGGCCCATTCACACTACGCTCTGTAACACGCGAGCCCGCTGCTGCGAAGGGGCAGTTGGGATGCGTTGCTACAATGTGTTGAACTTTGCTTTTTTTTTGTCACTTTAATAAAGTGTAACCTTTAGGCCCCTTTCACACTTGTGCGACTTCAAAGTCGCACGATTTTAGCGTGGTTCGTGGCCACGATTTTTGCCGCGATTTCAAGGAACTTGTCATGCTACTTTGCAGTCCTAAATCGTGGGACAAGTCGGATAAGTGTGAAAGGGGCCTAAGGGCTCTTTCACACTTGTGCGACGTCAAAGTCGCGTGATTTTACCGTGGGCGCGATTTTGCCGCGATTTCAAGGAATGCCTGTATAAGTGGCATCAAAATCGGACCAAAGTAGTGCAGGGACTACTTTGAAGTCGGAACAACTTGAAGTCGTACTAATATAAATGGATGTCATTGGAAATCATGGGGAACGACTTGTCATGCTACTTTGCAGTCCCAAATCGTGGAACAAGTCGTATAAGTGTGAAAGGGGCCTAAGGCTCCATGCCCACTGGAGCTCAAAAAAGCTTTTTCTGGACGCCAGATTGCTGGCAGAAAACGCTGGTTGAAAAACGCACTTTTAACAGAGTTTTGTACTAGCGTTTATGCGCGTTTTTTTAGTGTTAGCGTTTATGGGCGTTTTTAATAAAAATACAGAGGACACTCCAAAAATCCCACAATACATTGAAAAAATAGAACGCGGAACGCTAATTAATGCGCGTTTATGAGCATTTACCGGCGTTTTTGACGTTTTTTAGGGTCAGAAAAATGGCACTTTGAACGTGATTTTATGGCTTTCAGAGAACAGCCCATAAACTCCACTGCTGATAAAAGCTAAAAAACTTTGTATGCAGTTTATGGGCTGTTAAAAAAAAACACCCAAACTCCAAAAAACGCCCATTTATGAGCTCCAGTGTGCATGGAGCCTTAGGCCTCATGCACACTGGACGTTTTTTGACGTTTTTACAGCAGCTGTTTTTTGCTGTAGACGTTTTTTTTCTACAGTCATTAAACTCTCCATCATGTTATTCTAAATCACACTGCAATAGTGGCAAAACGTACCACGTGTGTTTGGATGTCATTCATGGTTTTAGGTGCGGTTTTGCCATGGTTGTGGTGACATAAACGCAATGCGGTTTACCGCATGATTTATTGTGCGACAATTGCCACAAAACCGCACCGTGTTTGAGGTGCAATTAAAAATGAATGGCACCCAAACACATGCAGTGCATTTTGCCATTATTGTGGTGCAATTTGGAATCGCGGGCAAAATCGTGTCAATTCTGCTTGCGATCCCAAATCACCAGATGTTAATGAGGCCTAAATGCATCCTCATTACAGAAACACCTTTCGGCAGTGATGCATATGTGTGGTGTGTGTACGTTAAAGCCCACCCTTTTGTTGGTGTACGTGTTGCGATAGTGACAAAAGGTTAAAGCGGAGTTCCACCCAAAAATGGAACTTCCGCTTTAAGGGAGGTGACCCCCTGACATGCCAAATTTGGCATGTCATATTTTTGAGGGGGGGGGGGGGTCAGGGACCCTCTTTTCAGAGGGTCCCAGCTACCACTTCCTCCCTGTGCACCGCAGCACCGGAAGGGAGATCACCTCTCCCCCCTCCCTCTCGGGAATCATCTGGGACACGTGACAGATGCCAGATGATTGCCTGGCCAGTCACGGCTCGCGTATGGGCAGTGGGTGCCTGGCTGTGAAGTCACAGCCGGGCGCCCACAGTTAAAATGTCGGCGCCGCAGAGAGGATGAGGAGACTAGCGGGGCTTTGATCTCCCGCATCGCTGGACCCTGGGACAGGTAAGTGTCCGATTAAAAGTCAGCAGCCGCAGTATTTGTAACTGCTGACTTTTATTTTTTTTAATTTTTTTTTGCGCCTTATTTTTTATTTTATTTTAGTTTTACTGTGATGCGCAAAAATGTATGTCCTCATTTCTTTTTTTTTTTTTTGCGCACATCCACATTGTGGTGAACTAAAACAATAGGATGTAAGCCAAATAGCTCTGTCTGTGTTTTCGAACTGTATTTGGCATAGCTGCCCAAACGTAGCGAGGCATATGGTATGAACGGGCCCCAATAAAATGAGTTTATCCACCTGTCAGATGCCATAAAATACCATTTTGGATTGGCTGCTATAGGACACTGAACTGTGTGCATGGTCTCTTTAAATATTACATCGGACCCAGAATTATAAGGAGGAGGGACAAAGGGACCCAAAAGCCCTCTAATGAAACAATGCATGGAGTAGGAAGTGCAGATTTCCCCTCCTCCAATCACAGAATGCCTTGCATTCATTGAAAAGAACACAAGCCTTTTTTATGAATAGAGGAGGGGACAAGCAAGCAGCCCACAGTGATCCGTGTACTACAGACAGAATTACCAGTCTCAGAGCTGAATGTTCGGCGCTGACAGACAACTGCTGCCTGGGTACAAATAAGATATGTAACAAACGCTGCATCAGCCAGAGATGGGGCGCACAGAGCAAATTTATTTTTACTGTGCAAATGGACAAAAATCATTTTTTACCATACTTCAGCTTTAAGTCACTGGATCAGCAACACAGCCAGAAAAACAGTATTTTCAGTAATGGCAGCTTAAGTACTTGTATGACTTTAATGTGCCCATACACTGGCAGGTGGCCTCCAAACAAGGCTTGTTTAGGATCTGTCAGTGGAAGAAATAGTGCCCCATCACTGTTATCATTTGTAGGAATAGTGCCCCCCCCATTGGCGTCATTGGCAGGAATAGTGCCCCATCATTGGCAGGAATAGTGCCCCATCATTGGCGTCATTGGCAGGAATAGTGCCCCATCATTGGCATCATTGGCAGGAATAGTGTCCCATCGTTGGTGTCAGAGGGAGGAATAGTGCCCCATCATTGGTGTCATTGGCAGGAATTGTGCCCCATCATTGGTGTCATTGGCAGGAATTGTGCCCCATAATTGGTGTCAGTGGGAGGAATAATGCCCCAAGGACCAGATAGAGGTGAGCAAAGGGCCACATGTGGCCCCTGGGCTGCAGTTTGGAAACCACTGCCCTACACTAGCCAAACTAGAATAAAAAACATCAGGGCTTTAGGCCCCTTTCACACGGAAGGCCCGTTCAGATCCGCCTGTCAGTTTTGACGGCGGATCTGAACGGGCGCTCCATGTTACTCTATGGAGCGTCGGATGTCAGCGGAGACATGTCCGCTGACATCCGATCCGGTCCGATCCGCCAAATCCAGACGTATGGACCACACGTCCAGATCCGTCGGATCGGGTGAGATCGGGTGAAAACGGACACACTGTCCGTTTTCATCCGATCTCTCCATAGAGATCAGCGGCGCTCGCAAGCCCCTCCCCGCTCAGTGAGCGGAGAGAGGCTTGTCATCCGCCGGCTCAGCGGAGATCAACGGACAGATCCCCCGCTGAGCCGGCGGACAGAGGCGGGCTCCGTGCAAGCGGAGTCCGCCTCGTCTGAAAGGGGCCTTATACATACACATTATTACTATCCATGAGAATGTATTCTCATTATTTGTTGGTAAACATGATGACTGGTTCTCTTTGCTTTGAGATTTAAAGGAAAATACGTCTTCAAACAATTGGTACAACAAGCACTGCTACATTTTGTAACTTGATGCTGTCTAAAGATTATTATTTCAATTGTCACTCGGCTGTCATATTATAAAACCACCAAAAATGGTCTTTTTCTTGCCGCCATGTTTACTTTGGTGGTCCAACAACATGAACACGACAACCCCAGAAATCTCATTTCACGAGTTTCAATGTTTTAGAAGTTTAGAAGTTCATCGGGAGGAGATAAAAATGTACCCACCCCCAACATTATCCTTCAGTTTGATCCAATGAATGTCTAGTCTTTACAGATAGATGACTTCTTAATAAAATGTCAGTTACAGCAAAGGCCTGTCTCGGTATTCGGAGAATCAAAGCAGGTAAGAATATAAAACAAGATTTTTTTTTTCTTTTTTTAACCAAAATGGAGTTTTGCTTTAAATAGCAGCCATTTAACAGGAACACATTAAAAGAAGGAAGTAGAAACAGCAAAGTTTAACTGAAATGCAGCAAATCAAATCAACCAATCAGATTTAGAGTCAGATATATTGTAGTTGCTTGCTCTGGGTGGGTTGCTTGCTCAGTGGGTTGAACAAAAAAATAAAATGACTTGATTTCCCCATCCACATATTCAATGTGTATGAGGGAATCCTCCAGCTGAGCCTCTGTATTCTGACAGCAGGGAGACTTCCCAGCCTCAGAATACACGGATCAGCACTGCTGGCTACAGCCAGTGATGCCGATTGAGCAGACATTTTCCATCAGGGCTGTTGTACAAACGTCAATCGATAGATCAACTTCTGTACAATCCCCCCACCCATACATGGATTAATATATGGGCAGTCCCTGCTGAACCAGCCAAAGTTTGATCCATGTATGGCAGGCATAAAACTGAAAAACAGTGTATAAAAACAAGATCTGATATCAGATACATAGTATATGTGCTGTACATACAAGTGTCATAAACCTGAAGGCCCACTGGGCTCCTATACAAAAATATATCTATTAAACATTGAGTGAAAAAGTTACACTCACACCTTCTAATAATGTAAAAAAAAGTACCAATAGTTGCAATATTCAACATTTTGAAACAGTTGCCACTGGAAGTCAATGCAAATAAAAAGCAGTTTTTTAATACTGAATTACTTGTTTAAGACCCTTTCACACTGAGGCGCTCAAAACTGCCCATAAAACGTTGGGAGTTTTTGCGGCACATTAGATGTGCCTGAGCCACTGAGCCTCTTTTTGAGATTTGGTGTTTACAAGTTACAATCTGTTTTTTTTTTTTGCTAGAAAATTACTTAGAACACCCAAACATTATATATTGTTTTTTTTTTATAACACCCTAGAGAATAAAATGACAGTTGTTGCAATACTTTCTGTCACACCGTATTTGCGCAGTGTTCTTACAAGCACACTTTTTTTGGAAAAAATATTCTTTTTTTTTTATTAAAAATAAGATAACAGTAAAGTTAGCCCAATTTTTTTTTTTATATTGTGAAAGATAATGTTACACCAAGTAAATTGACACCCAACATGTCACACTTCAAAATTGCCCCCACTCGTGGAATGGCGACAAATTTTTACCTTTAAAAATCTCCATAGGCGACGTTTACATTTTTTTTACAGGTTGCATGTTTTGAGTTACAGAGGAGGTCTAGGGCTAGAATTATTGCTCTCGCTCTAATGATTGCGGTGATACCTCACGTGTGTGGTTTGAACACTGTTTACTTATTTTATTTATTTTACTTTTTATTTTTACATTGTTCTTTAAAAAAAAAAAAAAAAAAGCCAGTGGTATGACACCAATGATCTTTATAGCTCTCTGTGAGGGGGTTATTCTTACACTGACCACCAAAGTAAGGGGCATTGTTCCCACTGACCCCCAATGAATGAGTTTTATCAGGGGTTCCCCTAGACTTGAAAATAATTTTAAGGGTTCCCCTGGGCACTTTTATTCCTATTACAAGGAATGTAAACATCCCTTGTAATAGAAAGAAAGCATGACAGGACCTCTTAAATAGGAGATCTGGGGTCAAAAAGACCTCATATCTCATATTTACACAAAAAAAAAAAAAAGGCCCTTTAAGAGCTATTGGCGGAAGTGACGTTTTGATGTCGCTTCCGCCCTGCAATGGTATGGAGCCGGGTGGGGGGGCATCTTCCTCTCACTCAGCTCTACACTACAGAGGGGACAGGATCCGACTGCCTCTGCCGCTGCCGGTGGCTCCGGTAAGCGGCGGAGGGCACCGGGAGGGGGACGCTCTCCTGACCCCAATAAAAGTAATCTCGCCGCAGAGACCACTTTGGTGGTCTGAAACCGGACCGCTCGATGAAGAAGAGGATACCGGGCTTTGAACTCTCAAGTTGCATGACAAGTAGCGGCAGTGTGAACCGGGCCTAAGTGTACACACATGCACTTATTAAAATGTTATTCAAGTACCTTATAAATACAGTATAGCTTATATATTATACAGGATTCCATTTAGTAGAATAAAGCTTTCCTAAAAAAAAAAAAGAGGATTCTCACATAATTAAAAAAAAAAGAAAAAAATAAAGTAACCTCCTTTCACATTTAATTCCTCCCCACAACACTTGCCAAGTGGGTCACATGACACCATCTGTACCCAGTTTACAAATTGAAGTGACATCCCATTTCCTCCACAAATAACAGGACAGAAAAATTGGGCCATACAACAAAGTTTTCCACGTTGTATCTATTCCGATAACACTATAAAGTATTTTTCTTCTCCCCCAGGTGATACTGCATCATAGTGTTCAACATGAATGGGTAGTGGACCTCCTTCCACAATTTCACACAAGTTTATAGATATAAAAAAAAAAAATATATATATATATATATATATATATATTGTATATATTTTTATGTCCTGTGCACAATATATATATATATATATATATATATATATATATATATATATATATATATATATATATATATATATATATAGCCCAAGAGAGAGTGGCACTGAATCTTCACCTCTTAAGACCCGTGAGTGCCGCGCTCCCTTTTGAACTATATGGGGATGATTTACTAAAACTGGAGAGTACAAAATCTGGTGCAGCTCTACATAGAAACCAATTAGCTTCTAACTTCAGATTGTTCAATTCAGCTTTGACAAAAAAAAAAACCTGGAAGCGGATTGGTTTCTATGCAGAGCTGCACCAGCATTTTGCAGAGCTGCACCAGTTTTAGTAAATGAACCCCAATGTGTTACAAGCTTTGCTGTGCACCGGGGCCCATTTTCTCTCTGATATGTGTGCAGTGCCAACCACTGGATTATATATTTACTATGCCTTATTTTTTTAACTATATAGTTTAAGGCCCCTTTCACACTGACCCGCTGTAGTTTCCGGCAGTGCAGTGTACCTGCGGTTTGCTATAGGCTTTCATTAGATCAGGAGGTTTTGGTGCATTTTCTGAAACGCACTGCAGGGCAACTGCAGTGGATCCGTGTTAAAGGGGCATAATACCTGTTTATATCATTATATATATATATATATATATATATATATATATATATATATATATATATATGTAAATAAGCAGCAAAATTGGGACTTTAAATGAAGCATGTTCAGTGTGGCCAGAAAATTATATTAATAAAAATACATATGTATTATCTGGACAGTGAAAAACTGTCTCATATTGAATACAGCAATTGATAAACATACAAAAAATATATACATTAAATACCATTGTCCTAGAAATAGATCATAGCATAAACGAACACAAAACAATGTGGCATAAAATATCGTCCTCCATGTTTATGTGACTTTCGAACAGAGTGGTATAATAATAATAAATCCAACTGAGCTCAAATTAAATAGGCCATCTATATAAGACATAAGATGCATCCAGATATGCCCGACATGTTTTGTGGCTAAAAAACACTTCCTCAGGGGCCGGTGCATATATGAACGACGCCTGGAACCTGCGAGACCAAAACCTGGAGACTGCCTATAGTGTCCATACCAGGAACTGTGGTAAATTGGACCCACCAGGGAGTCAAACACACACACACACATATGGTCCCACACTATTGATGTGCAAGGGGGCATAAGATGTTGCAAAAGACCCAATTGGTAAATTGTTTGGGCTCCATTTCTATTGCCACAACAGGGAAGACCGAAATCCATATGGGCATCCCATGCCATATATATATATATACACACACACACACACAACATTCCAATGGATCACCGCACTCAATTTTCAAAAATTTTAAAACTTAACTTTTAAACAAAAAATGTGGGGGGGGGGGGGGGGGGGTGGTGACCCATTACAATGGTATATCATTGGTAGATTGCATCCTGCCTGTACCTAGCATCCAATACACAGGATGTGCAGTTCACCTATTTTGACAGATGTAGATATAAATAAATAGATTTTTCTTTTTTTTTAACCTACTCCCTATATACTTTTTTAAACACCTGTTATTATATATATATATATATATATATATATAAAGATATATATATAGATAGATAGATAGACAGATAGGTAGATAGATAGATAGACAGATAGGTAGATAGATAGATAGATAGATAGATAGATAGATAGATAGATAGATAGATAGATAGATAGATAGATAGATAGATAGATAGATAGATACCGTAAATATATACACATAGGGGTTGATTTACTAAAGGCAAATAGACTGTGCACTTTGCAAAGTGCAGTTGCTCCAGAGCTTAGTAAATTAAGTAAAGCTTTGCTTTTTTAATTTAGTAGCAAAGGGGAGTGATCAGAATGGCAGACTGGGACTGAGGTAGAAAGACATTGGGGGTTGATTTACTAAAGGCAAATAGATTGTACACGTTTGCAAATGCAAAAATAAAATTGCTCCAGAGCTTAGTAAATGAGGTAAAGCTTCACTTTACAAAGAACACCCAATCACGTGCAAGAAAAAAAAAAAAAAAGAAAACAGCATTTTTGCTTGCACATGATTGGATGATGGAAGTCAGCAGAGGTTCTGCTCATTTCCTAAGCTCAGGAGCAACAGCCTTTGGTAAATGAACCCCATAGAGTAGGGATTGACCGATATCGTTTTTTTCGGTGCCAATACAATACCAATATTTTGGCCACCTGTACTGATGATATTTTTTTCAGATATGTTGTACATTTAAAAAAAAATTTTTTACACTGTCATTTTTATTTTTTTTTGTTTTTTATCACTGTTATTGCTGTCACAAGGAATGTAAACATCCCTTGTGACAGTAATAAGCATGTAAGAGGTACTCTTTATGGAGGGATCGGGGAGTCTATAAGACCCCAAACCCCTCCTCTGCACTTCAAAGTATTCAAAACGTCAAGATCAATGTTTTTGAATACTTTATTTTTTGAAAACTGGCGCCTTTAAGATGCCAGTAATCTGTGAAGTGATGTCATGACATTGCTTCCGGATTACCAAATCGGAGACCTGAACGAAGCACCGGCTTTGTTCGGGTCTTTGGCCAACCGGCGGACGTGCCGGCTGGTTGCTCGGGCCTTCCGATGGGACGGGAGAGCAGGGGGCGAACGGCGGTGAGGGGGGGGGCGTCCCCTCCCGCTGCTTGTAATAATATCTGAGCACCCGCTGAGCCGCATCGGTTGTTATTGCAATAAAGCCGACCGTCCGCTCTAAAGAACGGTACCGGGGTGATGCGTTCAGCTGCAAGTATCACCCCGGTAAAAAAAACTCTCGAAGCAATATCGCTAATATCGGTCAGTTTTTGGCTGATAGCGATACTTCTGAACGATACTTCTTTTGACTGATACCGATTCTTCTAAAAATGAATATCGGCTGCACCGATAATCGCTCAATCCTACCATAGAGTATTTACACATACTATATATATATATATATATATATATATATATATATATATATATATATATATATATATATATATATATATATATATATATACACACACATATATATATAGTGAATGTAAATCAGAAATAGATGTCAACATTTTTATACATATATGTGTGTGTGTGTGTGTGTGTGTATATATATATATATATATATATATATATATATATATATATATATATATATATATATATTATATTACATTTTATATATATATATATATATATATATATATATATATATATATATATATATATATATATATATATACACACACACACATATATGTATAAAAATGTTGACATCTATTTCCGATTGAATTTTTTTACACCTGTATGTGTGTTATATTTTTTTTATCACCTGTTTATTTCCTGCCTTGGCTGCCTGTATACAAGACGGCTTGTGAGCAGTTGATAGGCTTCTATCTGGAGGTCAGCATCACCTCACCCACCGAATGACATTTTAGAAAGGAGAAAATAGCAAGTCATTCTTACCAGCGGGCTCCTCCCCCACTGTATCTGTACAGACCTTTAATAGCATTTGTCCTGCCTGTTCCTGGACTGTGCAGACAGATAATTCTGCGCTTCACTACTGAGCACAACTCTACCACCGTATGCCACGCCGGGGCTTAAATCCTCATCTCCATTCTCTGCCTACAGATGCAGATGGGAGATGGCAGGAACACCCTTACCTCACCAGTAATAAAAAAATAAACAAAAAAATAAATAAAAAAAAAACCTCTAATGCAGCTTTACAAAACGCATAAACAATGGCATCGCCCCGCAGCTCGCATGCAGACAGTTTGGAGCTCTGGCTGGCCGCGGCTCTCAATTAGTTTACAGGCTGTCAAGTTCAACTACTCGTCTTCCTAATCCCCTCCCCCTGCAATGCACCTTGCTGCCTAATGCCACAAATAACATTTACGCCAAGCTGAAGTCAACCAGGGCCCATTTACTAAAGCCGTCTTTTTATTTTTTGCTTTTTTGCTATTGACCAATCAAAGCAGAGTTTGCTCTGCACACCCAGTCAGGTAAAAAAAAAAAAAAAGGATTTTTCCTGAAACTTCAATGGCTAACATAAACACAGGTTAGATGGATCAGCAGAAAATAATGTTTATTCCTTCATTCACATAACAAACATAAATAAGCAAATAAAACAAAAACAATAATACAAAAACAAACCCTATTTAAAAACAACTTTTTTTTTTTTCAATTTAAACCCACAACGTCTTTCTTCTGCCCCTTTATCGCCATACAGGTATTGATGATCAGAATACGGCATCGTACGTTGGCCATGCAGAACACATTTCCCACCCGCCATGCAACTTCTCTACCTGTCCTCCCCATCGCCGCACCACCAAGGGTTAAAAATGAGATGGGAAACGATAAGGAGCGCCTATGTGTGAAGCGGGGCGTGTGATCATCGGTGTCAAAACGATGTCAGATGGAAAGACGGGGCACGGCGTGTGCGAAATAAGAGAACAACGCAATACCTGAGATGAGATTGGCCATTCTCTCCCACCTCCCCCCCCCCTCTTTTCTCCTTGGCCGGGGGGGGGGGGGCAGCTTTTGTTTTGTGGGTGGGCGGCTGCACGATGCAATCTGTCAGCGGCGGCTCCACGTCTTATAAAAATTGCATTAAAACAGGAGGTAGAGGGAAAAAAAAAAAAAGCCCACGGTGTGAGAGGTAAATCAATGCTTCCCTGGAGAAGGAGGCAGCAGACAGGAGGGGGGAGGCCGGGCGATGCAGGAATGGAGCTCTTTTTACACATCCCTCTACTACCTGCACAAGTTGCCTGGCTGCAGAGCCGTCGTGCCGTCAGGCCTGGCGGTCCGCACGGCGTCAGCATCCTCCCAGGTAAACATGTTGACGGTGCTGGGTGGCTCCTGCTGGCCACATGTCACACGCATGTCGTCAGCAGCCTGAGAGGTGCCCCCCCCCCCCCTTTCTCTTTTTTCCCTCCCAGCCTCGGAAAAGAGGAAACCAAACCGGCTAATCTGTAGGATCTTACCTTGCCGATGGCTCCTTAACCCGTACAACCCAGATCTAGGTGCGGGCCGGCCAGGCAAGGGTTAAACCGCAAAGCTGATGTGTAGACGCAATGTGAAAAGTACAAGGGGGGGGGGGGGGCTGTCATGCAGCAAGCTTAGGTCATCAGTAACAATCCCTTCCCTTACATAGTCCTGGCAAGGCAGGAAATCCCAATACTAAACTATGAGGAGCACCCGACAGGAGGACTAGGACCACAACAAGGACTTCCTCCCCCGTCCCTATAGGAGGCTGTGCCCCCCCCCCCCCCATCACTGATCACTGTCAGTGCTGGGATGAAACTCATGGACTGGGGGGAGGAAGGGGGAAGAAAAGGCCGTCTGGCTCTCAGAGTGTGAAATGTAAATGTTTCCCTTATATAGGCTGAGCCGTTGTTGGACGGAGGAGAAGAAAAAAAGGGGCCCCCTTTCTGCCGGAGGACACCACCCCTCTGTAGACAGGCAGGTAGTGGAAGACGGAGGAGAGCCGAGACCGAGCAAAAAAACTTTACTCAGCCCATTCCCCGGCCTCCACCGCACCCTCCTCCACCCATAATAAGAAATACATGGAGGACATGAGAACCTCCACCAGGAGAACGGAGGAGATCCGAGACCGAGCAAGAGGAGAAAACTTTACTGAGGACGATTCCTGGTCTCCACCTCAACCTCCTCCACCCAAAATATCAATTACATGGAGGACATAAGGACCTCCACCAGGAGAACGGAGGAGAGACGGGACAGCAAGAGGAATAAACTTTACTCAGCCCGTTTCCTGGTCTCCACCCAAAATAAGAATTATATGGAGGACATAGGAGCCTCCACCTGGAGGACGCCACCAGTCCCTCCATACAGGAGACTGTGCCATGGCAAGCAGTGTCCTCCTCCCTTATTATTGGGGGAGGGGAACCTCTAAAGGTGCCAAGAACCCCCTCCCCCTCCCATGGCTGAGGAGCAGGGAGCACCCAGGGGTGAAGCCAGAGAAGGGGGGAGGGGTGATACCCCATTATCTCAGGTCACCTGTCCATCAGAAAACAAAATAATAGTCATGTGTCCTCCAGCCTGGAGCTACTACTACTCCTAATACTACTACTCCTCCTAATACTACTACACCTCCTACTAATACTACTACTCCTACTAGTACTAATACTACTAATACTATTACTCCTACTAGTACTAATACTATTACTCCTACTAGTACTAATACTACTACTAATACTACTCCTCCTCCTAATATTACTACACCTAATACGCCTACTACTACTAATACTACACTTCCTACTATTACTACTCCTAATACTACTCCTCCTCCTAATACTACTACACCTCCTACTAATACTACTCTTTCTCCTAATACTATTACTACTACTCCTAATATTACTCCTCCTCCTCCTAGTACTATTACTACTACTAATAGTCCTCCTCCTAATACTACTAGTGTTTTTAATACTACCCTTCCTAATACTACTGCTCCTTCTATTATTACTACTATTCCTAAAACTACTACTACTACTTCTAATACTCCTCCTAATACTACTACTCCTAATACACCTACTCCTACTAGTACCAATACAACACTTCCTACTATTACTACTCCTAATACTCCTCCTCCTCCTCCTAATACTACTACACCTCCTACATATACTACTGCTTCTCCTAATACCCCCCCTCCCCCTCCTCCCTCCCCCTCCCCTCCTACCCCCCTCGCCTCTCCTCCGCACCTCCCCCCCGCTCCTCCCCCCCCCCCTCCTCCCTACTCCACCTCCCCTCCCCTAATCCCCCTCCCCCTCCCCCCCCCCCCCCCCCCCTCCCCTCCCCCCTTCCTCCCCCTCCACCCCAACCCCTCCCTCCCCTACCCCCTTCCCCCCCCCCCTCCTCCCCTCTCCCCTCCCCCCCCCCTCCACTCCCATCCCCCTCCCCTACTACTCTTTCTAATACTACTACTCCTAATACTATTACTACTACTACACTTTCTAATACTACTCCTCCTCCTAATACTACTACTCCTCTTCATACTATTATTGCTCCTCCTCCTAATACTACTACACTTTCTAATACTCCTTCTCTTAATACTTACTTCTATTTCCACTAATACTCCTTCTCTTCCTAATACTACTACTCCTCTGATCAATACTACTCCTATTAATGCTCCTCCTCCTAATATTACTCCTTCTACTACTACTAATACTACTGCTGTTCCTAATTTTCCAACGCCTACTAATACTACTACTTCCCCTCCTCATACTACTACTAATAGTACTACTCCTCATACTACTACTACTCCTAATAGTACTCCTCCTCCTACTAATAGTACTCCTCATACTATTACTCCTACTAATAGTACTCCTCCTCCTACTAATAGTACTCCTCATACTATTACTACTACTAATAGTACTCCTCCTCCTACTACTACTACTCCTCATACTACTCCTCCTCCTACTAATGGTACTCCTCATACTATTACTCCTACTAATAGTACTCCTCCTCCTCATACTACTACTACTAGTACTCCTCCTCCTCCTCCTGCTCCCCATGGGGCTCTGCCACTCACAGCTGTCACTGCAGGAAACAAAAACAAAGCCCAGCAGCTGCTGCAGAACTTCTTGTCTGGCTGTCAGTGGCCCCCCAGTGGAGATGATGGGAAGTAAAGGGGAGGTGGAGCCGTTGCCAAGAGCAACCAGTTGTCCTGTGTGTAGGTGGGGGGTGGGTCCTCCTGTATAGTAGGGATCACTCCCCATCTGTAAGAGTTTCTGGGGGGGGGGGGGGTTGGGATGGCATAGGATGAGGATGAGGATGATGATGAAGAAGGAGGATGAGGATGATGAAGAAGGATGATGATGATGAAGTACCTGCACTGATGTCAGGCCAGCCTCGCCCATAGCTGACACCTATGCAGATGCGCCGTACACCGTGTACTGCAGCACAGTATGGGGGGGGGGGGGGGGGGTGAGGTGTATATATATATATATATATATATATATAGGTGTGTGGGGGGAGGTATATATATATATACGGGGTCCCCCCTCCTCCTCCCCCAGGACGGTCCCCTCCTCCTCCCCGCACAGCCCAAGTTGGTCTCCGGGCAGAGGAGAGGAGAGGAGGGGGAGGTGGCGGTGATCCGTTACTTCTGCACTACCTGCCCCGGGGGTGGGGGGTGGTAAAGGTTGTGTTGGGGGGGGGGGGTGGTAGAAGTTTGTGGGGGGGGGGGGGGGGGTACAGGGCGGGGGAGGGGAGCCCGGATCCTCCGTACATCATCATGTGATCAGATAACGGTCCGGGGAGGAGGCGGCAGGTAACGATCGGTCCGGGCGGAGGACGGTGTGTGTGTTCCCGGTACATGGTGTCCCCTCCCCGGTCCTCCTCCCCCCCTCTCCCCGGACCCTCCGGCCGCACTCACCGTTATTCCGCCGGGGGTTCGCCTGCTTTCTGCGCTTACACCTGGGGCCATCCGCCATGATCCTCTCCGCTCTGTGTCTAAATGCTGGAGTCACCTCCCTCCCCGCCCCTCCTCTACCCCCCCCCCCCCCCCCCCGCCTCCCCCCCCCCCCCCCCCCCCCCCCCCACACTCCTCACCCCGCACCTGGTTTACGACACTCCTCGCCTACCAACACCTCCCCCCCCCCCCCCCCCCCCCCCCCCCCCCCCCCCCCAACAACAACCAACCAACCAACCCGGGGTGTGCGGGCCGAGGGGGAGGGGCCCCGAGAAGAGGGGGGCCGGGCTCAGGTGGGCATGGAGGAGAAATAACGGTCCTCCTGGGGGCACTACAAGTCCCAGCAATCCGCCAACTCCGCACAACACACACAACGTGTCCTCCTCCCTCCGTCGTCATCATCTACAATCTTCTATCATCTTCTATAATCTTCTATATACACTAATATTACCGAGAGACGGAGAATAACGGTCCTCATCACCCAACCAGCCAATCACCGACCCCCATTACATCTCATCCACTATTATTACACCGCAATCTTATCACACATCCTACACTTTCATCTTTTTGTTTTTTTATTCTATTCTTTTTATTATTTTTGTTTTATTTTTTTTATTTTTTTTATATTTAAAATAATATTTTTTTATTTTTTATTTACTTTTGTTTTTTTCTGTTGTTTTTATTTTTTTATTTTTTTATTATTATTTTATTATCTTACATTTTTTTTTATTATTAATTATTTTAATTTTTTTTATTATTTTGTTTTTTTATTTTATTATTTTTGTTAATAATTTCTTTTTGTTTTATTTTAATATTTTTTTTTTTTTTTTTTTTTATTTTTTCTTTTTTTTTTTTATTTTTTTTTTTTTTTTTTTTTTTTTTTTTTTTTTTTTTATTAATTTTTTTTTTTTTTTTTTTTTTTTTTTTTTTTTTTTTTTTTTTTTTTTTTTATTTTATTATTTTTTTTTTTTTTTTTTTTTTTTTTTCTTTTTTTTTTTTTTTTTATTTTTTTTTTTTTCTTTTTTTTTTTTTTTTTTTTTTTATTTTTTTTTTTTTTTTTTTTTTTTTTTTTTTTTTTTTTTTTTTTTTTTCTATTTTTTTTTTTTTTTTTTTTTTTATATTTTTTTTTTTTTTTTTTTTTTTTTTTTATTTTTATTTTTTTTTTTTTTTTTTTTTTTTTTTTTTTTTTTTTTTTTATTTTTTTTTTTTTTTTTTTTTTTTTTTTTTTTTTTTTTTTTTTTTTTTTATTTTTTTTTTTTTTTTTTTTTTTTTTTTTTTTTTTTTTTTTTTTTTATTTTTTTTTTTTTTTTTTTTTTTTTTTTTTTTTTTATTTTTTTTTTTTTTTTTTTTTTTTTTTTTTTTTTTTTTTTTTTTTTTTTTTTTTTTATTTTTTTTTTTTTTTTTTTATTTTTTTTTTTTTTTTTTTTTTTTTTTTTTTTTTTTTTTTTTTTTTTTTTTTTTTTTTTTTTTTTTTTTTTTTTTTTTTTTTTTTTTTTTTTTTTTTTTTTTTTTTTTTTTTTTTTTTTTTTTTTTTTTTTTTTTTTTTTTTTTATATTTTTTTTAATTTTTTAAATTTTTTTTTTTTTTTTTTTTTTTTTTTTTTTTCTATTAGTATTATTATAAGACATAATTTATTATTAGATTTTTTAAATTTTTTATTATTTTATCTTTTTTTTTTTTTTAATTTTTTATTTTTTTTTTTATCTTATTTTTTCTATTATTATTGTACATTATTTTATATTAGACTTTTTTTTATAACTATTTTTTTTATTTTTTATTTTTTTTTTTACTATTAATATTTAATTTTTTTTTTTTTTTTTTTTTTTTTTTTTTATTTTTTTCTTTTTTTTTTTATTATTTTAGACATTTTTTATTTTTTTTTTTCTTTTTTTATTTTATATTTTTATTGTTTTTTTCGATTATTAATTTTTTATTTTATTAGATCTTATTTTTTCGTTGTGGCATGGCTCTCATTCTGGAAGGACATTATATGTCGGCGGTAGCGCCCCAGAACGGCCAATATCGCACGCCCACGGGGGCACACAGCGGAGACCAGCCAAGTACAGGGGAACCTCTGGAATGGGGGGGTTGACTATCTGGGGACCCTGAGGTAAGGGGGGCCCTCTGGGGACCCTGAAGTAAAGGGGGGCCTCTGGGGACCCTGAAGTAAGGGGGGCCCTCTGGGGACCGTAAAGTAAGGGGGGCCTCTGGGGACCCTGATGTAAGGGGGGCTTTCTGGGGACCCTAAAGTAAAGGGGGGCTCTCTGGGGACCCTGATGTAAGGAGGGGGCTCTCTGGGGACACTGATAAAAGGGGGGGCCTCTGGAGACCCTAATGTAAGGGGGGCTCTCTGAGGACCCTGATGTAAGGAGGGCCTCTCTGGGAACACTGATGTAAAGAGGGGGCCCTCTGGGGACCCTGATGTAAGGGGGGCTCTCTGGGGACCCTGATGTAAGGGGGGCCTCTGGGGACCCTGATGTAAGGAAGGGACTCTCTGGGGACCCTGATGTAAGGAAGGGACTCTGGGGACCCTGATGTAAGGGGGGACTCTCTGGGGACCCTGATGTAAGGAAGGGACTCTCTGGGGACCCTAATGTAAGGGGGGCTCTTTGGGGACCCTGATGTAAGGGGGGCTCTCTGAGGACCCTGATGTAAGGAGGGACTCTCTGGGGACCCTGATGTAAGGAGGGGGCCTCTCTGGGGACCCTGATGTAAGGGGGGCTCTCTGGGGACCCTGATGTAAGGGGGGCCCTCTGAGGACCCTGATGTAAGGGGGGGCTCTCTGGGGGGACCCTGATGTAAGGGGGGCCCTCTGAGGACCCTGATGTAAGGGGGGGACTCTCTGGGGACCCTGATGTAAGGGGGCTCTCTGGGGACCCTGATGTAAGGAAGGGGCTCTCTGGGGACCCTGATGTCAGGGGGGCTCTCTGGGGACCCTGATGTAAGGAAGGGACTCTCTGGGGACCCTGATGTAAGGGGGGACTCTCTGGGGACCCTGATGTAAGGGAGGGGGCTCTCTGGGGACACTGATAAAAGGGGGGCCTCTGGAGACCCTAAAGTAAGGGGGGCTCTCTGGGGACCCTGATGTAAGGAGGGCCTCTCTGGGAACACTGATGTAATGAGGGGGCCCTCTGGGGACCCTGATGTAAGGGGGGGCTCTCTGATGTAAGGGGGACCCTGATGTAAGGGGGGGCCCTCTGGGGACCCTGATGTAAGGAAGGGACTCTCTGGGGACCCTGATGTAAGGAAGGGACTCTGGGGACCCTGATGTAAGGGGGGGGACTCTCTGGGGACCCTGATGTAAGGGGGGGACTCTCTGGGGACCCTGATGTAAGGAAGGGACTCTCTGGGGACACTAATGTAAGGGGGGGCTCTCTGGGGACCCTGATGTAATGGGGGCTCTCTGAGGACCCTGATCTAAGGAGGGCCTCTCTGGGAACGCTGATGTAAGGAGGGGGCCCTCTGGGGACCCTGATGTAAGGGGGGGCTCTCTGGGGACCCTGATGTAAGGGGCCCTCTGAGGACCCTGATGTAAGGGGGGGCTCTCTGGGGACCCTGATGTAAGGGGGCCCTCTGAGGACCATGATGTAAGGAAGGGACTCTCTGGGGACCCTGATGTAAGGAAGGGACTCTGGGGACCCTGATGTAAGGGGGGCCCTCTGAGGACCCTGATGTAAGGGGGGGACTCTCTGGGGACCCTGATGTAAGGGGGGCTCTCTGGGGACCCTGATGTAAGGAAGGGACTCTCTGGGGACCCTGATGTAAGGGGGGGCCCTCTGGGGACCCTGATGTAAGGGGGACTCTCTGGGGACCCTGATGTAAGGAAGGGGCTCTCCGGGGACCCTGATGTAAGGGGGGGACTCTCTGGGGACCCTGATGTAAGGAATGGACTCTCTGGGGTCCCTGATGTAGGGGGGGGCTCTCTGGGGACCCTGATGTAAGGAAGGGGCTCTCCGGGGACCCTGATGTAAGGAAGGGGCTCTCCGGGGACCCTGATGTAAGGGGGGGGGGGGGGGGCTCTCTGGGGACCCTGAAATATCCAAAATTTAAAAAAAAGATTTTCCTCAGTTTAGGCCGATATGTTTTCTTCTACATATTTTTGGTAAAAAAAAAATCACACTAAGCATATATTGATTGGTGTGCGCAAAAGTTATAACGTCTACAAAATAGGGGATAGATTGATTTGTATTATTATTTTTTTACTAGTAATGGTGGTGATCTGCGATTTTTATCAGGACTGCGATTTTGCAGCGGACACATCGAACACTTTTGACACATTTTTGGGACCATTGACAAGTATACAGCGATCGCTGCTATAAAAATGCACTGATTACTGTATAAATGTCACTGGCAGGGGAGGGGTTAACACTAGAGGGCGCTTAAGGGGTTAATTGTGTTCCCTCAGTGTTTGTTCTAACTGTGGGGGGGATGGGACTGACTAGGAGGAGAGAGAGATCGGTGTTCATACTTATGCTGGCCATACACTATACGAAAAATCGTCCGAAATTAGGTAATTTAGACAGTTCGTTTGTTTTTCGGACAGTTAATGGGCACAAAATCGATAATCGTTGGGGCGTTTTTGAGCCAAAAAAACGTAGTTGGGAAATTTTCTGCTGAACGAACGATAAATTGAAAGGTTAATGTCTTTCCCGTCCAAACTGTCTGCACTAGGTATATGTAAAAAAATTAACAAAAAACGCATTCATTTATGTCCACTGAGCGATTTATCGGTCATTACATGATGGCACTATCGTTTGCGCTCACGGCGAATGTTCGTTTTTTCGAAAATGGGTTTGTATTTTTCGTATAGCGGATGGCCAGCATTAGTATGAACACACGATCTGTCTCCTCTCCCCTGAGAGAACCGCGATCTGTGTGCTTACACACACACACATCCCGGTTCTCCCTCTGTCACAAGTGTTTGCGGGTGCCTGGCGAACATCACGCCCACCGGGCATTCGATCGGCTCCGACAGCAAGCCGCACACGCATGGCACCCCCTAGTGGTTAAAAGGCGAAGCGTCATAAGGTTATGTTGTTTTGCCCAGGGGAGCCAACCTGCTACAGTACAACGCAACGGCGGCGGCTGGTCGGGAAGGGGTTAAACAATTGTATTGTGATTGGTATAATCAGAATCCTGATCTGGTGGGCATTTGTTCCATTCACCACACACATCGCTGTGTTTTTCTTAGCTTTGTTTATGATCCCATTTTATTACCATTCAGTCAGCTTTAGATACACTCAGAAGCTACAAAAATAAAGCATCCAATCAAAACCATTCTCTTTTTTTATGTGTCGATCGCTTTATTTCTATCTGAGTCTAAAAATGTTGCACACAGATTACAATGGCGTGATTGAGTATTGAACGTCTCATTGGAATGAACAGGATAGAACACATAGGAGAATGTACTCCGGCTACCAGTAGGCCTTTTAGTAGATGATCATTTCAGTGCCATCCAACAAACAGAGCAAGTCATTTATACACTATGGGGCTTATTTACTAAGGCTAGAGAGTGCAGAGTAGTCACAATTCAGCATAGAAACCAATCAGCTTCCAGGTTTTATTGCCAAAGCTTAATGGAACAAGGTTAGAAGATGATTGGCTTCTATGCAGAATTGTGACTAATCTTGCGCTCTCTAGCTTTAGTAAATAAAACCCCATATTACCAAAAGTATTGGGACACCTGCCTTTACACGCACATAAACTTTAATGGCATCCCGATCTTAGTCCGTAGGGTTCAATATTGAGTTGGCCCACCCTTTGCAGCTATAACCGCTTCAACTCTTCTGGGAAGGATGTCCACAAGGTTTAGGAGTGTGTCTATGGGAAGGTTTGACTATTCTTCTAGAAGAGCATTTGTGAGGTCAGACACTGATATTGGATAAGAAGGCCTGGCTCACAGTCTGCACTCTAATTTTTCCCAAAGGTGTTCTATTGGGTTGAGGTCAGGACTCTGTGCAGGCCGGTCAAGTTTCTCCACCTCAAACGCGCTCATCCAGGTCTTTATGAACCTTGCTTTGTGTACTGGTCCAAATCATTTGGTGGAGGGGGGATTATGGTGTGGGGTTTGGCTTGGCCCCTTAGTTCCAGTGAAGGGAACTCTTAGGTTTCCAATAGTGCGACTTTTCATGCGACTTGGGACTGAAAAGTCATATGACAAGTCGTACCCCATGATTTCCAATGAGTACCATTCATATCTGTGCGACTTCAAGTCGCAGCGACTTCAAAGTAGTCCCTGCACTACTTTGGTCCCACTTTGATGCGACTTGAGGTCCATTGCTTCAAGTCGCGGCAATAAATTGCGCGACTTTAGGGTTGCAATAGTGGAAACTGAGCCTTAAGGTGTCAGCATACCAAGACATTTTGGACAATTTCATGCTCCCAACTTTATGAGAACAGTTTGGGGATGGCCCCTTTGTGTTCCAACATGACTGTGCACCAGTGCACAAAGCAAGGTCCATAAAGACATGGAAGAGCGAGTTTGGGGTGGAGGAACTTGACTGGCCTGCACAGAGTCCTGACCTCAACCCGATAGAACACCTTTGAGATGAATTAGAGTGGAGACTACGAGCCAGGCCTTCTCGTCCAACATCAGTGCCTGACTTCACAAATGCTCTTCTGGAAGAATGGTCAAACCTTCCCATAGACACACTCCTAAACCTTGTGGACAGCCTTCCCAGAAGAGCTGAAGCTGTTATAGCTGCAAAGGGTGGGCCAACCCAATATTGAACCCTATGGACTAAGACTAGGATGCCATTAAAGTTCATGTAAAGCAGTGATGGCCAACCTTGGCACCCCAGATGGAACTACATTTCCCATGATGCTCATGCACTCTGCAGTGTAGTTGACATCATGGGAAATGTAGTTCCAAAACATCTGGAGTGCCAAGGTTGGCCATCACTGATGTAAAGGCAGGCGTCCCAATACTTTTGGTAATATAGTTTATATCTGGGTTTAGTAGAGTTGAAGAAGGGATCTGAGGCATTCTGAAACCCTGAATATCTAAAGTGTAACTAAAGACAAAACTTTTTTTTTTTTCCGTTTGGATAGAGTAATGTCTCGTACATAAGATGAACATATCAGTCCGTTTTTTTTTTGTTTTTTTTGCATGCTAGTCTCATATCAAAAATGAAGATTTTACTAAAGTTACGAAAATTCTTATATGACAAAATAAAAATTTGATGTGATGAAATGTGTTGTTTTGTATTTTTGAACAACTGTACTGATTAAATGAAAGTCGTATGATTTGGTATCGTACAAGAAAAACGTTTGTGCTTGTCCCATAATAATTTTGCATGAATTTGTCATGATCGGCTGTGTACTAATGATCAGATTATTGTACGATCGTTTCGAACTTTATTTTTTTATACGATTTTCTGATCGTGTGTACAAGCCATAACGGAGGGTTATAACCCCTGTCAGTTTTTTTTTTTGTATCCCATTGGGGTAATTTCCCTACCCCATTTGAAGATTTTCCCTCTATTACTGTTTCGGTGTCAACTTAAAATTTGGGATTTGCTTTTACTTTCATGTTCGATGATAATGGTAAACGGGACAAATAGAGAGAGAGAGAATCTCCCTAACGGGGCACAGACAATAATAAAAACTGACAGGGGTCCTAATCCCTCTCCACTCTATTCAAAACTAAAGCAAAACATTTGTACTTTACTTAAAGGCATAGTTAAGCTTTTCCACAAAACTGCCTATGCAGATAAGGGGCATTTGTAGATAAAAACAAGCTGTGCAACTCTGACTAAAATTGAATACAGGCATACCCCACTTTTAAGTACACAATGGGGTTTATTTACTAAAGCTGGAAAGTGCAAAATCAGGCTCACTTCTGCATGTAAACCAATAAGCTTCTAACCCCAGCTTGTTCAATTAAGCTTTGGTAATAAAATATGGAAGCTGATTGGTTTCTATGGAGAAGTGAGCCTGATTTTGCACTCTCCAGCTTTAGTAAATAAACCCCATTGTGTACTTAATAGTGGGGTATGCCTGTAATGCCCTTGCTATAGGTGTAGGCCATTTACATACCTTATGAAACCTGACTGGAATACTCCCAGGACGTTGCTAAGTGAGGCCTAGTCATCACCGCTCACCTCCACCATCACAGGAGTGACTTCTCAAATGCTGAGCTCAGAGCTACTGCATCGGGGGAGAGAGAGAGTATGTGAGGGGTTTGAAATCAGAGAAAGAGATGAGTCCCATGATGGTGGAGGAGACCAGTGATGACTAGGCCTCACTTAGCAATGTCCTGGAAGTACTTAACAATGTCCTGGGAGTATTCCAGTCAGGCTTCATAAGGTATGTAAATGGCCTACATTTGTAGCAAGGGCATTATTCATCTTAAGGCCCCTTTCACACTGGGGCGGTTTTCAGGCGGTACAGCGCTAAAAATAGCGCCTGTACACCGCCTGAAAAAACCGGCCCCATTCACTCCAGTGTGAAAGCCGGCGGGCTTTCACACTGGAGCGGTGCGCTAGCAGGACGGTAAAAAAAGTCCTGCTAGCAGCATCTTTGGAGCGGTATAGGAGCGGTGTATTCACCGCTCCTATACCGCTTCTACCCATTGATTTCAATGGGACACCGCGGTAATACCGCCACAAAGCGCCGCTACGGCGGCGCTTTGCGGGGATTTTAACCCTTTTTTCGGCCGCTCGCAGGGGGTAAAACTGCACCGCGAGCAGCCGAATCCCGTGGCTAAAACGACGGTAAACAGCGCTAAATATAGCGCTGCTTTACCGTCGCCGCGGCTCCCGCCCCAGTGTGAAAGGGGCCTTAGTCTTCTTGCTTTTTTTTGCTGAGAAATCACTTTAAAAAACATTTCTGCCATCTTGAGTAAGGGCAGGTGATTCATGTAGCATTTACATCCTGCAGTGCATCATTAGCTCAGGCATGCAGGCTGGAAGGTGTGCTTAGCTAAGGCCCCTTTCACACTGCGGTGGGAGTGGCGTCGGTGGTAAAGCGGAGCTATTTTTAGCGGCGCTTTACCGTCGTTTTAGCAGCGCTATTTAAAACCCCCCCGCTAGCGGGCGAAAAGGGGTAAGATCCACCCGCAAAACGCTGCCGGAGCGGCGTTTTGCCGGCGGTATCACAGCGCTGCCCCATTCATTTCAATGGGGAGGAGCAGTCAGTTCGCCGCTCCTTCACCACTACAAACAAGCTGCTGGCAGGACTTTTTATGACGACCTGCCAGCGCACCGCTCTAGTGTGAAAACCCTCCGGCTTTCACACTGGAGTGAATGGAGCCGCTTTTTTCAGGTGCTATACAGGCGCTATTTTTAGCGCTGTAGTGCCTGAAAAATGCTGGCAGTGTGAAAGGGGTCTAAGAAAGCCCCTCCTCCCCTCCTGAAGACTCCTGGGATGTATGACATCATTTGCCTAGGCCTAGAAACCAGGAAGTAACTTGGGAAATATAAAAAAAAGTTTAGAACAAGTAAATATGATATAATTTCCTGTCTATTTACTAATGCTAGTAGCATAAGGAATAAACAATAGGTAATGTTGATTGAGAGAGTGAAGTTCTGCTTTAAAGTAGAACTAAAGCTCAAACACTGAGAAGCTCTGGTCATGAATCTGATCATATTCCAATCAATCAGATTATGAAATGGCATGGCGGGAACACAGATGCAATTGATAACTTATGATCGTATCTTCTAGCTATCGATTGAAATCAACTTCTGGTGTATTTTTTATTTTTTATGGTTCAACTAGATGGACTTGTGTCTTTTTTCAACCTGACTAACTTTGTAACTATGTCATTTCGATTAATTGGTTTAATAATTATTGATCAATTTTTCCTATCCGGAAGGATCGATCGGAAAATAAAACGATAATTTATTGAAGTGTGTATGGCCACCATTACTTGACATGTTGCTCCTTGCTTGTGGAACTATAAATCCCAGCTTACCCTGCCATTGAATTGCATTCAGACACTTTCAGTATTACAAATCCATTCATGTTTTCAGAAACTGGATTGCAAGGCTGGGACTTGTAGTTCATTCTGCATTTTAATGTCACTGCTCCTATGCAGTTTGGTTTACTCTTTTAGGCACTTTCACACGGATGCAGTGCGGGGTTTCCTGTAGCGCAGTGTACCTATGATGGAGGTTTCCTTCTATTAGATCCGGTGGTTTTGGTGCACTTTCTGAAAGCGCACCAAAATTCCTGCATGCAGGACTGGGTGTTTGGGTGGAAATACACAACCAGGCCCGAGGAACTGTCAGAGCTTGCACTATAGTTGGATACCTATGCTGATCACATATATAATAATGTAGCACGGCCCCCTGGAGGACTGCTTAGAATTACCTGCTCATCTGCACGGCCATGACCTGGTGAACTCTTCATCCCACCTGACACTCTGGGTTCAGACATCCTTGTATCACTATATGGCAATAATCAGACAACTCAATGTATTTAGGTTCTATGAATATTTTACTTAAACCAATAAAAGGGGAAGTTGTCACAAAGAGGAGGTAATAGATCTGCTGAGTTCTAGGCAACAGAAAAATAATTCCTCCGAAAGACAAGGCAATATTTTAACAATGACAATACTATATATATATATATATATATATATATATATATATATATATATATGTACACTTCCTTTAGAGATAATGTTACACCCTAGATGGATGTTTCAGTTAACTGCTTATACTGCCACACAATAAAAGATGGAACCTGGCCTGCCTAAACGCTATCCTAGGAAGGGAGAGCCGATCTAGAGAACAGTGTAATCCACTTGGATGTAGTGGGAACAGTAGATTCCTTGTAGTGAGGAAAGCTAAAGATGTCTGAGCACAGTGCTCAAATAATGCAGTAAAGTTCTTGGAGTAAAGATGTCTGTGCAAAGTGTCTCAATGTAACTGTGACAAAGAATGGATAAAGGTCGAGCAGTTTGCCCTCTCACCAACGACCAGATCGCTCAGATGTCTTCCGAACAGGAACTCGTGCAGCAGATCTGCTATCTCAATCTCCCGACGTGAAGCTGGCCACACACACTGACAGGCCGGCGACCGCAGTGATGCTGGAAAGGATGTCCGACAGCGAACGACAGAGCTAGGCCCCTCAGACCACCGGTTGGAAAGTAATACTCTGCGTGGTAGGCCGCAACCGCTCTCTCTCCCTGTTGCACAGAGAGGTCCATCTTGTGTCAGGCCCAGGAGGAAGAGACCTCTGTGCAGGCTTCAGCTGCTTTTATAGATACTCCCAGCAATCTTCAGATGGCAGCAAAGATCCCTGGGATATGTAGTCCTGGCACACAATTGTGCAAAGCAATTATCTGACGGGAGGACTATTCATCCCACAATCCTTTTATTTTGCACACAGATATGATGTCACTGGATACATTGATCACTAGAGGGACAGACGATACTTTAAAATGCTAGAAGGTACAGTGCTTTATGCTTGTAGTCCATATTGCTACATCAATGATAATAATAATGATACCATTTTTTTTAACCACTTGAGATCTGCGCTTTAGCAGAATGACGGCTACAGCGCGGACCTGCTTTGCCGGGGATTACGTCTATTGACGTCGTCCTGTGCCCGAGCGGCCTGCGCGCCCCCTGTAAGGCGCGCGCGGCACGCTCTGTGATCAGCGAGTCTATGAGACTCGCTGGATAACAGATCGGATCCCTTACCACGTGATCAGCTGTCAGCCAATGACAGCTGATCATGTGATGTCAACAGAGCTATTTTTTCTCCTCGTGCTGATAGCATGAGAAGAAAAAAAAAAAATCCGATCACCGACGGCCGTGAGAGGGACATCAGTCCAGATCATGGCGACCTGCCACCAGATCACCAGTGCCCACCTGTGCCCCCTGCCAGTGCCACCTAGCAATAGGCAACAGTGCTGCCTACCAGTGCCCACCAGCGCCACCCATCAGTGCCACCTATCAGTGCCCACAGTGCCACCTATCAGTGCCCACAATCAGTGCCAGAACAACAGTGCTGCACATCAGTGCCACCTATCAGTGTCCATCAGTGTCACCTACCAGTGCCCACAGTGCCGCCCATCAGTGCCACCTATCAGTGGTACCTATCAGTGCCCCCCATCAGGGACCAACAGTGCCATCTTATCTGTGCCCATCAGTACTGCCTTATCTGTCCCCATCAGTGCCACCTTATTTGTGCCTATCAGTGCCGCCTTAACTGTGCCTATCAGTGCAGCCTATCAGTGCCCACCAGTGCCAGCTGTGATTAAATACCACCAAAAGAAAGCTCTATTTGTGGGAAAAAAAATGATAAAAATGTAAGTGTGTACAGTGTTGCATGACCGCTGCAATTGTCATTCAAAGTGTGACAGAGCTGAAAGCTAAAAATGGTCTGGGCAGGAGGGGGGTTTAAGTGCCCAGTAAGCAATGGGTTAATTATTATAATTTTTATTAAATTCGTCACTCAGTGAACTGCTATCACAATTTGATATCATTGAATTGGATCTATCTATTTTTATGTGGTGCAACAAGTTCCAGCATTTCCTGGCAGCAGTCAGAACACAGTAAGATGGTTTCCCCCAGCTAACCATGCCAGGTACCAAAATGTCTGCCCTGTATAAATCATTGATGAAATGATGCGAATGCGTAGGCAATGCCGGTGTTATTCGGGGGAATTCCCTAAATGATTGTCATTTCAGTATTTTGCTGAGCTTAAAATAATGCTGCTGTGCTTTAGAAGTATTGAAGCTGACACAGGGTGGTGCAGGACATTGCAGATAAAACATCTCTGCAGTGCCGCTGATAAAGCTTTAAAGGTGAACTTTGCCTAGGCACTGGTTGGCACAAAGTGGGCATTAAAGGAAGGTACCGCTAGCTACAGTCATATAGCACAACTTAGCTGTCAGGAACCCTACACTAAAAGGGGGGCATCAAACATCTTCACAGAGGACAGTAAGGTCTCATTCACATTGGCAACCACATATCTGTGTTTAGAGGATATGGGCATGTAATGATTTTGTCTAGCCCCTGGGCGCCCAATCCTGGTGTGTTAATGTGCCTGGAAGGCACAGGTGCAGCGTCCAGACGCGGCAGGTTTAAATAGGCTGTGCCTGGATGGGGCTGAATGCTATATCGAATGTTACTCGCAATCAGGTTCCTTTGGACACAGCTGATCACAAAGCACAGTAAAGAGCCAATCACAGCAGCTCTTTACCATGCAACCAGCTATGTCCAGTGTAAACAGGATTTGCCGGTTATTGTCAGTCCTTTCCTCACGCTGACAGCATGTGAGGAGAGGAGAGCTGATAACCAGGAAAATCCACACAGGGGACATCTACACTGATAATCAGGGCACTGATCATCAATGTCCTGATTATCAGTGCAGCCCCAACAGTGCCCAAAAGTGCTGCCAATCAGTGACCATCAGTGCTCAACAGTGATGCATGTCTCTGCCCATCAGTGCTGCCTGTCCATGCCCATCAATGATGCCAGTCAGTGTCCATCAACGATACCTGTCAGTGCCTTCTATTAGTGCCGGCTATCATTTTCCGCCTCATCAGTGCCCATTAGTGCAGCCTATCAGTGCAGCCTATTAGTGCAGCCTCATCAGCACACATCAGTGAAGGAGAAAAATGACTTATTTAGAAACATTTTTCTAACAGAAACTAAGAAAAGCAGGGGCTTATCAGAATCTGGAAGGCCCCCAGATCTTGCCCCTCCCCTATAGGAATGGGTATCGGGTACATTATACCCCTACCCATTCACCAAAGAAAGTGTCAAAAAAGTAAAAACCACAACAGACAGTTTTTGGCAATTCAAAAAAATAATAAAAAAGTGTCCCGCAATGTACATCCATCGTCAATCACGCTGCCCGAGGGACCTGAAAAAAACCCCAAAAAAACTCTGCCTCCATGGGAGGCCTCCCTGCGACTGCTATCTTTTCACTTTGACAGCTGTTATATAGGCAAGAGCGGGGCCACCTGCTGACGTAACCGGATGACCCCGCACCCCTCTGACGTCACATGACGTCAGAAGGGGGCGGGGTCACCCAGTTTGGTCACCGGGTGGCCCCGCCCTTGCCTATATAACAGCTGTCAAAGCCAAGAGACAGCAGTCACCAAGAGGGTTCGTCGGGCGGCATGATTAAAGATGGATGGACATCAAAAACTGTCTGTTGTGGTTTTTAGGTTTTGACACTTTTTTTGGTGAATGGGTAGGGGTAGGATCTGGGGACCCCTTGTTAAAGACCCCCAGATCCTTGTTAAAGACCCTGACAAGCACCGGCCAGGGTTGTCGGGAAGAGGCTCTTTTCCCAATCAACATGGGGACAAGGTGCTCTGGGGGGCACCCCAAAGCACCCTCCCCATGTTGAGGCCAGCGACCTGGTATGGTTTGGAGGGGGTGCTCTCTAGTCCCCCCCTTTCCTGGCCTGCCAGGCTGCTTGCTCGGATAAGGGTCTGGTATGGATTTTGGGATGGACCCCAGGCCGTTTTTTTTCCTAATTCTGTCATAGGGTTCCCCTTAACCACTTCAATACACTATTATATACTCTGTACTGCACTATATATTATGAATAGGGATGAGCCGAACACCCCCCCCCCGTTCGGCTCGCACCAGAACCCGCGAACGGACCTAAAGTCCGTGCGAGCTTTAGAACCCTATTAGTTATAATGGATGCGAACATTCGAAATCAAAAGTGCTAATTTTAAAGGCTAATATGCATGTTATTGTCATAAAAAGTGTTTGGGGACCTGGGTCCTGCCCCAGGGGACATGTATCAATGCAATTTTTTTTTTAAAAACGGACGTTTTTTCAGGAGCAGTGATTTTAATAATGCTTAAATTGAAACAATAAAAGTGTAATATTCCTTTAAATTTCGTACCTGGGGGGTGTCTATAGTATGCCTGTGAAGGGGTGCATGTTTCCTGTGCTTAGAACTGTCCCTGCAAAAAGTGTTATTTTTGCAGGAAAAAAAGCTATTTAAAATCACTCGTGGCTAATGTGAATTGACGGCTCCCGTAAACAGAGAACAGTCATTCATTGAAAGTCATTCATAAAAAAAAAGTCATTGATTAAAAAAAAAAAAAAAAAGTGTGGGGGTCCCCCCAAATTCAATAACCAGGCCCTTCAGGTCTGGGATGGATTTTAAGGGGAACCCCAGCCAAAAAAGTGGCGTGTGGTCCCCCTCAAAATCCATACCAGACCCTTATCCGAGCACGCAACCTGGCAGGCCGCAGGAAAAGAGGGGGGGAACGAGAGCGGCCCCCCCCTCCCGCCTGAACCGTACCAGACCACATGCCCTCAACATTGGGAGGATGCTTTGGGGGTCTGAGACCCCCAAAGCACCTTGTCCCCATGTTGATGAGGACAAGGGCCTCGTCCCAACAACCCTGGCCGGTGGTTGTGGGGGTCTGCGGGCGGGGGGGTTATCGGAATCTGGAAGCCCTTTAACAAGGGGACCCCCAGATCCCGGCCCCTCAAGAGTCTGGTATGGATTTTGAGGGGGACCCTACGCCATTTTTTTTTTTTTTTGGCTGGGGTCCCCCTTAATATCCATCCCAGACCTAAAGGGCCTGGTTATTGAATTTGGGGGGACCCCCACGCTTTTTTTTTTTTTTTTTTTATCAATGAATGACAGTTCTCTGTGTTACGGGAGCCATCAATTCATTAGCCGCGAGTGCTTTTAAATAGCTTTTTTTCCTGCAAAAATTACACGTTTTGCAGGGACAGTTCTAAGCATGGGAAACATGCCCCCCTTCACAGACAATCTATAGACACCCCCCAGATGTGATACTGCAATGCTGTACTAACAGCACGCACACACAAATCCCCAGAAATACAGCACATAATGTCAGCAGTCAGCAGCACGCTGACACTGAAACACAATATGCGAAGCTGCCGCCACGGCGGCCTCTTATACCGTGGGGCGTGTACTAAAGCCCCTGGGCTTTAATTGGCTACAGGCATCCTGCCTGTAGCCAATTATGGCTCTCCTCGCTGCCGGCGCTGTGATTGGCCAAGCATGCGGGGTCACAGTGCATGCTTGGCCAATCATTAGCCAGCATTGCACTGCGACTGGCGCAATGCATTGCGGGCCGTTCGCATCACACAAATGTGATGCGAGCGGCCCAAATAGTTCTGGGCTCGCCGAACGGGCGAACGCCCGATGTTCGATTCGAATATGGGTTTGAATCGAACACCGGGCCCATCCCTAATTATGAACTGTATTATATATACTATATGGACTGCACTATATACTCTGATCTGTATTATATACACTACACGGATTGCACGATATACTCTGAACTGTATTATATATACTACACAGACTTCACTATATACTCTGAACTGTATAATATATACTACACTGACTGTACTATATACTCTGCAATGTATTATATATACTACACTGACTGCACTATATACTCTGCAATGTATTATATATACTACACTAACTGCACTATATACTCCGAATTGTATTATATATACTACATTAACTGCACTATATACTCTGAACTGTATTATATATACTACACGGACTGCACTATATACTCTGCAATGTATTATATATACTACACTGACGGCACTATATACTCTGAACTGTATTATATATACTACACTAACTGCACTATATACTCCGAATTGTATTATATATACTACATTAACTGCACTATATACTCTGAACTGTATTATATATACTACACGGACTGCACTATATACTCTGCAATGTATTATATATACTACACTGACTGACTGCACACTACACAAACTACCTGCCTAATCTCCATTCGTTCACTATATATGGCCGCCGTGTAAGAATTTCCCACGAGCGCCCCATTTGTTCGTTCATTTGTTCTATGAACAAAGGAACAGCCAATGTTCGAGTCGAACTTACGCTCGACTATAACATCCAGCCCATTCCTAGTAAGCAGACTGGTTGGTGAGTTGAGCTGGGAATTTTCTCTGGTTTTGTTTTGATCAAATAATTATTTTACCACTGTAAGAAGCCAAAAAACATACTTACCAACATGTGAAGATATAAAAGCCCATCAAAGCACTAGTATTAGCTTTGAGGCGGGGGGTGGGCTTGTCTCCTGAAACGCGGCACATTTCCAACTACAGACATAAGGTTATCCTCTGTGCTGGAGTTATGATTTGATGGGCTTTTTATATCTTCACATGTTGGTGAGTAGGGATGAGCTTCGAGTTTGAGTCGAAGTCCCGTTGTAACTCATCAGGTTCAAAATGAACAGACTTTGGTCCGTGTGTGGGCAAGTCCGTTCATTTGGAAGTCCGCCGGAAATCCATCGGAACTCCGTCGGGAAGACCGGCAGACCTATTCTGCCGGAAAGTCCGTTCATGTGTGGGCAAGTCCGTTTGTTTGGAGGGTCCGTCGGAACTCCACCGGAATTCCGGGCGGAAAGTCCGTCGGACCTAATCTGCTGGAAAGTCCGGACGTGTGTACAGGGCATTAGAGTCTGCAAAAAACTTGAGACTGGGGCAGAGGTTCACCTTCCAGCAGGACAAAGACCCTAAACATACAGCCAGAGCTACAATGGAATGGTTTAGATCAAAGCATATTCATGTGTTAGAATGGCCCAGTCAAACTCCAGACCTAAATCCAATTAGGAATCTGTGGCAAGACTTGAAAATTGCTGTTCTCAGATGCTATCCATCCAATCTGACAGAGCTTGAGCTATTTTGCAAAGAAGAATGGGCAAAAATGTCACTCTCTAGATGTGCAAAGCTGGTAGAGACATCCCCCAAAAAGACTTGCAGCTGTAATTGCAGTGAAAGGGGTTCTACAAAGTATTGACTCAGGGGGGCTGAATACAAATGCACGGCACACTTTTCACATAATTATTTGTTAAAAATTTTGAAAACCATTTATCATTTTCCTTCCACTTCACAATTATGTGCCACATTGTGTTGGTCTATCACATAAAATCCCAATAAAATACATTTATGTTTTTGGTTGTAACATGACAAACTGTGGAAACTTTCAAGGGGTATGAATACTTTTTCAAGACAATGTATGTGTATAGCCTAAGGGCCCTTTCATATTCTGAAAATGTATCCACGGCAGATCGCTTTTCAGAGGCATTTGACAGGCAGTAAGGAGGTTATATGCCACCTACCACCTGCTTAAACCCACAAAATGCTGGGGTACTGCACTACATTACACAAGGTTGCATGGTAGTTTCTGCATGACTTCACTTGCATGGATTCTGTTCAGTGGTTGCAGCTCCTGCCAAATGCAACATGTCTTTTAATTTTTGCTGCAGGATGGGTACAGCCCTGAGCAGCTGCATTGGTGTGTTTAGGTGGATGGTCAGGGGGTGGTAAAACCGCTGCTTAACCTCCTGCTTTAATCACACCTGACTGCCCACATGAACAAGCCCTTAATGCAGGGGTGGGCAATTGCAGCCCTCCAGCTGTTTGTGAAACTACATGTCCCATGAGGCATTGCAGGACAGACAGCTACAAACATGAAACCCAGAGACATGATGGGACTTGTAGTTCTGCAACAGCTGGAGGTCCCCTGTTGCCCCCTCCTGCCTTATCACCAACTTACACAAGAGAACTTGATCTCGGACGCATAACTTTTTTTGTATACTTCCCAGATAATTTCTCCTGTGTTTAAATAGACCAAACGCAGGAGCGTAGTGTCAGTGTAGACGTGTTTGTTCTGCAAACTGCAAGCAAATCATTGCAAATATTGGATAGAAAGATTTTTATTTCAGCCTCGAGGATGGCACTGCCACAGATAAGCTAGGATAGGTGTACCCAGCAGCGGCCTCCCTCCTGGTTAATGCATCCCATTGAAGTCTTTACAAAGTGGAATTTATTAGATGGGTTGAAGTGTGAGGATTGAGTTGGCGAGGAGGGGCTGCATTTCCCTCCCTCCTCTCCTCCTTCCCCAGGCAGCTGAGTGACACAAATGTGACAGGAGCCGCTGCTGCCAAACACATCACCATTTCTTTTTCAGCATCCTCTGCCAGAGCCTCAGCCCACCTGCCAGACACGTAACCAGGTGGGGAGGGCCTCCATGGCCGCAGCCTCCCATGACACTTCATCATTGCCTTTCCACACACAAACACACACAGGGGAAGTGAAGGCAGCAGCAGAACCTACAACAAATGGAAAATACAACAAATGCTAAAGGAAACAAACGCCCCGGGGTGGAATCAATGGTTTAGGTGTTAGAGGTGATGGCTTTTCTTCTCATAGAAGCACTAAAGGCAGATGGACAAACCTCCAGCTAGAAAAAGTGATAGAAAGAAATAACAAATTCAGCCAGTCAATGGCAGGTTTCATCTAAATTGTCCTGCTTTAGTCTAAATTCTCCTGGTTTAGCATGAAATCTCCTGGTTTAGCCTAAATTCTCCTGGTCTAGCCTAAATTCTCCTAATTTACTCCAAATTCTCCTGGTTTAATCTAAATTCTCCTGATTTACTCCAAAGTCTCCTGGTTTAATCTCAATTCTCCTGGTTTAGCATGAAATCTCCTGGTTTAATCTAAATTCTCCTGGTTTAATCTAAATTATCCTGGTTTAGCATTCAATCTCCTGGTTTAGCCTACATTCAACTGATTTACTCCAAATTCTCCTGGTTTAATCTAAATTCTCCTGGTTTAGCCTAAATTCTCCTGGTTTAGCCTTAATTTTCCTTGTTTAATCTAAATTATCCTGATTTACTCCAAATTCTCCTGGTTTAATCTAAATTCTTCTGGTTTAATCTAAATTCTCCTGGTTTAGCATGAAACATCTTGGTTTAGCCTAAATTCTCCTGGTTAATCTAAATTCTCCTGGTTTAATCTAAATTCTCCAGGTTTAGCATGAAATCTCCTGGTTTAGCCTAAATTCTCCTGGTTTAATCTAATATCTCCTAATTTACTCCAAATTCTCCTGGTTTAATCTAAAATACTCCAGGTTTAATCAAAATCAGGGGTCTCAAAGTATCAACCCGCAGGACTGCTCCACCAGTATACTGATAAATTTCCTGGTGAGCCACGGAATGTGGGCCGGATGAACGCCAGCGCACCGGCAGTTTCTTTATTTTATTTAATCTATTGCTAAACCGGCAATAGATTAAATAAAATATGTCTCTGGGGGTCCTGTGAGGACTAACCTTTAAGCCCTGGTGGTCTGGTGCAGGAGCATTGTGGTCTGCACCTCTGGCGGCGGATGCAGACAATGTAACTATGTCCCTCGCGGTGCCGGTGCTCAGTGTGAGTACCGGCACACATTTCCAATCTAGAGGTGCATAAATCGCGCGTCCACTGGTCCACAAGGGTGTAAAACAGTTTTAACCCCTCAAGTAAGCAGGAGGGGCAAACTGTTTATGAATATCAATATATTACAGTAAAAGGTTAAATAAATAATAACAAAAAATAATAATTATTTTATTTTAATTAAATATGTATGCATGCGGCCCCCCATTGGATATGAAAACTTGTCCAGTGGCCCTCGGGTAATTTGAATTTGAGACCCCTGATCTAAATTCTTCTGGTTTAATCTAAATTTTCCTGGTTTAGCATGAAATCTCCTGGATTAGCCTAAATTCTCCTTGTTTCTTGTACTGTAAAAAAAAAAAAATTCTCCTTGTTTAATATCAATTCTCCTGATGTACTCCAAATTCTCCTGGTTTAGTCGAAATTCTTCTGGTTTAAACTAAATTCTTCTGGTTTAATCTAAATTCTTCTGGTTTAATCTGAAATTTCCTGGTTTAGTCTATATTCTCCTGGTTTAGTTTGAATCTCCTGGTTTAACCACTTCCCTACTGGGCACTTATACCCCCTTCCTGCCCAGACCAATTTTCAGCTTTCAGCGCTGTCACACAACACTGTACCCATATGAATTTTTTTTCACACAAATAGAGCTTTCTTTTGGTGATATTTAACCACTTCAGCCCCGGACCAATTTGCAGCCAAAGGACCAGGCCCCTTTTTGCGATTCGGCACTGCGTCGCTTTAACTGACAATTGCGCGGTCGTGCGACGTGGCAACAAAATTGGCGTCCTTTTTTTCCCCACAAATAGAGCTTTCTTTTGGTGGTATTTGATCGCCCCTGTGTTTTTTTTATTTTTTGTGCTATAAACAAAAATAGTGACAAAAATACAAAAATAGTGACAATTTTGAAAAAAATTCAATATTTTTTACTTTTTGCTATAATAAATATCCCCAAAAAAATATATAAAAAAAATTTTTTTTTCCTCAGTTTAGGCCGATACGTATTCTTCTACATATTTTTGGTAAAAAAATTGCAATTAGCGATTATTGATTGGTTCGCGCAAAAGTTACAAAAAAGGGGATAGTTTTATAGCATTTTTTATTAATATTTTTTTTTTTCTAGTAATTTTTATTGTGACTGCGACATTATGGCGGACACTTTTTTGACACATTTATGGGACCATTGTCATTTATACAGAAATCAGTGCTATTTAAATGCACTGATTACTATGTAAATGACAGTGGCAGTGAAGGAGTTAACCACTAGGGGGCGGGGAGGAGTTAGTGTGACGTGTTGTGTGTTTTTTTACAGTAGGGGGTGTGGCTGACGTCTGACGTCACTGATCGGCTGTTCCCGATGACAGGGAACAGCAGATCAGTGACAGGCAGTGTAGGACCTCTCCCCGTTCTTCAGCTCTGTGACCCGATGGCGGGACACCAGCGGCGATCGGGTCCGCTGGTCCCGCGGCCGTGGTCACGGAGCTCCCGACCCCACGGCTAGGCAATTAAAGGGCACGTATATATACGTGCTTTTGCCTAGCCATGCGATTCTGAGGACGTATATGTACAGGAGGCGGTCGGGAAGCGGTTAAAGGGGTTGTAAACCCTCAAGGTTTTTCACCTTAATGCATTCTATGCATTAAGGTGAAAAACCTCCTGTGATGCAGCTGCCCCCCAGAGCTCCCCTTTTACTTGCGTGAACCCAGTCTTTCCAGCGACGGGGACGAGCACACCAGCTCCAGCCAGTGTCTCGGGCCCTGATTGGATAGATTGATAGCCATTGGCTCCCGCTGCTGTCAATCAAATCCAATGATGCAGAAGCAATGCATAGTAGTCCATTATGCTTTACCTTTGCAGGGAAACAATGAGGAAGTAAACCTATTAGGGTTTACTTCCTCTTTAACAAACATATCCTTAAATCACCACTGGGTTTTTTATTTTTTGCGCTATAATAAAAAAACGAAATTTAGTAATACATTTTTTTTTCTTTGTTTCTGTTATAAAATTTAGCAAATTAGTAATTTTTCTTCATACATTTTGGGCAAAATTTATACAGCTACATATCTTTGGTGAAAATATCCCAAATCAGTGTATGTTATTTGGTCTTTGTAAAAGTTATAGCGTCTACAAGCTATGGTGCCATTCATTAAAAATTGATCACATTGATGTACAGACGGCCTATCTCATTTCTTGAGACACTAAAAGCCAGGACAGTACAAATACCCCCAAATGACCCCTTTTTGGAAAGTAGACATTCCAATGTATTTAGTAAGAGGCATGGTAAGTTTTTTGAAGTTGTACTTTTTCCCCACAATTCTTTGCAAAGCAAAGCAAACACCCCAATGTATATTCTATGAGGCATAATGAGTCTTTTGAACATGTCATTTTTTCCCACAAGTTTTTGGAAAATATGGAAAGAAAATTAAAACGCATTTTTTTTTACACAAAGTTACCCATTTATAAGATATTTCTAATACATAGCATGTACATACCAAAAATTACACCCCAAAATAAATTTTGCTAATCCTCCTGAATATGGCCATACCATATGTGTGAGACTTTTTCACAGCCTAACCACATAGAGAGGTCCAACATGCAAGGAGCATCATCAGGTGTTCTAGGGACATAAATTACACATCTAATTTCCTGACAACCTATAATTTTTGAAGGCCCTTAATATTTCTAACACATAGCATGTACATACCAAGAATTACACCCCAAAATACACTGTGCTGACCAAAGGGTAAACAAAAGATGACCTGTGGCTTTAGTAGTGCAGTTGTCCACAGAGGAGAGCATTGGTCCAGGCAGCAGGCAAGGACATGGTCAGTGACAACGAAAGTATTTGTCCAGGCAGCAGGCAAGAATATTGTCTATAGTCAGTACAGTCAGTAGGCATAGGTATTATCAGCACAGCCAAAGCATTAGCTGGTGTGGTCAGCAACAGCCAAAGGAATTGTCCAGGCAGAGACATGGTCAGCACAGCCAAAATATTGGTCCTGGTAGTAGGCAGGAACATGGTCCATAGTACAGGTAGCAGGCAGAGGTGTGGTCAGTTCATTCAGCAAACAGAGGCATAATGGCAATAAGTCAGCAGCATGCAGAAACATCAGGCTTAGGGCCTCGGTCAGGTAAAACCTGGGCACAGGGGAAGAGGCTCCTCCCACCTAAATCTCTTTGAAGTCTCCGGTCTCCAGACCCTAATTTGGAAATTACAAAACCTGGGGGGAAACTGAGAAATTTGTTTTTTCCATCCCGGAAAAACAATTCTGGAGCCCCTCACATATGTAAGACCCCTGTGTACTACAGTAGCAGGGCAACAGATCAGTCCAACCAGCAGGCAAAAACATGGTTGATTAACAGGCCAAGGTCAGTTCAAGCCAAGGCAGAAACGTGGTGGATAAAATATGTAGACGGCAGGCAGAAGCATTCTCCAATGCATGGGCTGGGTTGGGAGGGACACTGGGGACAATGATAGCTGGTATTTCTTCGAACTCCTCCTTTTGCTGCATATGCAACATGTTTTTTGGCGTCTTTAACCTGCTTCTGATGATGGAATGCTTTCTGGGGAAAGGCATTCATGAAGTCTGCTAACAGCATCAGAGGGAAGGTTTTCTGGGGGGATCTTTGCTGGTAGATAAGTAACATGACTATTTATTCTATGAATTTTAGGAAGGGGATGGGTCTTTTTGTGGATTTTGTGTAGGTGACATAAGCATTGTAAATGGCCAAATTAATAAGATAAATGGCAACATTCTTATACCAGAAATGGGACCCCCTTGTTGAAAAATAGGCCTGAAGCATTTTATCGTTGAAATCCACCCCCCATGTAAAGATTAAAATCTTGGATGCATGCAGGCTTTTGAATGGGAACGTGTCTTCCGGGTATCTCTACTGAGGTGTCAATAAGGATGGTGGGCAGCATATATAAATCCTTCTTATCCTTACACTTCACAGATAACACGTCATTGTTTCTCAGACTTGCTGATTCCCCCCTTCTTAGCCTTGTGTTCACTAAAGATTGTTGGAAGCTCTTCCTGTTTTTTCTGGAGGTACCGCAGGCCAAGGTTTTTGCACGGGGGAGGTGGTGGAAAAGGGGCAGGCTGGTGTAAAAGTTAACCAGGTAGATGTGATAACCTTTTTGCAGAAGTGGGTATGCCAGGTCCCATACGATTTTTCCCCTTGTGCCGATGTAGGTTGGGCACTCAGGGGGCTGGAGCAGAAAATCTCTTCCTTCGTATATGTGGAAATACAAATACAAATATCCTGTAGCTCTTTCACAAAGCTTGTAAATTTTTACTCCATATCTGGCCCTTTTGCTTGGAATGTATTGTTTGATTCCTAGCTGGCCAGTGAAGTGTACAAGGAACTCATACACATATATATTTTGATCAGGGACAGCAAATCTTTGTAAAAAAAAAAAAAAAAAAGTATTGGCTGTGCGTTGAAAGGGGTAATGCTTGCTCATCCCAAGTTGGAAGGCAGCCATATTGGGTTGGCAAGAGCATCTAGAAGGTATGTATGGGCCCTGATTGTTGGGGATGTGATACTCCAGTGCTGGTACTTGGGGGTTGTGATACTGCAGCGCTGGTACTGGGCCTTTCATCCTGGGGTCTACTGTCATTGGTGTTTTCTGATTAACCATTGGGGCGTGTGGCGCTGCTGGTGGCTGCCTGGTTTTCAGAGCGCCATATCCTTTTGGGAGAGACCCTTTCTTCCTCTGATTCGGTTGCCGACCCACTGCTTTTGATGGGTTTATACACCGAATTGGATTCTGACTGTGAGAACTCCTCGCTGCTCTCATCAGTCATGCTAAGAATCTGAAACACCTCCTAACTGGTGAAAACCTTTTTGGACATGGCTGGGACTGGTAGACTGCTAATGTTGGCTGTGTGACGGGTACTCTTGTGATGGGTGGGTATAGGACGGGTACTCTGCTGATGGTGGCTGTGTGACGGGTACTCTGGTGATGGGCGGCTGTTGGATGGGTACTGTGGTGATGGGTAGCTGTGTGACAGGTATTCTGCGGACGGCGACACTGATAGGCGATGTGCGAAAGGTGCACTGCTGATGGTCACTAGTGGGCGACAGGTACACTGCTGATGGGTGACAGGTGCACTTTATGGGCACTGATGGGTGACAGGTGCACTTTATGGGCACTGATATGTCACAGGTGCACTTTATGGGCACTGGTGGGTCACAGGTGCACTGGGGGGGGGGCGACAGTAATGCTGCTGATGGGCACTGATGGGTGACAGGTGCCCTTTATGGGCACTGCTGGGTGACAGGTGCACTTTATGGGCACTGATGGGTCACAGGTGCACTGGGGGGAGGGGGGCTACTGCTGATGGGCACTGATGAGGACTATAACACTGCTGATGGGCGATGTGACAGGTTCTCTTGGTGTGGCGCTTGGTGCAGTACACTGACAAGACACAGATCAGTAACTCACTGATCCCTGGCTCTCCTCTCCTCACACTGGAAATGGTGTGTAAGGTAGACATGTGCAATTCGTTTCGGTCCGAATACACATTTGGATGAATTTTTGTTATGAAATAGAATGAAATTCAAATGAAATAGTAATGAATAGTAACAAATTTAGTTGAAATTTGTTCTGTTTATCAGTTTTCTAACGAATTTCAACTTTTCAGAACAATTAGAATTCGGATCGGTCAAAAAAACGATTGATCGATTTGAATTCTGTTTGAATAAATAGCTGGTTGTTAAGCGTCCTTAACAACCATAAGTCATCATCTGTCAGCAGGCTTCCCCGCTGACAGATGAATACAAAGATAAAGAATACCGGCAATTGCCCGGCAATAGAAATTTTTTTATTTTATTTTTTTAAAACGGCATGGGGTCCCCCTAAAATCCATACCAGACCCTTTTCTGAGCATGCAGCCTCACAGGTCAGGAAAGGGGGGGTGGGAGCATGTTGATGGGGACAAGGGCCTCTTCTCGACAACCCTGGCCTGCGAAATGTAGAGTATTGCCTCAATCTACTTTAATCTAAAAGTAAAGAGGGGTACCATCATCCTTTGTAGTAGGATATTGGAAAAGGGGGTGCCTGGGGCTGCTCCAAACATTCCCCCCGGCACTATAGAAGTTGAGAACTATCTCTGTATCTCTTGGGTACCGAGATAGTCCTCAACTTCTATAGTGCCAGGGGGCATGATTGGAGCAGCCCCAGGCACCCCCTTTTCCAATAACCCTGGCCTGTGGTTGTTGGGGCTGAGGGTGGGGGGCTTATTGGAATCTGGGGGACATTGTACCCATACCCATTCACCCAAAAAGGTTAAAAAAAGTGTCAAAAAGTAAACAGGAAACAGTTTTTGACTAATCCTTTATTAAAAGAAAAAAAATAGTGTTCCTCGATGTCCATCACGATGCCCACCGACCCGAAGAGTAAAAAAATGGCCAAAAAACACTCCGCCTCCTAAGAGACTACCCGCCAACTGCACTCTCTTCGCTTTGACAGCTCTTATATAGGGAAGAGCGGGGCCACCCAGGTTACGTCACCCGGTGGCACCGCCCCCTTCTGACGTCACATGACATCACGTGAAGAAGGGGGCGGTGTCACCGGGTTATGTAACTGGGTGGACCGCCCCTTGCCCATATAAGAGCTGTCAAAGCCAAAGAGAGGGCATACGGCGGGTAGTTTCTTAGGAGGCGGAGTGTTTTTTTGCCATTTTTCTATTTTTCGAGTCGGCTAGCGTTGAGAGGACACTATTTTTTTTTCTTTTATTAAAGTGTAGCAAGGTCTCTGGCCTTATCCAGTCTAATAAGGACCTCCAAGGCCAAAGATAGCTGACATCCTTCAATATGTAGTGGGTTGTAAGGCATAGTGGGTGCAAAGATGGTGAAAGTCATTGGGTGCCAGACACTTCTTGGATGTAAAAGAGGTTTTATTTCTTTTGACAGTCCTTTTTGTATTTTTGGGGGAAAGAGGGTTAGGGCCAGGACACCCTTAAGTAGTTATAGATTCAATTGACAGACTCCAAGACTTCAATAGGAGGACAGCTGTGTAGGGAAAGGCTCCAGCAAGGCGCCACTTCTGCACATGCATGAATGCTGTCTCCTATGGCAACAGTCCTTTAACAGTTCCTAACTCAAACGTAACAGTTCTTTCAGCTCCACTACAACTGCCTCTTGTAGTTCTTCAACACGGAGCTCCCAGTCTCTCACTAGACCCTCTGATTCACTGACTATAAATCCCTCGAGCTCCTCCAAGGTTGGCAGTGGTATCTCCCTCAAGCGTCACCCACGCTTCCCTGCTGGGTCCCTAGTTTGGCACTCCAGATATTTCTCAAGCTTCACCCCTGCTAAACAGCGAGGCTCCTGGCTTGACTCACAAGGCTGCCCTGCAAGCGTCTCCACCACAGGTTGGGTCCCTGACTTGATCACCGCCTGAAGTTTCCAGATTGTCCACGGGGCCTGTTTGGTGAGAATATGGTTCCGGTACTTTCGTCAGTTACTCACCGTGGTCCCTGGTAAAGGTGGTTGGTCCCTCTGTGGCGACAGCTTCCCCTCTACCTCAGACCACTGACAGGTTCCCTGGCCGACAGAACCATCACTTTCGGTTGGACTGCAAGCCACAGTCCCAACCCTGTGCTGCCCTCTTACTTTTGGATAGGCCCTCACACAGCCTGGCAGCCAGATGCCCCCGGGATAGGCCCAATCTCCAGCCTAGCAGCCCGAGGCGTACGACACATGTCCAACCAGGCAGCCATCCAGGTGGCACAGAACATAGATCACCTGACCTCACCCGAATATATAGGTTCACCCAGCAGGCCAAGGGATTCAAGAAAACCCCTGCCCATTGGCTGAGATACCCCATATACCCATAACCTGACCTTGGGTTTCCCTTCTCGTATCTAGTACCACCAAGCACCCGGCCACCTAGTGATAGAAGAGAAAAGTGCAACAAGACCAAACTTAGGGAGAAATCAATAGATCTCTATCAATCGAACAAGATGACTACTCTTGGCAAGTAAATTTGTGAAGAGTTCCCTGACTAAACCCCAGGGTGCTACAAAAGGATTTGTCAAAAACAGTTTCCTGTGAGTTTTACTTCTTGACACTTTTTTGGTGAATGGGTACGGGTACAATGTACCCAATACCCATTCACATAGGGAGGGGCTGGGACATCATGTGACATCAGAAGGGGGCGATGCCACCAGGTGACGTAACTGGGTGGCCCCGCCCTTGCCTATATAAGAGCTATCAAAGCGAAGAGAGGGCATATGGCGGGTAGCCTCTTAGAAGCTCTTAGGAGCTGGGTAGAAAATCGTTGGCCAAACAGTGCCTGCATCCAATTACATGCAGCTACTAGCACTGCAGTGTCCTCCATCCGGGCTGTATAAGATGGATGGAAGAATCTGTTAGATTGTTTTCCTTTAGCGTAGGTGGGATGCAACGTGGTGCAGCGACAATAACACACACAGTCCAAGTGCAATGAAATAACTTGTATTTTTGCCATTTTTGTATTTTTCGGGTCGGCTGGCGTCGAGAGGACACTATTTTTTTTTCTTTTAATAAAGTGTAGCAAAGAAATAGTGCAAAGACAGTTTACAATAAACCTGGGGGAAAGGTAACAGAACTGGGAATACTCACAGGTCCAACAGTGTGTAGAGAGCAGGTTTCAGCAGAACTGACAGCTCCTGTTAGGAGGGGCAGAATGCTGCCTGACCATCTCTCATGCCCAAGCAGGAAGAGCCCAGAGAAGTTGCAAGCCCTATGCTTTCCCTTCTCATAGGAACCTTTCCCTGGTGCTAGTTCTGTCCCTACCAGACGGGGTACCTGTTCTTACTCTACCCACTCATGAAATACGTGCCAAGCCTGGGAGCCAGGGCCTTAAATAGGTCCTGCCTGATCCAAGATGGCTGCTAGAGTCACATGGGCAACAGCATCCAATCGGATAGCCTCCCCAGTGACCCAGGAAACCATAGAGGAACGATGTTCCCCTTGACTTCCTCTCCAACTGCAATGCCACTGTGGAAGAGCGCCACCTACAGTGTAGAAAGTAGACCGCACCTGCCTACGTGCAGGCAGTACACAAAAAATCCATCAGTGTATGGTGTACGGCCAGTTTCTTGCAGATGAAGAGTTAGGTTTTTCTTGTGCAATTTGATCAATTCTGTATGTTTGGGTCATTGTCGTGCTGCAGAATAAATTTGGGGCCAATAACATGCCTCCCTGATGGTACAGCCAATGTCACTGAGAACTATCTTCAGCGTAACAAAGAACAAGGAGTCCTGCAAGTGATGGTTTGGCCCCCACAGAGCCCTAATCTCAACATCATCAAGACTGTCTGGGATTACATGAAGAGACAGAGGGATTTTAGGCGGCCTACATCCACAGAAGATCTTTGGTTAGTTCTTGAAGATGAATATCTAGAATAATTAATGTTGGTTTGAAGCCAAAGGGTAGTCACACCAAATATTGATTGGATTTAGAATTTTCTTTTGTTCGCTCACTTTGCATTTTGCAAATTGATAAAAATAAACAATTCAAATATATATCTTTGGAATCATTCTGACTTTACAACATTTTTTCACACCTGCCTAAAATGTTTGCACAGTAATACATATATATATTGCCTTATTTAAAGGGATGTCAGGTGGTTATTGTGGTTTCCACCCCCTTCTAATTCATAGCAATGTCTTAGAACAAATATTAAATATGAAAACCGCGCACATATGTGCACAATAAATAGAAGAAGAAGGGCAGAAAACACAAAAGAGGATATCCTCTCTAATAGTTTCCAATGAAGTCATGTGTGTTGCGCTATAAGTTCACATAAAATTACATGCGATTATTAGCAAAAAAAATGCCCCTGAAGCACCTCTGGACTGAATGCTGGATTTCTCTGCCAAGGGAGGGAGTCTGAGGAGATGGCTGCTCTAGGAATTGTAAGTAAAGACCATGACTGACTCCCTGGAATAGCATAACCAAAAAGACATTCCTCATGGTCCCCAGCTATGAGACTTTAACTACTCTGGAGCTATCTCATGGTCCCCAGCTATGAGACTTTAACTACTCTGGAGCTATCTCATGGTCCCCAGCTATGAGACTTTAACTACTCTGGAGCTATCTCATGGTCCCCAGCTATGAGACTTTAACTACTCTGGAGCTATCTCATGGTCCCCAGCTATGAGACTTTAACTACTCTGGAGCTATCTCATGGTCCCCAGCTATGAGACTTTAACTACTCTGGAGCTAGCTCATGGTCCCCAGCTATGAGAAAATAAAATTAGCTGATGGGAGGAAGGAATCCAATGAGAGACCTAGTTATCTTTTCTCTTTTCTAGTTATAGGACACATAGTGCCCAGTACCACATCCTTTAACAAAGTATATAGAAAAAGAAAAACCTAACTATAGAAAAGAGGACTTTAAAGGTACCACATATTTGTATAAAATGTCATTCTTTTATTCTACAAATATTAAAAAACGTATATGACGTTTAAGAAGACAAGAATATTAAATTAAACTAATACTATTATATACCATCAGTCATCATCCCTGTCAAACTTGTGCGGTGGAATGCTTGCTGTGACTTTGACGCATTTCATGGGTCCTTCCCCGCTTCATCAGAAAGATACCAACAGTCACGCTCTGTACTTTGCATATAAAACAATCATAAACAGAGTGATACACACAGCCACCAATTGTAGGCTTTCTGGAACAGCTAGGTCAGTTCCTCTAAAGTTAGTCCACTCCGAGTCCACAAAAAGCCCTCAGCCATCGTGGAGGAGACTTGGCCTCCCCTTCACCACCTCCTCACTGGGACATAGAGAGACTCTGAAAGTAACAAGACGGCACTCAAGTATTCCTAAACATGACACAATATTAGTCCTACTGAGGGTTTCCCTCTTACCTCTTTTTGTGGACTTGGAGTGGACTAACTTTAAAGGAGCTGGCCTACTGTATCTGTTCCAGAAAGCCTACAATTGGTGGTTGTATGTATCACTCTGTTTATGATTGTTTTATATGCAATGTACAGAGCTTGATTGTTGCTAACTTCCTGATGAAGCGGGCATGGACCCGTAAAGCGCGTCAAAGTCACAGCAAGCTTTCCAGCGCCCAAGTTTTGACGTGGATGATGAGTGATGATATATAATAGTATCTCATGTACTTGCAATGTTTACATGTAATATTGTTGTCTTTTTAAACATCGTATGTTTTTTAATATTTGTAGAATAAAACATTGACCATTTATACAAACATGTGGTACCTTTAAAGTATTTTCTATGATAAAATAGACTGTTCTGTAAACTACCTCATGGTTCCCAGCTGTCAGAGCCAGACTGTGCTGAGTGTCCTCTGCCAACTGTTCTTAAGCATTTCAGAGTATCCCATGTCTTTTTTTCCCTGCCTGGTAAATTGATTGTAAAGGATCAATTTTTATTTTTTATAAATAACAAATTTGGTATACTTACCTGCTCTGTGCAATGGCCCCTCATTGCCACCTATCAGTTCCGCCTATCAGTGCCCATCAGTGCTGCCTATCAGTGCCCATCAGTGCTGCCTATCAGTGTCCATCAGTACCACCTATGAGGAGGGAGGTCCGAATGGCCTACAGGTATGACAATAACATTGTTTTTAAAAATTACCAAACTGGACAGTTTTATAATGTCCATTGGGGCCCCTTGTATGCATAGGCTATTTTCTAGAAAAGGTGGCCTTAGCCTTTCATGAAAATGATGTATCTCTGATAGCAGAAAAGGTTCTTAGACATCATTTGGGGAGGTAACTGGATCTTTCACATTCATTTTTGTATTAGCCCCTATTATAGCCATTGGTCAATAACCATGATTAGCATTACATATTATTAACCCCTTAACCCCTTAACCAGCTGCAAGGCTGGTGTCCTATAAGACATAAATAATGGCCGTGCCATCTTCCACACCCTTCATTCGGCTCTGCAGGAGACAGCAAGCTTTGATGGAACTGACAGTCTTGCTGTGCCTATGGTTTGACACCATCAGTTGGAAACTTGTATTCCTTAATGCACTTTGTGCTATCAGCTCAACATCTTATACTGATAACCACAGTTTTTAGATACTGATTTCGCTTCACAGAGAGATGTTGATATGATTGCTCTTTCTATGTGCAGCTAAAATCCTTCCTAAAATACAGGATTTTGTGGATGAAGCTTTATTTCTTGACCTTTTTTCTCTAAATATGGTATATGAACTCACAGTCAGTGTAATAATAGTTATTATGTTCTTTTATCTTTTAGTAATTTGCAGTGTAAGGACCAGCTATAACTAATGCATTTTCATCTGTAAGAACAAGAGGTGTATGAACAGTAAGGCAAAGTGTTCTTGGAATGCAGGCAAAAATGCACCATTCGGGAAATGAGGCAGAATGTGCATTGTGCTTGCGGTGGCATTATGTCTTAGAGAGTTTGTAAACCCAACATTTCATATTCCTGATATGTACCTGCTGTACCATGTACTTGTATGAAAAAGTATCCTATTTTCTTTGTATTGTTTCATTTGTGTGAAATCCCTGACGTTCCTGCCAGTCCCTCTGCTTTCCTATTAAAAACTGACCACACTAGGCAGGAGAATACACTGTGGTCAGTTCTCTAGCTGTGCTGGGAACTTTGCTCTCCTCCAGTGATCAGTTTTGTCCTGACACACCCTTGCACAGCCATTCACTGAGAAGACCAGTGTGCTGCTGCTTCTTCTCCTCCAGCTCTTATGCAGCTGGGAACAGAGGGAATCTGATTACTTATAAAAAAGGGGAAAAAAATTGTTTATAATGTTTTTCTATATGTATACACAAATGGTTTGCCTTTCATTTCTATTTTAAACTGAATAGGTTGTTTTACAATATGATCGTTGACAATCACTAATGGCACCCCAGACGCGGGTACCAGTCCCTTGTTTTTCACACATTTGTTGCATAAAAAAACACAGCAAAACGTGCAACAGAATGATTGGCTCACTGCCAAAAAAGGTACTTGAGCTACTTTGGCACGTTTGTTGCACATAGGAAAGCCCATTTAAGTGAATTAGCTGCCTTATGCTCAACGAGCAGAAACACGCAAAAAACACAAGGAACACTATGCCGTGTGTGAATGGGGCCTAAAAGCTCTACTGCAAGAACCTGAACTGACATATGGCTAAAGTGTATGTAAAACCTAAATCTAATTTCAGTAAGTTTGGCACAATGTTTCACTGTAAACAGTTTTGTAAAGCAAACATTTTTTTTTGTTTACTTTGTTGCAAAGTTTCTTAGCTGCAGATCCTGCCAGTAACAGTACTTTGGCCTCTTGCAGCTTGAAAAAGCTCAGTACAGCTTATTTTTTTACTGAGCTAAAAATACAGCCCCTTCATTGTAATGTGTCTATGCACACAGGTGCGTAAACAAAAGCCGTGTGTTCTTCAGTAAAAAAAATTCGAAAAATCGTAATTATTGGTCATTAAATTACTCCTATTAACGTGTGAATGTGCGTAAGTGCGTGCAAATACACGCGATTGCTCACAAGTGTTACAATCTGCAGTAAAATAACGTGAGAATGCGTTTACATGAAAATACATGTTAATATTAAAAACAAGTGCAGCGCTCGAATAATCAAACAAATGTCCCTGATTTTCACATGAAACCCCACAGGAATAAACAGCCTGTGGGTAGTACTGTGAGCCAGGAGTTTCTTTGATAAGTGTCCCCGTGAATGGGGGTGCCAGTAGGATTTCTCCACTGGTATGTGCAAAGATGTTACAATAGTGAAAACAAAACAGTAACAGAAATAATAAAATGTAAGGGGAAATAGCAAGTGATTCGCCCAAATGGTGAGTGAAAAAGAGGAAAATTGACCCCTGGTTAGAGCAGGCCCATATTCAATCTCCTTCTAGTGCAAAAACATGAATTTGTATACAACATGGGTTTTTCTCAAAATTGCAGCAAAGCAGAGGGTTCAAGTCCTTAAAAAAACATCATGAAAGGTATGTTGTGGTGTCACGTCAATCAAAATGTGGAACAGGTAGATGAAGGGGTTACATTAAAGAGACCTTCAGACCTATAGCACATTCAGTATCCTAAATAGAAAATGCTACACCATTACTGAGATAACGAAATCGCATCTGGTACTTAGCATGTATCTAACTGGACGACACATCCAGGAAAGCGGACAAAAAAAGTGTCTGCTTTATAGACCTCTCATCAGTCCAAAGCAAGAACTGACACAATGTATAATAATGGTATAGTGAAAACAACGAGGGCTGGTCAACAGTAAAACAACCGCATCAATCGTACTCTCATGCTATGATTAGTCCAGAATAAAACATACAGTTAGTCCTGTTTTTAATGTATGTCTTCCCACTGAGATAATCTGGTCAGGTTTGCAAAGTCCTCAACAGGGTGCAGTGTATCGCTGGGGGTATTCAAGGTGTACGATCAGCTTAATAAATTCTAAATAAAGAAAGGATGGGTACCCTTACCGGAACTGTTGGACTCACGGACCTCTCGGTGTGAGTCAGTAAGGCTTAGGCCGGGTACACCGGATGGGTAGTAGGTGTGTTGCAATCTGCCAGCTTGACCGGAGCGTTATCCAAGCAAAAGTGTGGTCGCTTACCTACAGCTTGTTGGAAAAGCCAGGTGGCAAATGGAAAGCAACAAAAACTTCTTGTAAGGGTCCTCATCCACGGCGGCTCAGGCAAGGAAAAAAGAAGAGAGAGAGGCAACTCCTCATAGTGTAAAACTCAATTTTTCAATTGGTGTTTATTAGGTAAAAAGATTAAAATCACTTTTCTTTGCGCAAAAGAAGATAAAAAAGTGGCTTAGAAGAAGATAAAAAATACATGCAATTGCCTGAAATTGCGCCAACGCGCATGCGTGAAAATGCATGAAAATACACGCAAATACATTTTAAAAAAGTGTGAAAAGTTAGATGCTCAAACATTTTGTGTGCAAGAGGTCTTCCTGTTGCAGACAGACAACAGGAAGCCACTGGCTTGCAATTAACAGCAGCGTTGTCAGCCTGCCATGTGCACTCTATCAGTTGGCCATTGGGCTGCCTGTCTGATAGACATTATTGGCAGGCCAAAAACCATCTAATGCACATAGCGAAGCCTGCAGCAAGAAGTGGCGCTCCTGGCAGGATCTCAAGGTAATAAACTTTGCAGTAGATTTGCCAATTTGACAATGCTTAAGAAAAGCATTAGGGATGCTGCCAAATATACCGAAAAAGGATTTGCGGTTTGCATACACTTTAAGCCCTTGCTGCTGCCACCCAGCGGCCCTTTAAGAGGGTCTTTAAGCAGTATTAAACCCAACATTTTTACTTTCTCTTTTATCTAAGCATTTAATATAGTTTTCCTGGTTAGTACCTTCAAAATGTTCTGAAACTGCACCTTTAACAAGATTCATGTCGGCTCTGGCTTGTGATGTTACTTGCGCATGCGCAGTTAACTTTGCCATGAAGGTGATGTGATTGTGGCCCGGCCATTCAAGCAGCCTGAGAGTGCAAACCCAGAAGGAAGATGGGCGAAGGTGGGAGCGTTGACCTCTCAGCACTGGGGGACTATGTTTCACAGGTAAGTCTGTCATAATGTGCTTATACTGTATGTGGAGCATACTAGCACATTATGGCATCAACCACCTTGGGCCAGTTTGCAAAAAAAAAGCAGAGTTTATTACCACCTTAACACTGGAAGATGGAGGTGGGATTCCCAATCATGTGACCGCTGTGATTGGCTGTCACATTGGTCACATGATCGGGAGCTTCAAATTGTAAACAAAGGCTGTGAGAATGAGGTCACAGTGCTTGGAGAGTGCAGTAAGCACAATCTCACAACAGAATGGTGGTTTGCATAGATGCTGTGTTTGTCCTGCCACCACATACTGTATAGTTAGTTTCATTTTTTTTTGTTGAAAAAAACATAAAAAAATAAAAAAGGTAGTCATTCAGTAGTAGACAATCACAAAACAACTAGTTACAAGAGAAGACAAAAACACTATAAAAATAATTTAGTTTACATATCCGAAAAGGAAAGAAGTACAAACTTAATTAACCGCTTCTGGACCGCCCACTGCACATTTACTGTGGCAAGGCAGCCCGGCTGCACAAAACAACCTACCTGTATGTTGTCCCTTCTTCCGGGTCTGGAGCGCGTGCCCCGCTGTGATTGGACATCACGTCCACTGGGACCCGCCGATCATTAGCAGAAAGAGGCAGAACAGACCGCCGTTTCTGCCAGAGAGGAAAATTAAGATCTTGTGTTTCTGCTAAGCAGAAACACGGATCTCTGTTTTCCTCCAGCACAGCTGTGCAATAATCATGCTGTCTAATCTGTACTGGATATGCCACACCTGTGAGGTGGATGGATTATCTTGGCAAAGGAGAAGTGCTCACTAACACAGATTTAGACAGATTTGTGAACAATATTTGAGAGAAATAGGCCTTTTGTGTACACAAAAGTTGTAGATCTTTGAGTTCAGCTCATGAAAAATAGGGGCAAACACAAAAGTGTTGCGCTTAAAACTTTGCTCAGTGTATGTATATATATATATATAAACTATATGCATCAGATACTCATCGTTGCAAATATAAGAGGATGTTGAATGTCACATCAAGGCAATATAATATATCCTACAGTCTTATGCCCCATACACACGGTCGGAAATTCCGACCACAAAATCCGTCGGATTTTTTCCGTCGGACTTTGTCCAACACTGGTGTTGCATACACACGGTCGGACAAAGTTGTCGGAAAATCTGATCATCCTGAACATGGTGACGTTCATTGTGTACGACGGGACTACGTAGAGGCTAGTAGCCAATAGCTTTGGTCTTGTAATGGGATCTGAGCATGCGTGGCACTTTGTCTGTCGGAATTCGCTACGCACGATCGGAAAAAGTCCGATAGGACTTTGTTGTCGGAAAATTTGAGAGCAGGATCTCAAACTTTTTCCGTCGGAAATTCCGACGGAAAAAGTCCGATGGAGCCCACACACGATCGGAATTTCCCACAACATGGTCCGATAGGACATTTTCCGTCGGAAAATCCGACCGCGTGTACGGGGCATTAGATGCATTTCCATTGTAATACACAAAACCCAATGGTAGTGCCTAACAATTCTCATCTCACTTATAGTCAACACACAGAAGTCCAATACACAGAAGTCCATTAAGAGCCATGGGAGAGTCGTAGAGTCAAGTTCTTTCCCCTATAGGTTACACATTCAAGAAATAGTAAACTCTCCAGATGGTTCTGTTTTTGAGATTCTGGCAGCAGTTATTCAGCAAGAATACTGATTGCACTGGCATTTATAAACCCAAATGTGCCCTCTAGTGCTTACAACACTGTAAGGAATACAATATGCCACAAAAAGAATGCAAAAATGAAAATGTTACATTAGCGGCACATCATTTTTCCCACATTTACCTAAAAATAGGATAAATATTTGTACCCATTGCTCTGACCATCCTATGTTTAGAAGGCAAACAGTTTCTTGTTTTAACAACTTGGCTGTTTTTGTTTCCTCACTTTAAGCGGAGTAGTTTGTTTTCTGAGTTCTTTTTTTCAGTGCTGTTGTAGGCACATGGAGTGAACATCTGTTTTCTTGTGGTTTCGGTACGTCATGGCTTCTCTGTTTGATGTATGATGAATCAGGTTATCCCCAAAACCACCTATGTTAACTCTGCTGGCTGTGATGTCAGTTTTCCTCTGTTGCCCGGTAATGTGGCTGGGGGTGATTTGTTTAGAAAATCGGGAATTAAAGTTCCAGGTAAGGATATTTGAGGTTTGAGCTTTTCTTAGGACAGAATTATTTTTTAACTAAAAACAAAAAACAAAAAACACTAGGATTCAGAGACAACAGAATTGATTTACTATACACAAATAGGCTATTTGCTTTGCAAGGCAATTTTGATTTTGCAAGGGAATTTTCCCTTAGTTTAGTGAATGTGATGAAAATTGACTTTGCAAAGACTGTCCTGGAATTTCAACAAAATCCTGGCATCCAACAAATCTGGGCTAAGTCCCGGAGTCCAATGCCGAAACAAGTTCTTGCATTTGGCTCAACTAATTCACCCAGCAGGGGCACACTAACAAGAGTACCCAATGTTAGTGCTGAGCATACTTTATAGGTGAAAAGGAAGCCCGGGTTTTGTTTAACCACTTTCTGTCTGGCCTATAGCAGAATGATGGCCGGGCCGTGGTTGCATTATCCTGACTGGACGTCAACTGACATCCAGCAGGATAAGCATCAATCGCGCGCCCGTGGGGGCGCGCAGCACGGCGATCGATGGTGTGGTGTGTCACTCTGACACACGGCAATTCCGATCGTGGTAAAGAGCCTATGACGTAGGCTGTTTACCACGTGATCAGCTGTGACCAATCACAGTGCGTAACCAAGAAGTGCCAATAAACGGCTTTACTCAGTTCAAGCTGACAGGGAGAGCCAATCGGCAGCTCTCCTCCTGTCAGAGGGGGATCTGCGCTGATAATCAGCGCATTAATTTTCAGCGAAGCCCCCATAAGAGGTGCCCACCACAGCTGCAAATCAGTGCCCATCATGCCCATAAAAATGCCAGTCAGTGGCCACCAAAGTGCCCATCAAAGTGCCAATCAGTGCCCATCAGTAATGCCTGTCAGTGCCCTAAACAGATGCCAATCAGTGCCAATCAATAATGACTGTCAGTACCTCATCATCAGTGCTGCCTATCAGTGCCATCTATTAGTGCCCATCAGTGCCGACTGTCAGTGCCAATCAGTGCAACCTGTCAGTGCCCATCAGTGCTGCCTGTCAGTGCCCATCAGTGCCGCCTATTAGTGCCCATCAGTGCCGCCCATCAGTGCCACCCATCAGTGCCATCAGTGCTGCCTATCAGTGCCCATCAGTGCTGCCCATCAGTGCCGCCTATAAGTGCAGCCTATCGGTGCCCATCAATTCTACATATTAGTGCCTCCTCATCAGTGCCCATCAGTGCCACCTTATCAGTGCCAACTCCTCAGTGCCCGTCAGTGAAGGAGAAAACAAAATTTTATAACAGAAACAAAGAAAAACTTTTTTTTTCCAAAAATGTTGGTATTTTTTAGTTTGTTTAGCAAAAAATAAAAACCCCAGTGGTGATCAAATACCACCAAAATAAAGCTCTATTCGTGGGAAGAAAATTATAAAAATTTAGTTTGGGTACAGTGTAGCATGACCTCGCAATTGTCATTCAAAGTGCGACAGTGCTGAAAGCTGAAAATTGTCCTGGGTAGAAAGGGGGGAAAGTGCCCATTATTGAAGTGGTTAACCATGCCCCTTAACCTCCTCCCACTGTTAACAGTTTGGCCACACCCACTTGCTACCATGGCACGTTAAGCACGCCACAGGTCACTGTCTCCCTGAAGTGCCCCTCATTCTCAAGTTCTAAAGTTGGGTGGTAGGACTAAGCTAAGGGAAAATTCCTATTAAAAAGATTTACTCCTCTTCATGACCAGGCCTTTTTTTTTATCTCTGCCCCCCTCCCCCTGGATCACACTGCTGCCTTATACACACAATGCTCCGTCTCTCTTCCTCCACCCCCACACTCTGCATTACACTTCTGCCTTACACAGACTCATCATTGAATCTCACCTCCTTGGGCCATGTGCTCAAGCTCCATGCTCCCTCCCACAGTCTGTGATCAGCGCTGCCATTGGAAGTCCCCTCCTTCTTTACCTCCCGCTCTCTGTGCTACTCCCGGCACCTCCCTCTGAGTTCACAGGAGCCGGAACTACAGAAGAGGCATCAGGTATCAATGCGCGCTGACGGTATTGACTGTCAGCACACATTGAGAACAACAATGGATACAACATTGGGTGGTATACATCAGCCACAATGTTGATTTGCGGCAGAACCCCTGGGGACCACCAAAATTTTGTTGTGGACCATCAGTGATCCATGGACCATCGATTGCTGCTTTAGACCACCTTATTATTTCAATAGATTGCCTCAAATGACTTAATATCCATGACCTAAAATAAAAATGCAGGTCTGTTGAAAGGTTTAGTAGCAAAGGGGAGTGATCAGAATGGGACTGAGGCAGAAAGACAATGGGGTTAATTCACTAAAGGCAAATAGATTTTGCACTTTTGGAAGTGCAGTTGCTCCAGAGGCAGAGGTAAAGCTTTACTTTACAAAGAACACCCATTTACATATATGGAAAAAAAAAAAAAACAGCATTTTTGCTTGCACATGATTGGATGATGGAAGTCAGCTGAGCTCTTCCTCATTTACCAAGCTCTGGAGCAACTGCACTTGCAAAAGTGCACAGCCTATTTGCCTTCAGTAAATCAACCAAAATATCTACTCTTTGTAGCAACTCCTTAGTAGATGTGCCATGGTCAAGCCTATTCTTTAAATGAGAAAGAATGATTTTTTGAAAGTGTGTTTCCAACTTAAGACATATATAATTTATAAATAGAAGTGTGCCTAATCAGGGATTCTAGGAATCTGACTATAAAGTAAAGCCCGCTTTGTGATTTTTACCTACAGCTAAGCATATAATAAGTCTTACCTGTAGGTAAAATTTCCCAAACGTGTAGGAGCTATTCACCCTGGATGCAGCCGGTGACGTCACAGGCGCATGTGCTCTGAAGGTCCAGCACACCTTGCCGCACCTTCAGAGCTTTGTGCCGGAACCGAGGGCTCCCACGTGCATGCGCAGGAGTGACGTCATCGCGGCTCTGGCCTATCACACAGCCGATGCCCGCAAACCCGCATGAAAGACCGGGGAAAGAAGTCAGCCCTCTCAGCGGTAACAGCGCACCGCTGGAAGGCTTCATTCCAGGGTAAGTATAGTATTTCATAATGTGCTAGTATGCAATGCCACGGATAGGACCCGATCACCTTCGCCGCTGCCGACGCCTCCGGTAAGCGTCGGAAGGCGAAAACGATGACCACCATTATTGGAATTACGACCGGCGCCTGAAGAGATGGATATCTCGGTAGTGGCAGCAGCTGCTGCCGTTACCGAGATATCCCTCTTCAAAAAAGGGACGTACATCGTTGTGCGCTGGTCGTAAAGTAGTTAACAGGTTAGTCATCTTTCAGAAAAAAATGAAAAGGTGCACTAACACCCTACACCCTCTCCACCCCTCAGACCTCACTGTACTTACCTCCTTGGGTTATGAGCTGTCATTGCCCACACGCCTAGTGTAGCAGTCCGGGAATTTGAAACAGTGGCAGCCTGTCCATTAGGGGCGCCGCCCCCGCTATCACACCAACCCCCTATATGTATCATGGATAGATTCATGCATAGCATTTTATAGGCTTCGAAATAGGTGGGACTCGGAGCACAGAGCATTGCGGTCAGACAGCGAGCAGGCGGGTGGACGGGGTCACAGTGGCTGCATTTGATGGCAGAGTGACTGTATTTGATGGGCACAGCGGCTGCATTTTATGGGCACAGTGGCTGCAATTGATGGGCACAGTGGCTGCATTTAATGGGCACAGTGCTGCTGCATTTGATGGGCACAGTGGCTGCATTTGATGGGCACAGTGGCTGCAATTGATGGCACAATGGCTGCATTTGATGGCACAGTGCCTGCAATTGATGACACAGTGGCTGCATTTGATGGCACAGTGCCTGCAATTGATGGCACAGTGGCTCCATTTGATGAAGCCACAGCCGGGCGTCCGCAGTTACAATGCCGCCGCCGCCGCCGAACGGAAGGTGAGACGAGCGGGGCTTCGCATCGGTGGACCCTGGGACAGGTAAGTGTCCGATTATTAAAAGTCAGCAGCTGCAGTATTTGTAGCTGCTGACTTTTATTTATTTTTTTTAAGTGGCAACACCACTTTAAATATAATTTTAATGATTTGTAAATGTAAACATTTGACTGGAGGATGTCACTATTTAATTACCATTGTTCATATCATAGTAAGCAGCAGCATCTCTACCACTTGTATGAAGTGTTGGGAGTATGTTGGAACAATCTCTAATACGTGGCCTTTCTGAGTGAGTTTGGTATTGTGCTTTGGTATTTTGGTGTTATTTCTCAATAATTGAACATAGTTTTCCTAGGGTCATACAAGCAACCTAACAAATATGCCTTTGACTGGATCTTGTATAAGAACTGGAACAGAGTCAATGCTTGCTGAGACAGGCTAGCAGTCATGTGCTCTCTGGCCTTCACTGCATCTGCCAGCTCATGAATAGTCATTGTGATGAGGAGGATGAATATAAACCCTAACATACTTCTTGCTTCCTTCTTTGAAACACTAAAGCGCTATAAAACTAAATTCTAATTTGTAGCTAAAAAAATGAACGGCCGAGAAGGGTCCTTTTTAATTCCCAGGTGCAAGCCAATGAAAGACCAGTGAAAAAAATATTTTGAGACGTTAAGAGTCCCAATTAAAGTGAACCTTAAGCTTGAAACAATGTTGTTTAAAGCGGAACAAAATAGCATGAATAAATGCAAAATGTTGGCCTCCCAAGAGCTTTTAGCCATAATGTGAGCATGCGCAGCATATTTGCACATTATGGCAGACTTGCCTATTAAAATGATCACCTCCATCTTTTTAATGTCAGCATTCCCCTCCATCACCGGCGCTTCCATCTTCTCCCAGTTTTCCTCCAGGTGAAGAGTCTTATGCCCCGTACACACGGTCGGATATTCCGATGGAAAAAGTCAGATCGAATTATGTTGTCGGAAAATCTGATCGTGTGTGGGCTCTAGCGGGCTTTTTCCGTCGGAATTTCCGATGGAAAAAATTTGAGCGCAGGATCTCAAATTTTCCGACAACAAAATCCAATCTGACTTTTTCCGATCGTGTGTAGGGAATTCCGACGGACAAAGTGCCACGCATGCTATTGGCTACTAGCCTCTACGTAGTTCTGTAGTACGCAACGAACGTCACCACGTTCGGAACGATCGGATTTTCCGACAACTTTGTCTGACCGTGTGTATGCAGCACCAGTTTCGGACATCCAAAATCCGTCAGAAAAAATCCAACAGATTTTGTGGGGCTTAGGCTCCTTAATTTTCTGGACCTGAACGACCAAAATCCCTCATATGCACACTGGAGTTAACCACTGCAACCCTGGAAGGATTTACCCCCTTCCTGACCAGAGCACTTTTCGCGATACGGCACTGCGACGATTTAACTGACAATGCGCGGTCGTGCCACGTTGCACCAAAACAAAATTGACGTCCTTTTTTTTCCCACAAATAGAGCTTTCTTTTGGTGATTTTTCAGTGATTTGATCAGCTCTGCGGTTTTTATTTTTTGCGCTATAAACGAAAAAAGAGCGACAATTTCGAAAAAAAAGCAATATTTTTTACTTTTTGCTAAAATAAATATTCCCAAAAAATATATAAAAAAATATTTTTTTTTCTCAGTTTAGGCTGATACGTATTCTTCTACATAATTTTGATAAAAAAGATTGCAATAAGCGTATATTGATTGGTTTGCGCAAAAGTTATAGCATCTACAAAATAGGGGATAGCATTTTTATTATTCATTTTTTTTTATTCGTTTTGCTGCGATCTGTGATTTTTATTGTGACTGCGACATTATGTCGACCACATTGGACACTTTTGACACCATTTTGGGACCATTGTCATTTATACAGCGATCAGTGCTATAAAAATGCACTGATTCCTGTATAAATGACACTGGCAGGGAGGGGTTAACACTAGGGGGCGATCAAGGGGTTAAGTGTGGTCTAGGGAGGTGTTCTAACTGTGGGGGGGATGGGCTACCACTGACATGACAGGGATCACTGCTCCTGATGACAGGGAGCAGGAGATCCCTGTCATGTCACTAGGCAGAATGGGGAAAAGCTTTGTTTACAAAGGCATCTCCCAGTTATTCTGCTCCGTGACATGATCGCGGCCACCCGGCGGACATCGAGTCCGCAGGACCTGCGGGCACGGTCACGGAGTATGCGGCGTGTGCGCCCACAATGCTGCGATTTAAAGGGGACATACCTGTATGCCCATTTGCCCAGCCGTGCCATTGTGCTGATGTACATCGTCGTGTGCTGGTAGGCTAGTGGTTGATTTGTACCGGCACAGAATCATGCAAGGTCTGTACACTGGGCTGCACATGCGTGGCTCTTTTTATATTTTCGGATAAAAATTGCTAACAGACACAGTCTCTTCTATAATAAAAAGCCTACATGTCAACACTTTTTCCAAAAACAAGTTTATTTCCACTTTAACGGCTTAAGGACTGCCCCACTTACATATACTGAGGCAGGGCGGTCCAAAATTACGTACCTGTTTTTTTTTTCCGGCTCTGGGGCGCACGCACATGCACCGCTAGAGCCCTTCTCCCGCTATGATCGGACACAGTGGGAGCCAATCAGCAGGTCTGCGCAGACCCAGTGTTCGCTGGAAAAACAGAGATCGTTCTGAGAGAGGCAGAGCAAACATGTAAACAAGGCAGATCGCCGTTCTGCTTGTACTGAGATTGTAGGCCACACACCCTCCCACCTTAACCCACCACACGGCTACTGCTAAATAACCAAACCACACCACAACATTTTGGCAAAATATTTGGACCGGGGCACCTTTATTGGTTTAACATCTAAACATCAAATTGTATTTTCTTTTATTATCATAATACCTTTACCACAACTAACCAAATTATTAAAGTGACCCGTTTTCAGAACTCGAGCAGCCAGTCATCATAGTTACATAGTTACATAGTTAGCTAGGCCGAAAAAAGACACAAGTCCATCCAGTTCAACCATAAAAAAAAAGAAATAATAAATAAAAATAAAACATATCATAAAAATAAAAAATATCGATAAAAATAAAAAATATCATAAAAATAAAAAATATCATAAAAATAAAAAATATCGTAAAAATAAAAAATATCAATAAAAATAAAAAATATCAACATTCTTCATATACCAAACAGCCCCCCCCCCCCCCCGGAAATCCAGGGTGACCCCACCACATAAGAGGTGCACGCGACTAGGGAAGGAGGGAGGGAGGGAGTACTTCTGCTGCTGCTCCGGTTCAGGGGACAAGGAAATAAGCCCCACCATAGCTGCCCTTTATAGACAACTCCAGGCTTCCAGCACCTTCCCATCAATCCTATTGGATCTTCTGAACCTGCAATTCAGAACCCTTAAAGAGACAGTACCTAAATCCTGCCTAACCATATCCACTACCTTAACTAAACTAAATGCCTATCGTAGGTGTGCTAGCCACAATCTCACATAGGTGGGCCCCAAATTAGTGCCTCCCTTTGTCAGGAAGACAGAGATCTTGGGTTTCTGCTAAGCAGGAGCACGGATCTCTGTCTTTCTACCGTTAAACCATCCCCTACTAGACATGTGCAGTTTGTTTCGTCCTGAATAAATATTCAGACAAATTTTTCATTATTCAGATATATCCGAATACCTGGATTACCGCATAAATGAAATTTACTGAATGTTCCGAATAACAAAACAAAATTTGTCCAAATTTCCAACATTCGAATTAAAATTCGAATCAAACTTTACATTGAATTCCAGTCGAATTCGAACTGTAAACATGTTTCTGAAATCAAAGACTGTGTGGCTTATTAGTGTACCATTTCGAAATAATGCCGTTTTAGTTAAAGTGGAGTTCCGCTGAAAAAAAAAAATTAAAAGTCAGCAGCTACAAATACAGCAGCTGCTGACTTTTAAAATAAGGATACTTACCTGTCCAGGGCGCCCATAATGTCCTCACACGAAGCCGACCCGTCCCTTGGCTCCCTGGTGGAGGCGCCGGCATCTTCAGTAAGGGAATCAGGAAATGAACCCTTACGGCTTCACAGTTCCCGACTGCGCATGCACAAGTCGCACTGCACGTTCTGACTGGTCCCTGTTGTCTTCTGGGACCTGCGTGTCTCCCAGAAGACAGTGGGGGGAACGGAGGAGGGGCCAGACAGGGCGTAGATCGTGGCGGATTCTGCTGTGATCTTTTGCTGGAAGTGAGAGCAAATACCTGTATTAGACAGGTATCTGCTCCCCCCTCCCCCCTGAAAGGTATCAAATGTGCGAAAGTTCCATTTTAGGGTAGAACTCCGCTTTAAGCCAAAGGTAATTTAAAGAGTCATTGCAATCATTTGATGAAGATTTTTCTTTTGTTTGTTCACTTTGCAACATTCAAAGCGAAAAATTTTTAATAAAATCTAAAGTTTTCAATTTGGCCGGTTTAAAAATATATAGATTCGGATGTTTCGAATCGAAAAAAAATTGGTAAATTCGAAGAAAACTTGAAAAAGACATAAAACGAATTCCGAATACAAATTCCGAATACGAATGCCGAATACGAATTGAACGAATCAACCAAATTTAACGAAACGAAATAACTAGACTAACAAATCGAAACGAAACAAAACAAAACAAATTTTTTCGTCATGCACCTGTCTATCCTCTACACAATAAGAAAACACTCCCAGGGAACACACTTAAACTGGAGGGCCACCCTAAAAAAAAAAGAGCATTAATATTCATTAAAAAAAAAACATTTGAAAAGAATATATTTTTTTACCTTACCAGAAATCCCTGTTGCTAGGCAGTCTTCCTAATCTGCCTCCTTTCTACTCCGCGGTGATCTTCGGTCCTCTTCGGTCTTCTCTCCTCCTCCGCGTTTTACTTCTGGGTAATGGGGCACGCTGTGTTCTGGAAACTGTGTGTTCCCTAACACAGCGCGTTCCATTCACAAAGCGCCGCGCGACTCGTGCATGCGCAGTAGGAAACGGGCAGTGAAGCCGCAAGGCTCCACTGCTTGTTTCCCTTAGTCAGGATGGCGGAGCCGGGACCCGAGAGCCGAGGGACATGTCGGCCTCGGCGGCCGACATCGCGGGCGCCCTGGAAAGGTAAGTCTCCTTTTTAAATGTCAGCAGCTAAATTTTTTTTAGCTGTTGACTTTTAAAAAAAAATAAAAATTTTCAGCTGAAACACCGCTTTAACTCTTTGATCGTCCCTGATGTTAACCCCTTCCCTTTCAGTGTCATTAATACAGTGACAGTTTTCTTTTTTATAGCACTGATCGCTGTATTAACGTCACTGGTCCCCAAAAAGTGTCAAAAGTGTCAGGTGTCCGATTTGTCCACCGCAATGTCACAGTCCTGCTAAAAATGACTGATCACTGCAATCACTAGCAAAAAAAAAGTCCACAAATCGATCCCATAGTTTGTAAATGCTATAGCTTTTGCGCAAACCAATCAATATACGCTTATTGGGATTTTTTTAACAAAAATATGTAGCAGAATACATACTGGCCTAAATTGATGAAGACATTTTTTATTTTTTTTACATTTTTTTACTGGATATGTTTTATAGTAGAAAGTAAAAAAACTTTTTTTTCTTCAAAATTGTCAGTCTTTTTTGGTTTATAGCGCGAACAATCAAAACCACAGAGGTGATGAAATACCACCAAAAGAAAGCTCTATTTGTGGGAAAAAACGGCATAAATTTTACTTGGAAACAACGTCAGATTTGTCAGTTAAAGCAACTCAGTGACGTATCGCAAAAAGTGGCCTGGTCAGGAAGGGGGGTAAAGCTTCCGGAGCTGAAGTGGTTAAACATATACTGCAGATACAACTGAAGTATTGAAAAGCATATCAGGGACTCTATAGAATAAACCTCAAAAATTGGATTTTATGGGCAATTGAAAAAACATGTATAAAACTTCATATATATATAGAAAATTTTAATTTATTGTAGAAAAATTATATAAAAAAGTATTTTTTATATAATTTTTCTACAATAAATTACAATTTTTTTCAATTCAATTTTCAATTCAATTACATGTTTTTTCAATTGCCCATGAAATCCAATTTTTGAGGTTTATTCTATGTATTACCAAGGGATGGTGGCAATCTACACGTGTGGTCCTGTGAATCACTTAATTCTAGCATATCAGGGACTCAACCTATCAGCCCAGGGCCTCTGTTTTTTCATGTAGGTATAGCCATAGTGCATCAGATCAGACCAATGCCTAAAATCTTCTTGTCACTGAAAACCCGGCGTTCTCTGAGCACCAGTAAGGTGAGCTTGGTGAATCTGTAGACCTTTTGTGAGGTCCTTGTATTGCTTCAGCAAAAAATCTTTGGGATAAAGTGGGGAAGAGTTACTAAATACTCTGTTGTTTTTTCATTGGTGTCTGCAACCCCATTGGGAACATTTTATATCACTTCCTGTCCCGTCAGTGCCCATAGAAGAAATGAAGGGAAGTGGATGTTCAGGACGGAAAGGCACAGACAGCAAAAAACCTTTGCGGTGCCTGTACATGCCTTCTAACTGTGTCCATCGGACATGGCAGATCACAAAGCTACAGTACAATAAAATGAAATCAAATGTAAACAAAGGCTGCATTTTACAGCCACCACTGTGTTTCCTCTCACCCTGACGCATTGGGGTTGATTTACTAAAACTGGAGAGTGCAAAATCTGGTGCAGCTCTGCATAAAAACCAATCAGCTTCCAGGTTTTTTTTTCGTCAAAGCTGAATTGAACAAGCTTAACCCCCCTGGCGGTATTCCCGAGTCTGGCTCGGGGCGGGAACTTCAGTACCAAAAGCGGTAACCCCGAGCCAGACTCGGGCTGCATTGCAGGATGCAGGGGGGAAGTTACTTACCTTGTCCCCTGGATCCTTTATGTCAAAAGTGGTTTTAGACCAGCTAGAAAACAGCGATAATAAATTAGAATCACAATTCATCATCAAACACTAAATTTAATGACAGCGACTATTCTGCAACTGAGCAAATTTTTGTGTTTTTGATTTGATTACATTATTGAATAATTTTTATATATATTTTTATTTTATTATAATTTATGATTTTGTGTTTCAAACTTTATCATAACCGGGATGTCTACTAGACTCTGGTTTGGGCAGATTTAAGTGAGTTATTCATAAGAATTGCATGCCTACAATATAAAAACGCCAAATTTCCATGCAAAATAATTGTATAGCTTTCAGCACAAAATTCCAGACATAATCATACCGCCAGGGAGGTTAAGGGCTCTTTCACACAGACGGACCGTATGTCCGTTTTTCATCCTTCCGTTTTTGGATGAAAAACGGACATACAGGTATCCCTATGGGATAGCGGGTGTCAGCGAATGAGCATCCGCTGACACCCGCTCTCGTCCGTGCCCGCTCTGCTCCGTTTCTGCAGACGGAGGAAAAACCTATTTTTTCATCCGTCTGCAGAGCGGATCGGGTGACGATGGACTCTACGGTCCATCGTCACCCGATCCCCCATAGGGGAGAGCGGCGCTCTGACAGGTCCGTCCCTGCACGGAGTGCAGAGATGGACCTGTCATCTTCTGCTCAGCGGAGATCGCTCCGGCGATCCCCACTGAGCAAGCGGCTATCCACGGGGCGGATCAGCACTGATCCGCCCCATGTGAAAGAGCCCTAAGTTAGAAGCTGATTGGCTACCATGCACAGCTGCACCAGATTTTGCACTCTCTAGTTTTAGTAAATGGACCCCACTGTGTCTTTATGAAACAGGCTTTCTGTACAGGAGAAAAGTCATGCTGGAAGAGAAAAGGGCCTTCCCCCAACTGTTATCACAAGGTTGTTGGTGTACAATTATCCAAAAAGTCTTTGTATGCTGAATTAACAGTACCTTTTAATGGAAAGACCTGAACACCTAAATTGGTGGGATATCCACATCCTTTGGTCATATGGTGATATGGTGGGATGGTCTGGTGTCCACAAACATTTAGCCATATAGTGTTTTTGTGACCTCCTTTCTGGATGCTGAAGGTGAAGATGTGACATAGAAAGCTAATCTGCTTAAGCAGAAAAATGAAAGACTTCATTTGGAATGACTTGTGTCACCTGTCTAGCTGTGTTGGGTTAAAAATAAATCACAATATTGGCTGCTAAGAATTACAGATCTTTGGTGGGGAAAAAAACTGTATACATATGTATGCTTTTCAATTGTGTATTTAGTGGTTTGTCTGGAATTTCACTTTAAAGAAAACCTAAACTCTAATACCTACCGTATATAATAAGCTTTTAGAAAAACCCTACCCCTATTGAAGACCATAATGCCCCATACACACGGTCGAAAATTCCGACGGAAAATGTCCGATCGGACCATGTTGTCGGAAAATCCGTCCGTGTGTGGGGTCGGAATTTCCGACGGACAAAATTTGAGATCCTGCTCTCAAATTTTCCGACAACAAAATCCGATTGGAATTTTTCCGATCGTGTGTAGAGAATTCCGACGGACAAAGTGCCACACATGCTCAGATCACATTACGAGACCAAATCTATTGGCTACTAGCCTCTACGTAGTTCCGTCGTAAGCAACGAACGTCACCACGTTCAGAATGATTGGTTTTTCCGACAACTTTGTCCGACCACGTGTATGCACCAGTGTCGGACAAAATCCATCGTAAAAAATCAGACGGAATTTGTGGTCGGAATTTCCGACCGTGTGTACATAGGAGTCATGGAGTTCAGAGATACCTATACTATGAAAAACCGTCAGTGTTCCAAAAAAAAATCGAGGGTCTTGAAGGCCACTTTAGATGCCTGTAATGATATAGTAGGTTTATAATGGGTATAGTGGAATACCTCTTTAGTCCTACAGTCAAAAAGGACCCATGACATCTCCGTCAAGTCAGCTTTACCAATATATGATAGATAAGGGTCATTGTTATTTCTGAAATGTAACGGAAAGCAGATCAATAGATCCCTTGTTCGGCCTTGCAGATCTTAAGCCTTTATAGAACTGCAGCTCCCAGCATGCTCTACTTGGATGGGATACCACTGACTGTGCACCTTTAGTTGAGGTAGAAACTCAACAAACAGTTCTGAATGTTTTGTTTTTCCTCTTTCCTGTCCTTATCCTAGCCAGTAGAGAAGGATTAGCCAGGCCCAGCAGGCATCCAAGTAACTTAAATAGATAAATGGCCCCTGTCACTATGCTGGGGGGTGAGAGCTGAAAAGTAATTACACAAGTTCTTTATCCATTTTTATACACCACTAGTGATGGCACAATGGGTTCTCTTGTGAACTGGCATATGCAAATTGCCAGACTATGAAACAATATCGGAATATAAGAAAGAATATTTAATACAAGCCAATTTCTTTCAACTTACAAATATTGCATTTTAATTCACAGTACTGTATAATGTTTTAATTGCTTTTGCAAGGTTCTATCATTTTGGATTAAATATTTCTGCTTTATTCCTAAAGAAGTTGTACACAATTTTGCACAGTCATTACTGGAGCTGAAATGACCATAACGGGAAAGATAATAACTAAAATACAAAAGATAATAGGGTCCTACAGTTGCAGATACTTATTGTTCATACACACACATGGCATATTTTCACATGTGTCAAGACACTTTTTTTTTAAATTGAAGAGCCCCAAAAAAATTACCTGCCTCATAGCCTCATAGCAATGCATATGTAGCACTACCCCCGTAGGTGTTGTAGTGGCGCTGTTATTTTTGGTTGGTCGGTGGGGTTGTGTGGTGGGGGGTAAGCCCACTTGCTGGTTGCTGACTGGCTTACCAGTGCCCATCAATGCTGACCACTAAACTCACCTACCTGACATACACACACTGACCTACACACACTGACCTACCTGACACACACTGACCTACCTACCTGACATACACTGACCTACCTGCACTAACCTACCTGACATACATACAATGAGGCAAGCGCCTCAAGGCGATTCAGTTCGCAGGGGCAGCACTATACAAATCATTCATTCATTCAATGACTTACCTACCTGACATACACTGACCTACCTACCTGACATGCACTGCCCTACCTACCTGACATGCACTGCCCTACCTACCCGACATACACTGACCTACATACCTGACATACACTGACCTACCTGACTGACATACACTGACCTACCTACCTGACATACACACTGACCTACCTGACCAGGAGACAGACTTCATGTTTCCTGCAGCAGCAGCTCAGCTCAGCCGTGGTGTGCGAAGCAGCCAGAGGAGAGGAGGAGAGCCGCCCACCTGAGCGGGGATCGATGTGGCGCGCTGCCGCATTTTAATTCCCGCCTTCTGGAGCCTGCAGCCTATGATGGACGTCACACATCCCGCAGTCCCGCCATTGGACCAGTGGGACGTCCATCAGAGGGCGCTGCAGGCTCCAGAAGGCGGGGCCACACTCGGAATCAGATCGGTCCCCGCTCGGCGGCGCTCGGGGCTAATAATAGAACAGTACCCACCCGAGACCCGGGGGTTTTTGGGGACCCACTCAGGGCTTCAGCCACTGTCAGCCCCCCTGCCAACGCCACTGGTTATCGCAACAACAGTCCCTTACAGGCTAGGAACTCTCAGTCCCTTAAAAAGTAGCACAATGTGTGAACTGCATCCTGGAGTACTTCCAACTCCCCTGTAGATACTGGTCCCAGCTCTACCACTGCAGGAAATGCTAGCCCACCTGGCTGCCTCTTCGCCAGTCCATAGCTCCCAAATGTCCCTGATTTGGAACAAAGTCCCTCTGTCCCTCTTTCCTCCCTATTTGTCCCTCATTTTGGTCTATTCTATATAGTTGTACATAAAATGCACTTTTTATCTTTTAAGAAGTGTTTCCCGGTGTTAAACCTTTCATCCAATTTCTAAATTGCTGCATTTGTAAATTTCAAAAGCCAGTATGAAGGAATAATAGTGGTAAAAAAGGCACTTGTGGGTTTAACTAATTTTTTTTGTACAATTCTCCTTTAAGGTTGTGTGGCAGAGGGCTGACTTTGTTCACCAGTCTAACTGACTGACTCTGTTCACCAGTCTACCCGACTGACTCTGTTCACCAGTCTACCCGACTGACTCTGTTCACCAGTCTACCCGACAGACTCTCTTCACCAGTCTACCCGACTGACTCTCTTCACCAGTCTACCCCACTGACTCTCTTCACCAGTCTACCCCACTGACTCTCTTCACCAGTCTACCCGACTGACTCTCTTCACCAGTCTACCCCACTGACTCTCTTTACCAGTCTACCCCACTGACTCTCTTCACCAGTCTACCCAGCTGACTCTCCGGAGATCTCCCAGGGCAAGGTTTAAAGAAGACTTAAGCACACGCTGTCTTCAAGAGAGACCTGCTACATGTGGCCGTCTCTCCCCTCATCTGTGCCTGCACTGTGCTGTAGTACTATGTCCTCCTCGCTCCCGCTGCCTCTCAGGAAAGACGCTCTTCAAGCTTCTCCTGTTGTCAGGATCCCCCCAGGCCAGCACCCGAGCCCCCGGCCTGAGGCAGTGCACCCCCCAGACTACGGGGCCTCAAGGGCCACCAACAGCCTCCTCAGCACTGCATCTCCATCTTCCACCCAACTCCCCTGCCAGCATGACTTATTCATATTTAATGGCTCACTTAGTCCTCTGTCAGGCCCACTTCCTGGAGATTGGCTAAGCTCCCCTAAATATGCAGAACAACCCTCCTAGCCTTCACCCTCCATCTTCCAGAAAATTCGCCAACATTTCAGAACCAGGGGGAGGCACCAGAGGGTTGTCTGTATGAGTCATGCTACCCAGAACTTTAATAACCCTGACCCAGATTCAAAGACTCACAGGGTTATGACATGGGTCAGAATATATTTGACCTACTCTGACACCAGTAGCACACTAGAGGGTGCTACACTTGTATTAAAGAACTGGGGTAGGGGCAGGTGTATTTTGTATATACTTTTGGGTGCCATTGAAAATAAATAGCAACCCACCGCACATGTACTGCACTTTGTTATGCTGCATATGTGATGTCTGTAAGATGCCCTGGTTCACACCCCCTGTGTGACATCTCACAGTCACATGCGGAGAAGCTGAGGAGGAAGGCACAGTCCCGCAAGCCTTCCCAGCTGTGCCGTTTCTATCGGAAATGCTGTTATTAAGGAAACGGCACACATATCGCAACGCGAATCTAACGAATAACTGCACATGCGCCGGTGATGTAATAGAAGTATACAGAATGGATTATAGGAAGATTATACAAGTAAGTCAAGTTTTACAGGCAGCCATCAACAGCATTAGTGATGTTGATTAGAATGACCTAAAGTTTGACTGGAGAGTTTTTACAACCACTTTAATGTGAACTTGTATTTTGCAAGAAGCAATAACTTTAGGACAAGTCTGATCATTGGAGGAGAGCAGGCTGAGTTCCCAGCACAGCTAGAGAATGGACCATGGTGTGTTCTCCTGCTTAGTGTGTTCAGTTTTTAATAAGAAAGCAGGGGACTGGCAGGGTCGTGTGTTTGTATATAATATTGCATTGTATACAATCTCTTTATCATTAGCACATTCAATATATGTAGAGTTATACAAACCTTACTGATTTGGTCTGTTAGACCCCTGATGTTACCTCTGCATGCTTCCAAGCAAATTTAGTACTGACAGTACTCAATGTGTTTACATTTGGGAAGCCAGCAGCCAGAATCTGACAATTGAGAGCCTTGAAGCGATCAGAGGAGAGCACTTTCAGGTTAAAAAAAAAAAAGAGGGAAGATTAGCAAACAGCTGTTCGCTGAACCTTGACCTGACCCCTAAGGGAGCTTCTGTTTCTCAGGTTCCCTGTTTCTGTGCCCACAACTCTGCAAATAGCAATACGCACTCTGAAACACCTGGCTGGGAATGGGGAATATTTAATGTGGATATATAGGTTGTACCCCAATGGTCAAAGGGATATGAACAACAGTAGTGACACAGCAAATAGTTAAACAATAGCAAGAAATATACTGCTAATGGGTAAACAGTAGCAAGAAATACAGTATATTGTGGAAAACAAACAATTGGTGTAGAGTGCAACCCCCTTACTAAACCCTATACTGGGGCGATTCTAACTAAAGAAAGTCATGCCCCCATAGCAGTCAGCAGTCTATTATATACCCAGTCTCTTTTGCTGGACAGCTCGTTGGGGCCCAACTCAGGATAATGTTCCATTAAGCGCTGATAAAGTCACTGGCTCTGTGATACTTGCAGGTAACAGTATTCATTTTGACGTCAAATTTAAATGTAGTTTTAGTCTTATGCCCCGTACACACGGTCGGAAAATCCGACCACAAAATCCATCGGATTTTTTCCGACGGATTTAGCCCGACACTGGTGTTGCATACACACGGTCGGACAAAGTTGTCAGAAAATCCGATCATTCTGAACGTGGTGACATTTGTTGCCTACGACGGGACTACGTAGAGGCTAGTAGCCAATAGCTTTGTACTTTAATGTGATCTGAGCATGCGTAGCACTTTGTCCGTCGGACTAGGCTACACACGATCGGAATTGGTGTGATCGGACTTTGTTGTCGGAAAATTTGAGAGCCAGGAGATAGAACTTTGTCCGTCGGAAAATCTGATGGAAAATGTCCGATGGTGCCTACACACGGTCGGAATTTCCGACAACATTGTCCGATAGGACAGAATCCATCGGAAAATCCGACCGTGTGTATGGGGCTATAGTCTTTTGACTAAAATGACATTTTAGTTTTAGTCATAATTTCGTTTTTTATCTAAAAATGCCATTTTAGTTTTATTCGTATTTTAGTCATCTGAATTGTTTGTATTTTAGTCGACTAAAATCTCCAGTACATTTTACTCAACTAGAATCTCCAGTACATTTTAGTTGTCTAAAATCAAATGGGTTTCGTTAAATTGTAACGCATTATTTAAGCATTTCTTTAAAAATGGCCAATTCATGTACTCCTGGAGTAAAAATCGAACAATAATGTTATTATTTATGGTAGTAAGGGTTGAACATGCACTACAGACACAGATTTAGCCGATACATTACGTCTTTATAAATAAAACCAAGCTTCATAAACAAACAAATATATTTCTTTTTGACAAGCAGAGGTATAACTTGAAAATATAAAAAAAACAAAAAACTGTAAACTCTGTTGGCCGCAAGGCCATTGCACATATTACCTGAATATATTACCAACATTAATATTAAAAAAAAAAATCTAATGAAAGTATTTTTCCAATTTTTTTTTTCTTTCAACAGCTTAGTAGATGTGCCCTACATATTCTTATGTGATAGTACACTGTTAATTTTGATATTACATTTCAATTTAGTTTTAGTTATAGTCTTTTGACTAAAATGCCATGTTAGTTTTAGTTGTATTTTAGTCATCTCAACTGTTTTAGTCATATTTTAGTCAACTAAAATAGTATTAATTTAGTCGATGAAAATATTTAAGTCAACAAAATTAACACTGGCAGACAACACTGTTCCTTGTGGTCAATATGTAGTGTGATTTGACCAGCAGCCTCCATGTGGTAGCAGGTGATCTACTTCTGTTGGCAACACAGGGGGTGTCCTTCCTCCCAATCAAACAGTGGGATCCATCAGCATCTGTGGCGCTCTCTGGTACTCCAGAATGTCTGCCAATGCTCCTCTCTCCCTCTCAGGTGTGATGGTGAGTGGTTTGCTGGCAGCCTGATGAGCACTCTGTCCCTCTGAATGTTCTTCACACACATTCTCCTCTGCCCAGGAAAAACAACAACTCCTGCTATTCCTCTGCTCAGCGCTCCAATGAATATGGGATCTGTAGTTTCTTTACTCAATCTACCAAGACAGCTCAGCCTGTCAAGAACTACACTTCCCACAATCATTCCTCCCAGTGCTCCTAGCAGTCCTCATCCTCTTCTGTGTGTTCCGATTGGGTAGAGGATGGGCTTAACATTGGCTGTACACAGTTCTTTCATAGCAGTCTCTTCTTACAGCTGTGCCCATGAATATTTTCTGTCGCTAATCAGACACAGAATTCTCTCTACATAAGTATTTGTTCTCTGTATCCCGCTGCACACATAACCAAGGGCAGCAGCCACAATGAAACTGCAGCCCCTCCTCTCTGCTAGGAAGATTAATCCAGGACGACGTCAGATTAGTGACGAAACACGTTGGGAGGAGCGACATGCTGACACCACCGCACTGTTTTATGTCCCGCTTGCATGGGTGTTTTGTACGTTTAATACTTCTACTCCATGCTTGTAAGCATAACTTTTATTTAAATAAAACAATACCCTGTTTTACCGATAGCTCTTCCTCTGTATTTTGTTTTTGGATTGTTATGAGCACTCACATCGAGTTTATTCCAGTGGCTCACACCGAGTTGATTCCAGTGGCTGACTGCTGACTGTTGAATACATCTACAGTCTCCAGGAACACCTGGTTCATCGGCTACTGGAGGTGCTGGGAGGATTAAAGGCCCTGGCTGGGTATTAGCCACAAGCTCAAACAGCTTGTGCAGCTGGTAAGCTTACACTCTATGTGTTGGTGGATTCACATTGTCTCTCACAATTCACGGAAGATTTTACTATACTGTGTTGCTACAATCACTTATTAATTTACCATTGGAGTACTCTAGAGCCCCATACACACGGTCGGACTTTTTCATGGATTCTGTCCGATCGGACAATGTTGTTGCAAAATCAGACCGTGTGTATGCACCATCGGACAGTGTACGTCGGTTTGTCCGACGGACAAAGTCTTATCTCCTGCTGGAAAGATTTGCCGTCAACACGGTCCGATCACACCAAATCCGATCGTGTGTACGGTTGTCCGACGGACAAAGTGCTACGCATGCTCAGAAGAAATTCTGTGACGGAAGCGCTCGGTCAGGTAAAACTACCTTTCCTAATCGACACAGCACATTCGTCACGCTGCAATGTTAAAATGTCTTTAATGCAGCGCATTCTCTTTTTCTTTACAATGCAACAAGAATGACATGTTTTAGCTGCTCCTATTCACCCGCACTTCTCACAAACTTAGTTCTTTATTACTTTTCAGCATTTATACACTACATGTTTATTTTTACTCAGATCGTAAAAGAATCTTTGTTATATTTTTAGCATGATTTGTCTTATTTTTTTTTTTTTCTGAATACATATTTGAAGGAGATTTTTTTTATTTTTTTTTGGAGGGGGGTTGTGTGTCTCAACATAGCAAAACCACATTATTAACATTTGTATTTCTTGCTTAAATTTACTAGGAGTTTGTTGGTTGTTGGTGCCCCTTGTTAATTCTACTTTAGGATGAGTGAAATGTACCTGCCTACTCAAAGAAAAACTGTCATTGTAGAAAAGTAAAACACAATAGTCAATGCTTATTTCAAATCCCAAAAAAATTTATTTAGGTCTCAGCAACAAACCAAAGAGGAACGCAGCCATGGTGAAACTAGGGGAATTTGCAAAGCCTTGGACCCCCACGGCAACCATCATTGTTCAAGCGTAGAAAATTGGGGGCCTGAGGAGTACGTATATTAAGGGGAGTGCAATCTGGTCCTGAAGTCCAAAGCATCCGGAACTGCAGCAGATGCCATCTAGGTCCCCAGGCTCTGGTACTACAAGAGGCTCCATCTTCTCTCCGACCAGATCCAGGTCTTCCTTCCACGCTTCCTTGCACGCTGTGGCTGTCGTGCTGGTGGGGTGGCAGAAGGAGGAGGAGGAGGAGGAGGAGGAGGAGGAGGCGGAGCATGGTAACTATGGCAAACATGTGTGACTGGGGTCATCTCCCCAGCCCTACCCTTATTTAGGACATGGAGGATGAGCCCCTCACACATGTTGCGTTGCCTCACCTCCATACCCATCATTTTAGTGACAACCACCGAGCCAAAGGTCTCCTCGTCGGCGGGTGTGGCATGTAGGGAGTCTGAAGCCTCTCTGATCATGCGGAGCGCTGACTCTGCCGCATAACCCCCCCTTCTCGCCCTTCTGTACGGAAGGCGGAGGAGAGGGATTTGGGAGTCAGTCAGGCTCCGAGGCCTAGCCCCCTCTTGGCTGCCACTACCCACCTCGTGGCTGCCACTAACCCCTGCCTTCTCCTGACTGCCACCTTCCACAGCCACCTCCTGGCTGAGGTCTTCCTGTGTATGAAAAAGGGACATAGTTTCAGTTATTTGTTCATCAAACACACACAATTCTCATCTAGTGACTGTTGCAAAATGTTTACAAATAGAAAACCATACAATTCTCAGCCCTGCAGTTTAGATTGTGGCCCCAACTGTCTCCAACACTACTGTCAGTTGATATGTCAAACACGTTAGGAACTAAGCAATTGGGGATCCTGAATTAAGTGAACATCATTCATTATTCACATAAATGGTAACAAAACTACTATACCTGGAACAAGCTGGGCTCCTCCACCTCTTCCAGACTGGAAGGCCCAGGTTGCTCCTCGGAAGCCTCATCAGGGGTGGCCTGCGCGCAAGGAAGCGTGGAAGGAGGAGTCGAGAGTGGCTCTGTGACATCAGCCTGGTCTTTGAGAAAATGTAGACTCTGATAGTACCAGAGCTTGGGCACATAGACCTCATCTGCTGCAGTTGCAGTTTCTTCCGACTTCCGGACCTTCTTGCGCTCCCTGATATACGCACTCCTCAGGCTGCCAATTTTCTTTCTTATATCATCTACAGTTGCCGCGGGGAACCTTGGCTTGACAAATTCCACAAGTTCCTCCAGGGCTGCGTACCTCTTTGGTTTGATGCTATAATGGGGGTGTTTAGCCTGCCATAAAATGGGAAATTCCCTGTATTTGGCAATGAAGAGGGGGAGAAAACTCATGTCGTTGAATCCCTTCATAATCTCTGCAAGACACAACACCACACCAAACACTATAAATTATGTCAGGCTAAACTCTTCTAATCTTCTCCATAAAGAAGCCTCAAGTTCGAATCAGTCTAGGCTAGTTATGTACTAACGTCAAATTGTACCTTCGTTTGTAGCGATCGTCTCGTGCGTGAGCTTTCTCTCCCCTCGTCTCCCAGATCGTGGCTACGACACAGGCGTGTGACGTTTTATATACAGTGCGCATGCGTCAAACTCCGCCCGCCCCTGACGATCTTTCTCGTCTATTCCCCACCCCTTCTCTTTACGGCGCAGTGGGGAGAGCACATGGCGGGGACACAGCAGGTGCGCCACAAATCTCCCACCAACGAGGAGGACGAGGAAAGTCCAGAGGCAGAAATGTCCCGATCCCGGAGCCTGAAATTCAAGGCCTCCAATATGTCATTTGGAGAAATGTTGGAGATGGTGGATATATTAAAGAGGAGCGACTATGATGGGAAGTATGGGCCTTACCTCAACCCCAATGTCCGCAAGGCCAAGATCATGTCTAAAGTTGTGAGGAGGCTGTACAATAATTTTGGGGTACAACGATCCAAGGAGCAACTGAGGAAACGCTGGTCAGACCTGAAACTGAGGGAGGCCGATCAGTACAGAAAGATCAAGCGAATTCTTCAAAAAAGTAAGTAGTTGTGTTTTGTGTTTGATTTCTTGCTTGCATACTGCTCCATGTGGTTTGATTTTTACAAAGTTGTACATTCCAAAATGGCCACTTTCATGTTCGTCTGTGCATTCGATCGTACTCAGCCTCGATCTTTCTGCCACTGTCATGGTCGTGTGTGTGTGTCCATTCGATCGTACTCAGCCTCGATCTTTCTGCCACTGTCATGGTCGTGTGTGTGTCCATTCGATCGTACGCAACCTCGATCGTTCGGCCACTTATAATACGATGTTTGGTGTTTTTTTGGGGGGAAAGGAAGTTTGTTCTCACTAGAAATGTCATCAAGAATGTAAAGCCAATTTATTCAATGTAAAGGAGAGGTCACCCAGTAGCTGTTTACCCATCTGGACTCTAGAGCACTAGTGCTGGGACACCCAAACCCCCTTTTTATTAGGCTTTTCCACACATGTGCTCCAGTGGATACTAGAGGAGGGTCTCCATCACACAAACTTCTACCAAAAAGCTAGTCAGTTTAGCACCTTTACAAAGTGACTACATTCATGTAGTTGGCATTTGTAACTGGCCAAACAAAAATAGTGTCCGTCACTTTCAAGCAATGTTTGTCATTTCCTATTTCTGCCCTCAATAGATTGTGTTGCTAAATCTTCCTTTTGTACATTCTCATAGGGGAGCGAAAACTTGGGCCGTCTGAGGAAACCCCAAAACCAACACCTCCCAAAAAAGGTGAAAGAGCAGAAGCAGAGGAGGAGGAGGAGAAAGGAGAGATCATCGAACTTGGAGAAATTGTCACCACAACAGGTGAGTGTGGGAGAACACAGCTACTGGTAAGCTAATCAATGTATGGCTGCCTCATTTCCAACACCCGATTTTTGTTTGTTTGTGGTTTTTAGGTGACGTGGATGTTGTGGAAGAAAAATCGCACTTTACCACAGAGAGTGCCCACGTACTCATCAGGGAGATAATGGTCTGCAATAGAGATCTAGATTACATAAAGCAAAACATCAATGATGTTCAACAAAAATTGAAGAACATCATTGATGTTTTAGGAAAAATATGAAAACGCACCAAGTAATTAACACACATTTGTGGCTGTTTCTGAACACATTTGCAACTTAAGAACTGTGTGAAATTTGGAACATGCACACATTGTGTCCACATGTGCTAGCTCCCATCATGGTGGATGAATGCCAACGTTTTTTTGGGGGTGCAACCACTTTACGAACTACGAAAGTGGTTGTGGTGAAGGGGTTGCACCCCCAAAAAACGTCCATTCATCCCCATGATGGAAAATGGCACTTTTGAAGCTTCTAGGCATGTGTTTTAACATCTAATGACCATTTTCAGACCCAAATTGTGTGCATGTTCTAAATTTCCACTTTCCAGGGGTGACCCCCCCATGTGATGAAGGCAAGATCAAACACACTTTGAACATATAGTCATGTCTGATCTTGTCTTCACTTTACAAAGTTGAACTTTCCAAGTTCATAGGTTCTGTTTTGCTCCATGCCTGGTTTTACCAATTGCGGAATGTTTCTAAACAATGTTGTAAATAACCAAGATGTTGTCAGTTTGGGCGTGAAGATTGTAAACACACTTGTGAATGTTTTCCAAGTAAACTTTTTTATTTTTCTAAATGTGTGGCTTCCTTATTTAAAAAACACAATGCATTATGTATGTCAAATGGAAAGGATATGGGGGGCAATTGGTGTTATTTACTAAAGGCAAGTCCACTTTGCACTGCAAGTTTCTTTTCCAGGGCACTTTTTCACTGCACTTGTAGAGCATAGTGGATTTGACTTCTGTAAATGACACCCACAGTGCTTTGTACGAAAACACGGAGCACAGCATTTTTGAGAATACACACATGTCTGACCTGGTGATGAAAAGGAGTATTTTGGGTGTCAGTTATGCAGTACAAACCTTATCTAGACCAAAGATTAGGTAGCAAACACACAACATGAGACTAATCTTTTTGGGAAGAAGAGACTGTTACCTCCTTTTGCCCAGAAAGTGCATTCCCACTGTCGAAGGCAAAGGGAAAAAATTTCAAGGTAAAATAAGCAAAAAAGAATACTGAAATGACAAGAAATCATAGGTTGGTTGAAATATCAGATTTATTAAAAAAAGCCTCTCACACATCGTCAGGCAGAGCAATGGCCCCCCTACCCACAAAGTACTCCATATATTGCTCGCGGACCGCGCGGGCATTTAGAGGGGGCAAGCCTGGACGTGCCACTTGAAGGGCTGTGAGGTCCGCATTTGGAGGGCCCTCCACATCTGGGCCAACGGGCACCACATAGTTCCTGTTATGTCTTTTGAGGAAGTTGTGCAATATGCAACAGGCAAGAACTATGTGGTTCAGTTTGTATTCCGCCAAGTTAATTGCCGTCAAGAACAGGCCGAAGCGGCTGGCCAGGATGCCAAAAGTGTTCTCCACAACTCTTCTGGCTCTGGACAGCCTGTAGTTGAAGACCCTCTGGTCTGGGGTGAGGGTCCTCATCGGGAACGGCCTCATCACATGGGGAGTCAACGCAAACGCTTCATCTGCGACAAAGACGAAGGGGAGTCCTTCAGCATTCTCCTCTGGAGGTGGCAAGCACAGACTGCCACTTTGGAGACGCCAGTAGAACTCTGTGTGCGTAATGGCACCACCATCCGAGATCCGGCCGTTCATCCCCACGTCCACATACATAAATTCATATGTTGCCGACACCACCGCCAACATCACTACACTATTAAACCCTTTATAATTATAATAGTAGGACCCCGAGTTGGGCGGTGGGACGATGTGGACGTGTTTCCCATCAATTGCCCCTCCGCAGTTAGGAAAGTCCCAACGGCTGGCAAAGTGGGAGGCCACAGTCTGCCATTCCTGTGGCGTGGAAGGGAACTGTGGAGTGAAACAAGAAAAAAAAATTAGTCACTTTGCACATAAACATTGCAAGCAGATTAGACAATCAACATCTTGGAACAAGAGCATTGTATAAAATTGGAGGCTGGAAAGTATTTGCACAGAAAAGTAGAGGCTCCCCTTCACAGATTACTCACCCCCCATCAATCCCCCCACTTCTGATGGGCCATTGGCAATAACTAGGGTTTTGGGGGGGGGGGGGGTTGTTGGACAGGTAACCCTCTGCACTTCATTGATTGGCAAATGGCTCAATAATGTGTGCTAGTTTGGCCAGACCCTCTGTACTTAACACTATTGGCAGCCCCCAGGAAAGCTAAACTAACATTTCAACCCCCCCCCCCCAAAAAAAAAGGAAAGCACATTGTGACATTATGAAATTACCAAGCAAGCTAATAGGAGGGAAAGAACACAAAAAATGAGGAAATGGAAAGTATGGAGGCAGCCCCTTGCACTACATGCTTTGCAGAATTCATCCCTAAAGATGCCCACTATAAAGAGGTAGGTATAGTATAAATGTTACCTTAATATAGTCCTCCTGCAGGACCTCGATGATGGCAGAACAGGTCTCTGGAATAATGAGTCCCAGGGCCTGGGGAGAGAAACCTGAAGAGAACTTCAAATCCTGAAGACTTCTCCCTGTCGCCAAGTACCTCAACGTGGCAACAAGCCTCTGCTCCGGAGTAATGGCTTGTCTCATGCAGGTATCCTGCCGGCTGATAAAGGGGGTCAGCAAAGCCAAAAGACGGTGAAAATTGGGGTCCGTCATCCGGAGAAAGTTCCTGAAATCATCAGGATTATTCTCCCGGATCTCACGAAGCAAAGGCATGTGCGAGAATTGGTCACGCTGAAGCAACCAATTCTTGGTCCACATACTCCTCGTCACTCTGTTCATGGACGGGTCTTGGGTCAAAGCTAAAAGCCCGACACCAATTCCGCGTACAGCACGAACTCGGCGACGAGTACGCACGGCAAACATCGCTCACAAGGTCACAAAAGGTCGGCTGGTCAGAACGGACAAACAGAAAGCACTGATAAACAGCAAGGCCTGAAAGAACGAAATGAATACCAGAAACGAGCAGACAATAAGCAGTGCAAATCAAAGCGTCCTATATCAAGATATAGGCCGCAATGACCAACAAATGCGAACTGACTACACGCACTAATAAACAGATACGCACGACAAGCACAAACTGAAGAGCAGTAACGATCTGAGTCAGAAAACTGAGAAGCGCGAATCTTAAGTCACCAAACTTCGACTAACTCGCGATAAACACGGGATCAGCAGAAGGAGCCCAACGGGTGCCTGACGTGGTGCTGAACTTCCCTTTTCTAATCTCGTGGACGACGACTTACGTCACGACGTTCTTCCAGACCGGATATTCCGACAACGTAGTCCGACCGTGTGTACGCAACACCAACATCGGACAAAGTACGACGGACAGGATCCGACCGACCTGGTCCGCGGATTGTCCGACCGTGTGTATGGGGCTTAGGACTGTTGATTTACTTTTATTGGCTTATTCACCATAATATATTTTTTCTATATATGTATATATCAATTTTTCTTTTTTGATTATTTATTTAGTTCATCTTTTTGGACTCATTTACCAGATTGGTTTACTCCCTTGAATATCATTTGCTTACTTATCAAATTTCTGTAAGCGCAGTTCCTTATGTTTTGTTTTTGTATTTGTGTGTATTTCACTTTGAGTTGCAGTTTGTGTGGTATGTTTAAACAGTGCAGTTTTTTTCTTCACATACCTTAGGAAAGGCATGATTAAAGTGGATCTCCAGGTTCTTTCAGAAAAAATGAAAAGTCAGCCGCTACAAATACTGTAGCGGCTGACTTTTAATATTAGGACACTTAACTGTCCAGGAATCCAGTGAAATCTGCACCCCAGCCGATTTTTCCATCGGCTCTCGGGTGCTGCCACTGCCATTGCTTGTAAGGGAAACCTTGGGGCTTCACAGCCAGTTCCCTACTGTTCATGCACAAAACCCGCTGTACTTTGTGAATGGCCCGACGGCGGGAAAAGGAGGAGGGGGACGAACTTCTGGGTGATTTCACCATGGCAAGATTACTAGGAAGTGGAAGGGGGTCCTGTCAAAACCAGATACCCGATCCCCCGAAAGGTGCTAAATGTGGCACCAGGGGGGCAGATAAGTGGAGCTTCCCCTATTATAAAAGATACCGCTGTATAGTTTTTAAACTGTTGTTTTATATCTGGGTTTTGCACAGTATACATACACACATTATCTTTGTTTACTAATAAAAATGTAACACATGTCAAAGGATAGGAAGAGCACTGTAGGGTTAGCTAAAGAGCCAGTGCAGCAGCAGTCTTATGTGATTGAAACCTTGGACTGAGCTGTCTCATAGGAAAGCATCTTTCTGAATCCGTTATCTTGAACTATTTTTTTTTTTTTAACAGCCTTCTATCAGCAACAATAAAAGCTGGAAGAGCAAACCAAGGCAAAAGAAGACTAGATCAGGATAGAAAAGACTACATACTTTTAATATGCAATATTTCCTATTTTCATGACTTATAAAAAAGAAAAGAAACAATCGTCCCCTTCAATATTTTACCCTCAGCAACCTTCGTTATTCTATTAACATTTATTTATTGCATTTTTTTTTATAAAAGAAAATATATATAATTGCTACAAATCTATACTTCCATTCATTGTAATTACAATTATCTTTCTGTTTCAATCTGTACATACTGTAGAAAAATTTAAATGTTATTTTCTTTTAATAAGTCAACCTAGAAGCATTCTGTACACTGCTGGAATACAAAGTGACCCCAGAAATCGTATTTCCTGCCTGTGTAATTGACTTATTGCTTTTCCAAGAAGTCGACCCTGAGATACAGGTCTTATTCCAAGCATCCTATGCAATAGTAGTTCAATTTTTGCTGGGATGCTTTCTAGGGCTCATCCACTTCCAAAGGGGTACAGACACTGCAGCTTCTCCTATAACAACACTGAGATTGCACAAGGTGGTTATAATGAAGGGTGACTTTGCCTCTCTAAAATCAGTTTGAGAAAGAACACCTTGAAATGAATAGTCATATCTTGAGAACAGAGAAAGATATGAAAAGTTTGCTGACGTCCTTGCAATATATAAATAATTTAGAAAGGATTTTTTTTTCTTTCAATAAACCCAAAACTACACTTAAATTGCCTTCTGTGAAATACTGTATATTCACAAGTCCTTTGGAGAAAATAATTTTTTGTCCAATAATATTTATGTATAAATATATATATATATATATATATATTATATATATATATATATATATATATATATATATATATATATATATATATATATATATATATATATATTTAGCAAAATACTGAAAACACAAATATGTTGGAGTCTAAAAAAATTTAAAATATTGTAAAAAAAAAATATTTTAAATTATAGCTAACGGAATCACCAATACAGACAGGGCTGCAATTGTGAATTTTAACAGGTTCTTAGTTATTGGCGGTTTCAATAAAAGAGGTTGGTTTGGTTTACCAAAGCAGTAGTGCAGGTTACCTGCAGGTTCAGCAAAGAAAATTATTACTTAGCTTAGTGAAAGGTGAAACTACTGTGAGTCCAAATAAATTTAGCAAAGAGTACACAACAGTGTGCAAGAAATATTTTAAGAAACTGGATTTTGCGTGCACTGCAATGGTTAACTGAAGTCACCACGTCGTCACCTCTTTCTTTAACCGCTTCAATACCAGACACTTTTACCCCCTTCCTGCCCAGGCCAATTTTCAGCTTTCTGCGCTGTTTGAATGACAGTCTTGCAAACTGTACCCATATGACATTGTTATAATTTCTTTCACACAAATAGAAATACAGCTACAGTGCGGACCTCAAATGCCAGGAGGGCGTCCATGTACGCCCTCCCCTTCCGCGTTCTGTGATCGCTGAGTTCTTAGGACTCGACTGATCACAGAGCAGGGTAAAGGGCCAATCACAGCGGGCCCTTTACCACGTGATCAGCTGTTAGCCAATGACAGCTGATCACGGAAGTAAACAGAAGCCGGGTACTGGCTTTTTTTTTCTTCATATGCTGTCAATGTGAAGAAAAGAATAAAGCCGGTAACCGGGTTCTAAGGGACATCGGTCCCCTAACTGCCCACCAGTGCTGCAAATCAGTGCCCTTCAGTGCTGTAAATCCGTGCCCACCAGTGCCATTTATCAGTGCCCACCAGTGCCATCTATCAGTGCCCATTATTGCTGCTAATCAGTGCCCACCAGTGCCCCCTATCAGTGCCCATTAGTGCTGCCAATCAGTGCCCTATCATCAATGCCTTCCAATCAGTGACCACCAGTGCCGCCTATCAGTACCCATCAGTGCCACCTATCAGTGCCCATCAGTGCTGCCCTATCAGTGCCACCTCTCTTTGCCACCTCTCAGTGCCCATCAATGCTGAATATCAGTGCCCATCAGTACCACCCATCAATGCAGCCTCATCAGTGCCTCCTGATCAGTGCTGCCTCATCAGTACCCATCAGTGCCACCTATCAGTGCCCATCAGTGCTGCCTATCAGTGCCACCTATAAGTGGCCATCAGTGGTACATCATCAGTGCCACCTCATCAGTGCCCATCAATGAAGGAGAAAAATAGACCCCTTTCACACTGGGGCGCTTTGCAGGCGCTACAGCGCTAAAAATAGCGCCTGCAAAGCACCCTGAAACAGCCGCTGCTGTGTCTCCAGTGTGAAAGCCCGAGGGCTTTCACACTGGAGCGGTGCGGTGCATCTTTGGAGCGGTGAGGGAGCGGTGTATACGGTGTATGTTCACTCTCCCAAATGAATCTTTTTGGAAAGTACACAGTCAAAGGTATTTAGTAAGACGCATGGTGAGTTTTTTGAAGTTGTAAATTTTTTGTCACAATTTTGTGGAGAATGAAGACATTTAAAAAAAGGTTTTTTTCACATTGTTAATTTTTTTTTTTTACATACAGTGAACAGAGCTATACAGTGTTACCATAGTAACGCTGTACTACTCTGGGAATTTTTTTTTTTTTTACACACTATGATTGTGTATAACTGTGAATTTTATATCAATAAGCAACCATTTTTTCTGAGTTAAAACTATTAAAGTGGAGTTCTGCTTAAAAAAAAAATTAAAAGTCAGCAGCTACAAATACTACAGATGCTGACTTTTAATAATCGGACACTTACCTGTCCCAGGGTCCAGCGATGTAGGGGAATGAAGCCCCGCTCATCTCCCCCTCCTCTCTGCAGCGCCGACATTGTAACTGTGGGCACCCCGCTGTAGTTTCACAGTCGGGCACCCACTGCACAATCATCTGGGGCCTGTGACGTGTTCCAGATAGGAGCTGGGACCATCTAAAAAAAGGGTACTGGCCCCCCCCCCCCCAAAAAAAAAAAATTACATGCCAAATGTGGCATGTCAGGGGGTCACCTCCCTTAAAGCGGAAGTTCCATTTTTGGGTGAAACTCCACTTTAATTCAGTGTTTACTATTGTGATTAGCTCTGATTGGCCACAGCTGATAACATGGTACAGAGTGATTGTGATTGGGCCTGTCTGTACCATGTGATCACTGTGACCAATCACAGAGCTCATCACAATAGTAGACAATTAAATGCATGAAACAAAGCCATTCATTGTGTACAATTGTCTTGTGATCTGTTGTTATTGGCCACAGCGATTACATGGTACCAGCAGTGGGCCGCGACAGTCTCTCTTTGGCTGTGTCGGGTGGACACAGTGGGTGACAGATTGTGCAGTAACACGGCCCATGGGGCGCGCATGATGCTTGATCCAAAAAGGATGTCAAAAGATGTTCTCCCAGGATAATAGGGCTTCCGGCCGTCATATTACATTAGGCCAGGCAGAAGGGGTTAAGCTAAGTGAAAATTCAATTTGCATAGAAAAAATTGACTTAGCCTAATGGATGAAGTTGTACTGATTTCAGTCATTTAATCATGTGCAAACAGTTTTATGTTTCCTTGCACATGATTGTGTATTCTTTATAAAGTGAATTTGTACTTATGCCCCGTACACATGGTCGGAATTTCCGACAGAAAATGTCCTATCGGACCATGTTGTCGGAAAATCCGACCGTGTGTGGGCTCCATCGGACTTTTTCCGTCGGAAATTCAGACGGAAAAAATTTGAGATCCTGCTCTCAAATTTTCCGACAACAAAGTCCGATCGGACTTTTTCCGATTGTGTGTAGCGAATTCCGACGGACAAAGTGCCACGCATGCTCAGATCACATTACAAGACCAAAGCTATTGGCTACTAGCCTCTACGTAGTTCCGTCGTACACAACGAACGTCACCACGTTCAGAGTGATCGGATTTTCCGACAACTTTGTCCGACCATGTGTATGCAACACCAGTGTCGGACAAAATCCGTCGGAAAAAATCTGACGGATTTTGTGGTCGGAATTTCAACCGTGTGTACGGGGCATTAGTTTGATCTCTATTGCCTACTTGGTTGGAGGATAAGTTCACAAAATGGGTTTCCCTTACACCTCTGGTCAAGGTACACCTAGAGAGGAGCATGAGGAGTGAGAAGACACAAAGTCAGGAGGTGTCAAGATTCCAATTCATGAAAGCTCCATTTTGGAGGTTAGCTTGGCCATAAGTTGCTTGTGCAGACTGAAAGAAAGGTTCTTAGAGAAAGGCACACTGGAATGCATCTGGCCAGGACACTGGAACACACAGTAGGCTGGAAGCAAGGTCTAGACAGGTAGTGGTTGATGGCTGAGCATACAGATAGAAGGCAGGGTAGCAGGCAGAATCATGTTTAGGAGGCAAGCCGTGATCACAGAGAAGATCAACAGAGGCAAGCCGTAGTAAGGAGATAGCTGAGGTCAAACTGGGAATATGCAGAGACAGTTAGTGATTACAAGCCAGTTGAGGTAAAACTGGGAATCTAAAAAAGTAAGTCATGGTCAAGCACTAGCTGAGGTCAGAAGCAGTAAGGCAGAGAGAGAACAAGTCCAAGTGCAGGCCAGGTCAACAATGCAAAAGCAGATGTCAGGAACAGGTTCAGAGTTCAAGTCGCAAGGTAATAGCTGAAGACCATCCATGCAACATCCTAGCTCAGCTCTGTTCTTTTAATAGGTCATAAAAAAGTTATTGGAGATTTGGGACTGTCTATGGTACATACACAAAAAAGAGTAGTTTCATAAAGATATAATAAAATTGCTTGTTTTATTAACATAAAAAAGTATAAAGAAAAAGAAAAATACATACAATGTTAGACTCCATGTACATCAGTATATGAATCATAGGGTTCAAAGATATTACATACAATTCCTAATGGAACACCTATATTGTCATACATTCAAAGTACACAGGTCATAATACTTGTCCAATCGCTCGACATGTTTCGCCTATAGAGGCTTCATCAGGAGACAAGGATAAGATATATTTGCAGATGGACGAAGGTTTTTTAGAAATTTTTCGTGTTCTATGGTATGTATACAAAACAATATATTGATTAGTATATATAAAACAGTTGATAATCGTTAAAACATTATATATGCTGCATAGAGTGTGCAATGACAGGGATGTCTAGTGAAGTCAGTTTCCACATGCATGGTTCCCTACCTCCAATGTTATAGGGGTCATACGCATGGTCAGGCTTCTGAATAGAGATGCCGATGGTTGCACTGGAGCACCCCCCAAAAAGAGGAACCCGCACAGGGACGTACCCAGCGAGCACCACCAAACGTGGCTAGGGAGTTGTAGGGGGAGAGGGAAGTCCTGTTCCTTCATCCAATAGAGTGTTTATAGGGCCTGTGGAGTACAGATGTACTTATTAACCACAATTGTTTTCACATAAGTCATAATCATTCGTACGATGGCAAGGTAGTGTGACCATGCCCAGTATCAGTTGTCACGCTTTACCTACCTCAACGAAAACTTGTAAAGATCTATACTTGTAAGAGGCTCGGGTCGATCAACCCCCCAAACAAATAGAACCGAATGGGGGGAAGCGAATGGGAACTGCTGGGTCTTTGTTTTGAGTATTTATCCACTGGATCAAGGCAATTTCTAAAAAATAGCAAAGCAAAAGAAAAGAAACCCCAGTAAAAATGCATAGGAACCATATCCAGTACATTTCATGGATCCCCAAAAGATAGAGGAGTTATAATCCCCTACCTTATCATAAAGTGTATATGGCATCAGAGCGTGTCATGTTTGATGGCTGGTCAACCCATATACTGCCCCTCAAACGGGGCTAGGTAAAGCATCCAAAGCCTATGAAAAAGACATTAAAGATAGTTGCAGTAATTTCATATAGTCAAGTTTGCGGTGGGCAAAAGGTCCACCAGTCAAAAAAGTTTAGTTGAGTCAATATACCTGTTTTAGATCGTTCCCAGAGCGTCCCGAGCCTCACGTCCACCTCAGTCTGACACAGCGTCAGACTGGGTTTAAGTAGTCTCCCCCCGTGGCGCCAAATGCGCACGGCGTGTGACATCACGCCGTGCTGATTAAGGCCCTATGTGGCCCTATGTGGCCTTAATCTGTGTGTGCTGAGACGTGCTTGCTCATGTAATATTTCGCCCCCCCCTTTATGTGGGGGTGAAAGTGCTAATTAATATGGTTACTGTTCTGTAAATATGTTCATTTTTGTGTTAAAAAATCACATGTACAACAATAATTTCACAATAAAAAAGAATAAGAATCATATGCTGCAGTGAATGTGTATATGCAGGGTGCCCTCTTTAATTTTCCTTTTTTTTTTTTTTTTTCTTCTTCTTTTTTCTTTTTTTTTCCTTTTCTCTTTATAAGTTCATATTGATCCCGGTGGATTTTGCGCTGGCGCAGGCCCCAGGGGACAATGCATGGGGAGTGCCCTATTTGGCGACCGCCCCAGGGCTTTGGGGAATTGTATGGACCGATCCGGTTGCGTGGCGTGGTTAGTTATGTCCACCCTAGGGTGGTCTCCTGCCCGCCACGCTTCCGGGTCGGGGATCGGCTGCTAGTCCTGACCCGGCCACTAAGTTTGAGGTTTCCATCTACAGGGACCCCATCATGCCCTAACTACTGACAGTACAGCTTGGCTGCTGTCAGCAGGGCATGTCAGGTTAGTCCCAGCTGAACTGTGCACCGGAAGTGCTTCCCTATAGGAAACACTCCGGTCACCTGGTCCGGGATAGGCGCCGCCTGATCTCCGCACTACGTCCGCGTGACGTCAGCACGGCGTGATGTCACACGCCGTGCGCATTTGGCGCCACGGGGGGAGACTACTTAAACCCAGTCTGACGCTGTGTCAGACTGAGGTGGACGTGAGGCTCGGGACGCTCTGGGAACGATCTAAAACAGGTATATTGACTCAACTAAACTTTTTTGACTGGTGGACCTTTTGCCCACCGCAAACTTGACTATATGAAATTACTGCAACTATCTTTAATGTCTTTTTCATAGGCTTTGGATGCTTTACCTAGCCCCGTTTGAGGGGCAGTATATGGGTTGACCAGCCATCAAACATGACACGCTCTGATGCCATATACACTTTATGATAAGGTAGGGGATTATAACTCCTCTATCTTTTGGGGATCCATGAAATGTACTGGATATGGTTCCTATGCATTTTTACTGGGGTTTCTTTTCTTTTGCTTTGCTATTTTTTAGAAATTGCCTTGATCCAGTGGATAAATACTCAAAACAAAGACCCAGCAGTTCCCATTCGCTTCCCCCCATTCGGTTCTATTTGTTTGGGGGGTTGATCGACCCGAGCCTCTTACAAGTATAGATCTTTACAAGTTTTCGTTGAGGTAGGTAAAGCGTGACAACTGATACTGGGCATGGTCACACTACCTTGCCATCGTACGAATGATTATGACTTATGTGAAAACAATTGTGGTTAATAAGTACATCTGTACTCCACAGGCCCTATAAACACTCTATTGGATGAAGGAACAGGACTTCCCTCTCCCCCTACAACTCCCTAGCCACGTTTGGTGGTGCTCGCTGGGTACGTCCCTGTGCGGGTTCCTCTTTTTGGGGGGTGCTCCAGTGCAACCATCGGCATCTCTATTCAGAAGCCTGACCATGCGTATGACCCCTATAACATTGGAGGTAGGGAACCATGCATGTGGAAACTGACTTCACTAGACATCCCTGTCATTGCACACTCTATGCAGCATATATAATGTTTTAACGATTATCAACTGTTTTATATATACTAATCAATATATTGTTTTGTATACATACCATAGAACACGAAAAATTTCTAAAAAACCTTCGTCCATCTGCAAATATATCTTATCCTTGTCTCCTGATGAAGCCTCTATAGGCGAAACATGTCGAGCGATTGGACAAGTATTATGACCTGTGTACTTTGAATGTATGACAATATAGGTGTTCCATTAGGAATTGTATGTAATATCTTTGAACCCTATGATTCATATACTGATGTACATGGAGTCTAACATTGTATGTATTTTTCTTTTTCTTTTTATACTTTTTTATGTTAATAAAACAAGCAATTTTATTATATCTTTATGAAACTACTCTTTTTTGTGTATGTACCATAGACAGTCCCAAATCTCCAATAACTTTTTTATTGCATATTAATCAGGGATGATAGTACATTATTTATGTAAAATCTTGGGAGAACACTCCAGTCTAGTGAGCTCTGAAAACTTTTAATAGGTCGTTTTGCATCAAGACTGGGATTAGACCTGTGTGCTCATGTTCATGTGAATTAGCGTGTTCGTACAAACATGCATGCACATGCAACAGGCTAGAAATTACTTGCTCTGTGGACTGGCACACGCCTCATCTTCTGATGCTCTCCTGACAACCTAATTCCTTCCTTGAGGGAGAAGTACAATGATGTACACCCTCTTTAGCTAACCCACATTTCTCCACAAATCCTTTGTCATATAGAATATTTATTTGTAAAAGAAAGAATGTATATATTTATAGTTTAAACAGTTTAAAAACTTATAAACAAAAAAATAATAATAATTTATTAAAACCATTAAATATTTCCTTTTGGCTTTTTTAATAATTTATTATTCTTTAGTGACGATTGGAAATTCGTTTTTTAAATTTTATATATATTTATAATTTTTTTTTTTATATATATATATTTGTACTTTTTATTTACCCTTTCCATTTTCTACTGCTTACCATATATTTTCAGAGCTACAGCTTTTTTTTCCACAGAGCAAACCTTGACACATTACACATTAATTTACTTAATCTTTCCATGACAACAAAACGCTTAATATGTCATTTAGCAAATTTGTTAACTACACAATGGAGTTGATTTTTCTGTTTGCCAATTTGCTCTCAATTTGGAGCCAGGTCTGGCATAAATTTGCCGGCTGCGAGTCTGTGTGAAAAAAACACCTGTACTGAAAATTATTCAATGTGAAATCTGGTCTGTTTGCAGCTGCTGGTTGCGTGTGTAGGAAGTTTCCTGAATATAGCATTGTCTTGAGTTTAACTGAATACAGTGTCCCCTTATTCCCCGAGTGTGAGAATTGCAAGTCGACAGCTAGCTTGTGTCACAGCACAAAAGTCAAAGGAATCGGAATCACTTCTGTAAAAAGATTCAAGTTTCCTCACTCACAATCCCGGTCTGTGGCTGGCACATGGATTTACGAGCTTAAAGGTTATGCATCCATGCTCATTGCTCTGTTAATTTAGTTAATTAATTAATTAGTGCCTCATTACAATCGATCTGGAAGAGTTGCCACGGGTGTTTAGCACCGCCAGTTTTTTCCACATCAATTGACCTTGTTCGCTGAAAATCCTTGCAGTTCATGAGTAAACCAAATTGCATATGGCATAAATTTGCCTATTCCAACATCTTGTCCATACTATCAGCTAATAATGTAAACACATCTACATCTACATTTTTTTAATTAGGATTTTTTTTTTATTGATAATGTCTTTTAAAATAAGTAACTTTAAACATATCATTTATAAATATCCCCTTGAATGTACTGAATGATGTTACCTTTATTGAGTACCTCTATTCATATTGGTGACAAAATAAAGGCCATAAAAATTTGGATGCATTGTGACAGCATTATATGGTCAGGCTATGGCTGTTTATTTTTGTTTTATTCTGGTCTGCATCAGATACACTCACCAGCCTTTTTATTAGGTACAGTATATAAGGAAAAATAAAGCTGCTGCTCAAGATGTTATACTACACCAACATAAATATAAAAAGAAGGAGCTGCGCTGAATTAGTGACCAGACTGGCTCTACGTGTTGCTGGTGAAATTAATCTAATATGTTGAAAAAATATATAATAAATCAAATGTGCAAAAACCACAATGTCATCAAATAGATACAGTGACGTAATATAAAATAATCACAATTGGTGATAATGTCATATATAAGTGATTTGAGTCCTTTGTATACTCAAAAAAAAAATATATATATATATATATATAAATAAAAAATAAAAAGTTATATATATATGCAAGTCTTTCAATGGCCGTGATTTGGTTTAAAGGTGACTTCCACACACACTGATACCTGAGAAACCTCTACCACATGAACACACTGCAGCCTACCAGAACTCGTGGTCCCTTATTACAGGGGACCACACAGCGCAGATGGCTATAAACCCAGCCTAAGGTAGTAATGGCAGAACCCGGAACTCCTCAACCTCAGAATGGACAACGTCACAGCTTGTAGCAGACTGGTACAAAGAAGTGACTCCAACTCAAGAGTGATCCACGATACTCAGATATATTGCCGGTAACCCAAAAAGCAAATAGACTCACATAGCATAAAAACCCTTATAAATGTATTATGTCCAGAAACGGACAAATGGGCACTTACAATATAGACGTTCAAATATCAGCATTAAGCCTTGCAAACAGCCCCTAGCTTCCGGGGCTAAGCGTGTAGCGGTGACGTCAAAACGTCGCTCCTCCCTATGCATTTTGTCATCAACGCAGACGCCGGTTACCCAGACAGCTCGCCTCCGCCCCACTCCATTGGGTTGATGACATCAGGATATTCTCCTCCCCTCAGCTCCACAATTATCTTGTTCATTTCCTCCATCTATCCCTGAAGAAGACGTTTTATCGCTACAAACCTCGAAACGCGTTGGACATCTTCTGACCCAGTTCATTACTGGGCAGTCTCAAGTGGTTGTCTGTATACATACATATATGTTTTCTTGATATTTTACTCTGTATAATAGATATATGCATCCTATTGTGACTTCTCATTAATACATTTTTAACTTTTCAAATAAAATACCAATACATTTTCATTATACTTATTTGTCAAGGAATTTCTGCCTCTAAAAGTCCCACAGAGGAACTTGCTCGATTTTGTATAACATTTTCAGGGATGTGGGCAGCAATTCCTTTTTCATAGATCGATGGTACTATCACAATTTATCCCAGTTTACAGGGGGGAGAGCAGAATCAGGTTATTCAGGTGATTCAGGGGGGCAAATTACTGTGCTGCATAACATGTTTTAAAGGAGCAGGATCCAATTTTTTTTATGGGTAACAAACTCTTTAAGTGACTTTGAAAGTGGCATGGTTGTTGGTGCCAGACAGGCTGGTCTGAGAATTTCAAAAACTGCTGATCTACTGGGATTTGCATGCACAACCATCTCTAGGGTTTACAGAGAATGGTCAGAAAAAGAGAAAATATCCAGTGAGCGGCAGTTGTGTGGACGAAAATGCCTTGTTGATGTCATAGGTGAATAGGTAGACTGGTTTGAGATGATAGAAAGGCAACAGTAACTGAAATAACAACTTGTTACAATGAAGGTATGCAGAATACCATCTCTGAATGCACAACACATTAAACCTTGAAGCAGATACAGCAGGAAAAAAAAAAAAACACACTGGGTGCCACTACTGTCAGCTAAGAACAGAAAACTGAGGCTCACCAAAATTGGACAATAGAAGATTGGGAAAACGTTGCCGGTCTCGATTTCAGCTGCGACATTCAGATGGTAGGGTCAGAATTTGGCGTAAACATGAAAACATGCCTTGAACAACGGTTCAGGCTGGTGGTGGTGTAATGGTGTGGGGGGATATCTTCCTGGCACATTTTGGGCCCCCTAATACCAATTGAGCATCGTTTAAACTCCACAGCCTACCTGGGTATTGTTGCTGACCATGTCCATCCCTTTATGACTACAATGTACCCATCTTCTGATGGCTCCTTCCAGCAGGACAATGCACCATGTCACAAAGATCAAATCATCTCACCACTGGTTTCTTGAACATGACAATGAGATCACTGTACTCCAATGGCCTCCACAGTCACCAGATCTCATCCAATAGAGAACCTTTGGAATGTAGTGGAATGGGAGATCCCCATCATGGATGTGCAGCCGACAAACCTGCAGCAACTGTGTGATGCCATCGTGTCAATATGGACCAAAATCTCTGAGGAATGTTTCCAACACCTTGTTGAATCTATGCCATGAAGAATTAAGGCAGTTCTGAAAGAAAAAGGGGGTCCAACCCGGTACTAGCAAGGTGTACCTAATAAAGTGTCCGGTGAGTATTTCTTTATGTTAAATGCATATATGCTAAGTCATATGTGAGCATTATAGAGGTTACAGTGCTGCCCCTGACAATGTCTTCATCTGCTCTTTTCTCTGGGAGGATGGCACCATATTTGTTCTTGTAAAAAAGTCTGCTTTTGTTTAAAATTATATAAAAAAGGCAAAAGTGCACATGGCTAGGGCAATATACAAAGTAGTAAAGGGGTCCCCAGCATATTTTCAAGCTAGCCAGCAAAAAAAAAAAAAAAATAATAAAAAAATTTGGAAGCCACATTGCCACGTCAAGGCACCTCTGATAAGTGCGGTCCCCCCATATTGTTGCATAGATTCCATAGCACATTGTTGTTCAAGGTCAGGGCCTTCTTTGGCAACCCACAAGGCTCACCCCAGCCAGTACAAACAATGCAGAGAAGCAGTAGGGTGCCGAATGCTGGAACTCTCTCTGCATTGAAGCACCCAGCACAAATGTTGGCTAGCAGGTTTTTAAATTTTCAACGGACAATTTTCCGCTTGTGTACACAAGTCCGTCGGACAAAAGTCCAAAATACAAACACGCATGCTCGGAAGCAAGGACGAGCCAGAAGCGGTCGGTCTTGTAAACTAGCGTTCGTAATGGCGAATTAACATTCGTGACGTGGCAAATTATGAAATCTCGAAACATACAGCGCACATTTTCTTCTTCTTTAATGGGATAATAATGAAACTGCTTTGCTGGTGATACTGATGGAGTTATTGCAAACTAATTTTCAAAGGCTTTTTTTTTCTAGTGATATCAAGAATAATATTATTATGCTTTTTTTATTTTTATTTGTGCAAGTTACCACCACACCGTTATCCCGTAGTTTTTAAGATCAAAGATACAACTATGTTGGTGTCCCTTGTCAATTTTACATTGTATTTTTTTTTAAATATAACTGCCGACTCCCAAACTGTCATTTAACTGGTTCCCGACCGTCTCACGACAATGTACGTCGGCAGAATGGCACGAACAGGCAAAAGGGCGTACAGGTACGTCCCTTTAAGATTGCCGTTGTGCCATCGCGCGTGCGCTGGTCGGGACCCCCGTGAGTCCGGTCGTGGGTCCCGCGGACTCGATCGCCGCGGGGATACCCGCGATCGTCTCACGGGGAAGGCTGAACGGGGAGATGCGGAAGTAAACAGCATCTCCCCGTTCTGCCTAGCAACTAGTGACACCGATCTCTGCTCCCTGTGATTGGAGCAGAGATCAGTGTTCACTAAATCACAGCCACACCCCCTCACAGTTAGTAACATGCCCCCTAGGAACACTTAACCCCTACACTGCCACCTAGTGGTTAACCCTTTACTGCCAGTGTCATTTACACAGGAATCAGTGCATTTAACCACTTGCCTACCAGGCATGAACACCTCCTTCCTGACCAAGCCATTTTTCAGCTTTCAGCGCTGTCGCATTTTGAATGACAATTGCGCGGTCATGCAACGCTGTACCCAAATAAAATTTATTTTGGTGGTATTTGATCACCTCTGCGGTTTTTATTTATTGCGCTATAAACAAAAGAAGAGGGACAAGTTTGAAAAAACATAATATTTTTTACTTTTTATTATAATAAATATGCAATTTTTTTTTTGAAAACAAATTTTTTCCTCAATTTAGGCCGATACGTATTCTTCTACATATTTTTGGTAAAAAAAAATTGCAATAAGCATATATTAATTGGTTTACGCAAAAGTTATAGAGTTTAAAATAGGGGATAGATTTATAGCATTTTTATTATTATTTTTTTTTTACTAGTAATGGTGCCGATCTGCGATTTTTATCATGACTGCGACATTGCGGCGGACATATCGGACACTTTTGACACATTTTTGGGACCATTCACATTTATACAGCGATCCGTGCTATAAAAATGCATTGATTACTGTATAAATGTGACTGGCAGGGAAGGGGTTAACACTAGGGGGCGCTGCAGGGGTTAATATGTTCCCTATGTTAGTGATTCTGACTGTGGGTGGAGGGGACTGACTGGGGGAGGGGACCGATCGGTGTCCCTATGTACAAGGGACACACCATCGATCTCCTCTCCAGTGACAGGACGTGGATCTGTGTGTTTACATACACAGATCCACGTCCTGCTCAGTTACTGGGCAATCGCGCGCCTCCTAGTGGCCAAAACAAGAGCCGAACCGCTCCGCCGTCAATTGACAGTGGGCGGTCGGCTACAGGTTAAATAGCACTGATTGCTGTATAAATGACAATGGTCCCAAAAATGTGTCAAAAATGTCCGATGTGTCCGCCATAATGTCGCAGTCACAATAAAAAATCACTGATCGTCGCCATTGCTAGTAAAAAAAAAAAATTATTAATAAAAATGCTATAAAACTATCCCCTATTTTGTAAACGCTATAACTTCTGCGCAAACCAATCAATAATCATTTATTGCAATTTTTTTTTATCAAAAATATGTAGGAGAACACGTATTGGCCTAAACTGAGGAAAAAAAACGTTTTTTTATATATTTTTGGGAGATATTTATTATAGCAAAAAGTAAAAAATAATGTGTTTTTTTCAAAATTGTCGCTCTTTTTTTGTTTATAGCGCAAAAAAAACAAAAAAAAAATCGATGAAATACCACCAAAATAAAGCTCTATTTGTGGGAAAAAAAGGACTTCAATTTTGTTTGGGAGCCACGTCGCACGACCGCGCAATTGTCAGTTAAAGCGACACAGTGCCGAATCACAAAAGGGGGTCTGGTTTTAAGCCAGCAAAATGGTCCGGTCTGAAAGTGGTTAAAGTAAAACACATAGCCAAGTATTATTCTACACAATTGTTTTATTATGCATTAAAAAAATAAAATAAAATTAGACATGCTATCTGCCAATATAACTTAACCAAAAAGTACATTCTAAGCATCCAAAAATATAGAAAATATACCAAATCAAATCATTATTCAACCAAAAAAATAATGTCAAAGCAATAACTCCAAGGCCAATAATAAATAACATGTTATCTCCTCCGATTCCGCAACATGTCTGATTGACGAACGGCCGTTCAGAAACAAACTGAAAAGCACGAAATGAAAAACGCAAATCAACACTCACCAAACTTCTACTAACACAAAATTAGCAGAAGGAGCCCAAAGGGTGGCGCTAAAGAGCTGAAAAATCATGTAGTACGTCACTACGTTCATGATTGTAGGCCAACAATTCTGTGCTGTGTGCATGCAAGACAAGTTTGGCCCAACGCCCTTCGGACAAAAGTCAACAGTTTCGTTGGCCAACAATCCGATCGTGTGTACGAGCCTTAAAGGTATCCGCTAACATGAAATGGCGATCATCCAGTCCAGCCTTGATTGTGAGCACCTTCAGATGAAGGCCAACACCAGAGGAAAAGATTAGAAACTTGGCCAGGTTATCCAACCTGTCTGATCAACTCTCCCCTGGACAGATCTGAAGGCACTCCTAAAAAGGCTGGGCTGGACGACTGCCTAGCCTTCTTTTCCCACTTCTGTGGATAACTTTAGAATTGGCTTCACAGCAAAATGAATTACAGGTAGGCACTGGATATTGTGTCTGCCTGACAATATATTTTTACATTGTTTTTCTTATTGTAACAGAAGTCTAACAAAGCAGAACGCATACGCACTACCCTTTCCCTCAAAGATTTTCTTAATAATATAACAAGAAACAAAAAGAGCAATTATGTGTACAATTTTACTGCGTGCAAAATTCAAGATACATAGTTACGGATTACCTCAACATGACATCAGCCTGCATTAAAACATATCTAATTTCAAATGAATAATTTATTACATAAAATAAAGAATAAGGGCTATGCGGAGTGTATTTACGGGCTCACAATAGAGGTGAGGTCACATGCACACACATTTGCATATAAATTCCCATGTATCCTATAAATCCTATTGATTTGATAATGTAGACTTTCCTGCTGTGCGTTTGTAATGCAAATTAGTGCTGGTGAGCAAAATGTACAGGAAGTGTATTCCATGGAGAAGTTTTTATTTAATGGTGACATTCCACTAAATACTAGTGAGCTTAATTTACTCTTCATTTAAGCATGACAAATTAAAAGTAAAGTTACATTTTATGTCATTGTTTTCATTACCTTTGCACAGTTTGGTGAATAAATCTCCTGGATTTATGGGAAGGCCACATAGACTTGGGTTTAGACCAATGGTGTCCAATTTAAGAGGGCCTAAAGACCACATTTATAGCCACGAGTGGAGGCCCTTTTTTTTTTTTGACAATTTAAAAAATATCAAATGAGACACTTACCTATTGTAATGAAACCAGAAAAATAAATACACACATGATTGGAATAACCCCGTTCCAGGAAGCTCCATCCTCAGGGGCCCCTCCGCTCACCTGCATACTGCTGTCTATGAAGTAAAACGCATCCAAGAGCTTCTGGGAGATCATACAGAGTAGTGAGAGGACAAAAACAATCCGAGAGCTTACTGGCTCAGGTTAGGCTGCTCACAAAAGACAGTTTACTAAAAAAGAAAATGCACTAATGGAAGGAGCGCCAGAACAAAAGATAAGAGTCCAAATTAATTCATTAGTTTTTAATAAAAAAAAAAACCCGGCCCCATTCACTCCAGTGTGAAAGCCGGCGGGCTTTCACACTGGAGCGGTGCGCTAGCCGGCGGCTTTCACACTGGAGCGGTGCGCTAGCCGGCGGCTTTCACACTGGAGCGGTGCGCTAGCAGGATGGCAAAAAAAGTCCTGCTAGCAGCATCTTTGGAGCAGTATAGGAGCGGTGTATTCACCACTCCTATACCGCTCCTTCCCATTGATTTGAATGGGACACCGCGGCAATACCGCTGCAAAGCACCGCTACGGCGGTGCTCTGCGGGGGATTTTAACCCTTTTTTGGCCGCTCACGGGGGGTAAAACCGCACCGCGAGCGGCCTAATCCCACGGGCAAAACGACGGTAAAGCAGCGCTAAATATAGCGCTGCTTTACCGTCACCGCGGCCCAGTGTGAAAGGGGCCTTAGGGTTCAGAGAATACTCCCCCTTCATCAAGGTTACAGCAAAACACAATGGGGGGGATTTACTAAAACTGGTGCACACAGAATCTGGTGCAGCTGTGCCAATCAGCTTCTAACTTCAGCTTGTTCAATTAAATCTTGACAATAAAACCTGGAAGCTCATTGGTTACTATGCACAGCTGCACCAGATTCTCTGTGCACCAGTTTTAGTAACTATCCCTCAATACAGTATACTGCAAATGTAAATGTAACTGGTATAATCATAAGTTTAACAATCATAGAAAATCATGGATAACATACATACAGGGGGTACAGAAAATAACCACCTCCCTTTAAAATAATTAAATTTTGTTGTTTTGCAGCCTGAAATGAAGACAGACATCGTTTTTGTTTTATCCAGCTGTACTTACTCAGTGCAACCCATAACGTCCAAGTGAAAGATATAACACCAACATGTCAGAAAAAAATTCTAAAACAGAACCACTGAGTTGGAAAAAGATCACCCCCCTCCTTATATCAGCATTTTGTTGAACCACCTTTTACTTTAATTACAGCCTTTGGCCTGTTGGGATATGTCTCTACTAACTTTGCACATCTAGACTTTGAAATATTTGCCCACTCTTTATTGCAGAACTGCTCAAGTTCAGTTAAAATTGATGGTGACCGTTTGTGGACTGCAGTCTTCAAGTCATTCCACAGATTTTCAATGGGGTTTAAGTCTGGGCTCTGACTAAGCCATGCAAGGACATTCACCTTTTTCTCCTTCAACCACTGTGTGGTTATTTTTGCTGTGTGCTTTGGGTCATTGTCATGTTGGAAGGTAAACCTTTTTCCCATTGGCAACTTTCTGGCAGAGGGCAGCAGATTTTCCTCAAGAATTTGATGGTATTTTGCCCCACCCATTTTTCCTTCTATCCTGACAAGTGCTCCAGTCCTTGCTGCAGAGGAACCCCCCATAACTTACCACATTCATGCTTTACTGTAGGAATGGTGTTATACTGGATTTCTACCAGACATATTGTTTGATATTGAGGCCAAATCTTTTTTTTTTAATACCACTTCAGCTAATACTGTCAAGAAGACTTATTCAACTTTACATTCATTAACGGTCTCCTTCTTGGTTTCACATCATTGTGGTATTTTTACAGGAGTTTATTTATTTTAAAATTTCTTCTATTATCAAATTTTCCAAAATTTAAGTTGTTGAGGGCAAACAATAACATTTTAGTCTCACTGACCATTAACACCTTTTTCCATGTGGCCTCAGAATCTTCAAGGTGAGTTTAAGGTGTTCAGATTAGACTAAAATTGAATCATTTGGTCTCAACACCAAACGATATGTGTGGCCAAAATCCAATACAGCTCACCATCCAAATAACACCATTCCGACAGTAAAGCATGGAGGTGGTAATAGCCTGTTAAGGGAATGTTTCTCTGCAGCGGGGACTAGAGTACAGGATAGAAGAAAGATGGATGGGGCAAATTACCTCTTAAATTTTTGAGGACAATCTGCTGCCCTCTGCCAGAAAGTTGTCAATGGGAAGAAGGTTTACCTTCCAACATGACAATGACCCAAAGCACACAGCAAATATTACGACACCGTGGTTGAAGGAAAAAAAGGTGAATGTCCTTGCATGACTTAGTCAGAGTCCAGACTTAAACCCCACTGAAAATCTGTGGAATAACTTGAAGATTTCAGTCCACAAACGGTCACTATCAAATTTAACTGAACTTGAACAGTTCTGCAAAGAAGAGTGGGCAAATATTGCACAAAGTCTAGATATGCAAAGTTAGTAGAGACATATCCCAACAGACTAAAGGCTGCAATTAATGCAAAATGTAGATCCTTTTTCCAACTCAGTGATAATGTTTTTTTAATTTTTTTTTTTTCTGACATGTTGGTGTTATATCTTTCACACAGGACTCAGGGGTTAAAAAAACAATGTAAATAGCATTTTTAATCTGTGAGTACTATTTTTTTTAGACAATATCCTAGCAATAAGGCAGGAAGGGATGATGCCATCTCTGGGAATTTCCTGGGCAAGCTTTGGGAGGTATGGCCGACACCTAAAACAAGGGCATTATCCAACTTTGGTCAAAACTGCACATTTTTTTTTACTTTCAGGTGTCCCTTATCTGCATAGGCAGTTTTTCAGGTAAAGGTGAACTAACCTTTTAAGGGTTCATTTCCACCATGTGCAGTGCGCACAGATCAACGCAGGCTCACCACTAGGGCACATAAAAAACATATTTTTTTCTATGTTTCTATTCAAACCAGAATGCGGTACAGTGAGTTGAGTAGAAATGCTGACATGCCGCATTTTTTTGCAACACACCAAAACTCACTGAGGTCACCATTGGTCATCGCACTGCAGGTACATAGGAATGAATGAGATGTCATCCCTGACCTTTCAAGTTAAAAAAAAAGTAAACAGTGCAACAGATAGATCTGTTTTTTTTCGCTCAACTAGTGAGTTGTATTCTTTTGTAAGCTTTTGTATTCTATAGCCTGCAGCTCTGATCGTGCAGGAAAATCCAACAGGTAGGTTTTATAGAAGTCGATCGGTAAATCTATACCAGGCTGCTGAAAGTGAAGTTTAAACATTTTTTAAACCGTCTTTAATTTTTTCCAAGTCAGCCCCAGGCCAGACCCTACAACTGTAAAAAATAAAACCTTTTTCATTTTATTTATTTAAAGTGATTGTAAAGTCTCTTTTTTTTTTTTTTCCTATAAAAATAACAAACATGTTATACTTACCTGCTCTGTTGCAGTGGGTTTGCACAGAGCAGCCCGGATCCTCCTCTTCTCAGGTCCCTCTTCTGTGCTCCTTGCCCCTCCCTCCTGTTGAGTGTCCCCACAGCAAGCAGCTTGCTATGGGGGCACCCGAGCCAAACTGCAGCTCTGTGTATCCATTCAGACAAGGAGCTGCGTTTCGGCCCTGCCCCCTCTCTCTCCTGATTGGCTAACTGACTTTGATTGACAGCAGCGGTAGCCAATGGTGCCGCTGTTGTGTCTCAGCCAATCAGGAGGGAGAGTCCTGGACGGCCAAGACACTTGTGGACATAGGTGTGCGCAGTCTATTGCATTAGGGTGTGCATCCCAAAGCTCAAACACATATGTGTGTGTGCATGTGTATATACTGTATGCTTACAGTGGACAGTGTCAGTAGTTTTATTTTTATTATTTTATTATTTTTTACAATTTTATTTCTTTAAATATTATTTTTTACACATTTTTTAGGAGCCCCCGTTAGGGGGCTTTGGTCAAATATCAGGGGTCTAAACAGGGTGAATATGCATCACATTGGGTGATTAGCGTGTGCCCAGGCACACCTGGCACACTCTGTGCGCACGCCTATGCTCGTGGACAGAGATGGGGCTCAGGTAAGTATTAGGGGGCTAAGGGGGGCTACTCCACACAGGTTTTTTATCTTAATGTATAGCATGCATTAAGATAAAAATCCTTCTGACTTTACAATCCCTTTAACAGATTGTTTAAATGATGAGAGAAATCACTTCTCTGATAAATAATAATAAAAAAGATTTTTGTTTTCATTCAGAAAGACGAAGATAGAAAAGCCTCATAGAAGTCTGTGGGGCTATCATGCGCCTGCGTGGCCAGGAGAAAGGGGTCTGGTATATAAATATGCAAGGGAGGCCACGGCAGTCAGGTCTCAGTAAGTATACATCTATGGAAGGGGGAAGGTGGGTTAGTTCAGGGCAAAGGGGCAAAAAGGATAAATTAACTTTTTTTAAAAGTGCATCTATATTTTAAAGTTAACTTCACTCTCTTAATCAACATTGACTAATTGTAATCCTCATTCTGCTAGCATTAGTAAATAGATAGGAAAGTATATCATATTTACTTGTTTTAAACTTTTTTTTTTATTTCTCTAGTTACTTCCTGGTTTCCAGGCCTAATGATGTCATACATCCCAGAAGTCTTCAGGAAGGAAGGAGGGGTTTTCTCAGCTAAGCATACCCTCCTGTCTGCATGCCTGAGCTAAGTGTGGATGGATTCCAGGACGTAAATGCTACATGAATCATCTGCCACAGCCAGAAATGTTAGGGGGTTGTTTTTCAAAGTGATCTCTCAGCAAAATAAAGCATGGAGACATGGATGGACTGGGGGAGTTTGCTTTGAATATAAAAATGGAAATAAATATAATTTTTTGTTTGTGGTGCTCAGGTGCCGTGTAGTTCCACTTTAAGGGCATAATATGTAGGGTAAAAAGTCTGTGGTGCCCCCTTCCCTTGGTGCCCTAAGTATGTGATTATTTTGTTTAATGGTTAATCCAGCCCTATGCGAACCTTCTTTTGCTGCAAGCTGCTATGCTGATTAGCTGCTGGATTTCTGAATATCAATCTTCAGAGTAGCTGTAGTTGACTATCAAAAAAACAAACAAACAACAAATGCACCATGAAATACCATATACATTTACTTGTACATTGTAACTCATTTAACCACTTAAGCCCCGGACCAATTTGCAGCCAAAGGACCAGGCCCCTTTTTGCGATTTGGCACTGTGCCGCTTTAACTAACAATTGCGCGGTCGTGCGACGTGGCTCCCAAACAAAATTGGCGTCCTTTTTTTCCTACAAATAGAGCTTTCTTTTGGTGGTATTTGATCGCCCCTGCGGTTTTTATTTTTTGCGCTATAAACAAAAATAGAGCGACAATTTTGAAAATAAATAATAAATATCCCCAAAAAATATATAAAAAAAATGTTTTTTCCTCAGTTTATGCCGATACGTATTCTTCTACATATTTTTGGTAAAAAAAAAAAATCGCAATTAGCGATTATTGATTGGTTTGCGCAAAAGTTATAACATTTACAAAATAGGGGATAGTTTTATAGCATTTTTATTAATATATATTTTTTTACTAGTAATGGCGGCGATCAGCGACTTTTATTGTGACTGCGACATTATGGCGGACACATCGGACATTTTTGACATATTTTTGGGTCCATTGTCATTTATACAGCAATCAGTGCTATTTAAATGCACTGATTCCTATGTAAATGACACTGGCAGTGAAGGAGTTAACCACTAGGGGGCGGGGAGGGGTTAACTCTGTGTGTGTTTTTTTTTTTACAGTAGGGGGCGTGGCTTTACATCTGACGTCACTGATCGGCTTTCCCGATGACAGGGAATAGCCGATCAGTGACAGGCAGTGTAGGAAGCACGAGGAGAGGTTTGTTTACACAGACCTCTCCCCGTCCTTCAGCTCTGTGACCTGATCGCGGGACACCATCGGCGATCGGGTCTGCTGGTCCCGCGGTCACGGTCACAGAGCTCAGGACCGGGTCGCAAGAGCGCCCCCGGCGGCGCGCGCGACCCACGGCTGGGCTCATAAAGGGCCACGTACAGGTACGTGGTTGTGCCCAGCCGTGCCATTCTACCGATGTATATCGGCGTGAGGCGGTCCTTAAGTGGTTAAAGCAAGAAACCCTCTTCAAAATGTTACTGTATTGGTCCCATCTACATGGGGTCTATAAAGAAATGTATTTTTGTTTTAGACTTTTTTTATATTAAAATCTGTATTAAACTTTTTCCAGCATAAATTATACCTATGTATCAGGAATTCAGGAAACATATTCAGCTTTAATGCTAAGATTAAGCCACATAAAGATTTTGTACTCGAAGGAAAAAGACGATAACTCATGCACATCAGGTTTTCACGTCTGGGGACTCTTGGCTTTCAAGCTCAAAAGATAAAGATCCAACTATTCTTCACATTGTACAACTATGCTGAATCACAGAAATTGATTAAAAATAGGGTGTTTCAAAAGTACTAATAAAAATGATTGTATTCAGAGAATAAGCAGAGGTCATAAAGGTCAGAGGTCGGTACCTGTTTTCCTTTTTTCTTGCAAATCAGAGCTGCTGATCTCCTGTAGCCTCTTTTAGCCATTGCCTGTCTGCATGGACACACTTTAGTGTTGGCTACATGTCGATGCTCCATACAGAATACCATTGATCTATAATGACTATGTGGCCATATTAGATCAATGATGTCATTAGTATCCCCACCGCTTTATGCATATGCAGCTGCGGGGCGGTGAATGCAGCTGATTGGGCCTGCACTGACAGTTTCCTTCCAAGTTCCGGACTGAACACAAGCTTATCCCTACCTGACAATGACCATGGTGGGCCATGCCTTCACAACGTGTTTCAACACAGCCACTTGTAGTCTCCATCAGGGGTGCATGTAGCAGGATGACAACACAGGAGATCATGTGGGAAACAGTTGTCACCCTGATAACAAGAAATGCCCGAACAAGGGTGTTCATGGCAGAATCACCAGGTGTTCTTTTAAGGAAAGCTACCAATTTTAAATGATTTAAAACAATTTTTGAAATAATGTTAACATGGTAGATTTTAATGATTAAATGGATTTCAGTGATTGGGTTTAATTATACTTTAAGATAGACAATCACGGTAAAGAAAGGAAAACTGCATCCTGACTCATATCAGGTATTTTGAAGTAAACATGGGCTATTGTCAAATGTAATCCTTAAAGTTAATATTACAAAAAAGAAGTATATACCATTACATGGATGGAAGATTAGGCCCACCAATGATTGGATGAAAATGGAATGGAATGAAGCTTGGATGAAAGTCAAAACCATAAAGGGCTGGCATAGGGTGAATTTCCTATTTGTAAATCATTTTTTAGCTATGAGTAAGCATCAAACGATGCGAAACGCGTTAGCTATCAATCCCTGTTTTGTCCCTGTTTGACATGACTGTTACGATGGAATTTTACTTTTCTCAATAAAGATGCCTGTCTTTGAAGTGCGGCAGTCCAGGACCTTTTCATTTCCATAGACTTGCGCAAAGTCCACACCTGAAAGTTCACAGTAGGGCAGGAGCACCTGTGGAGGTTTGGAGACTTAGTGAGCGGCATCCCCTTTCTAATTGTAAATACACTATGTTGTCAAAAGTATTGGGACATCTGCCTTTACACACACATGAACTTTAATGGAATCCCAGTTCGTAGGGTTCAATATTGAGTTGGCCCACCCTTTGCAGCTATAACAGCTTCAACTCTTTTGGGAAGCACATTTGTGAGGTCAGGCACTGATGTTGACTCGCAGACTCCACTCTAATTCATCCCAAAGGTGTTCTGTCTGGTTGAGGTCAGGACTCTGTACAAGCCAGTCAAGTTCCTCTACCCCAAACTTGCTCATCCATGTCTTTATGGACCTTGCTTTGTGCACTGGTGCGCAATGATGTTGGAACAGGAAGGGGCCATCCCCAAACTGTTCCCACAAACTTGGAAGCCTGAAATTGTCCAAAATGTCTTGGTATGCTGACACCTTCAGAGTTCCCTTCACTGGAACTAAGGGTCAAGCCCAACCCCTGAAAAAACAACCCCACACCATAACCCCCCGCTTTTACCAAATTATTTGGACCAGTGCACAAAGCAAGGTCCATAAAAATATGGATGAGCGAATTTGGGATGGAGGGACTTGACTGACCTGCACAGAGTCCTGAGTCTCCTGAATATTTACATGCAGATTTGTCAAGTGTGCATAAAAATCATTCAGCATGTTTTCTAAAATTAGTGAATTGTGTGATTCTCCACATACAGATCTATAGTTATTACAGGTATAGTGACAGCACTTTACATATTGTACATTCACATCAGTCCCTCAAGGAGCTTATAGTCTAAGGATCCTATCTTACATGCATGCACGCACATACTAGGGCCAATCTAGAAAGGAGCCAATTGACCTAAATAGTCTGAAGCACTGGAGAGTAAGGTTCCTTTTCCCTAGGAGGTTAACAACACCTGAGGGTAGCCCATGGACTGTCTAGCTGTACTGGAGACCTCTGCAGTGTCAGGACTGAGGGCCTGGATGGATCCTCTTAGAAGAAGAGGCCTAACCACAAGGGATCTTGTCTGTAGACAAATTGTCTCACTCTCTGGACTCTGTCCAGGAGGAAGCTGGAAGGTCGTAGCTGCCCTGGAGACTTGTAAGCAAGGACCCCAAATTGATCCCTGTGACTGTACAGTGTTCTGGAAATTGCATCGGCTACCAATAGTTATGCTGTGGTGCAAGGTAACCAGATGCCAAAGAGACTTGCCTCCTGGTCTTCAGCTGTGAGGCCTTAGGCTGTCCAATATTCATGATTATCTAAGGAGAAGTTTGTCCTCTATTCGTTTTGTAGTATCACATGCCCTAACCCCTCTCCTGTTTAAAGTTCTTCAAGCAATAAATCTTAAAAAGACATCCCCTAGACCAGGGATGGCGAACCTTGTCACCCCAGATGTTTTGGAACTACATTTCCCATGATGCTCAAGTACACTGCAGAGTGGATGCGCATCATGGCAAATGTAGTTCCAAAACATCTGGGGTGCCAAGGTTCACCATCACTGCCCTAGACTGAGTTATTGGAGCCAGTGTGTATGGACTGGCGCTGGTGGTGGGCAGTCTCTGTACTATTTGGAAAGGACTAGCTATAACCAATGGCCCCTACAGGTGTAGCACTACACCATATTTAATTTGACTCTAAAATATATCTCTTATTCTTTTTTTTTTTTAAATCATAGATGTTTATTAGAAAACACAACAAATTGAAAAAAAACTTTACAGCTCGCATTTAAGGCACAGAATTTGTCATACAGTTCAATTACCATCGCAAGAGGTATATTCTCTTATTCTTAAACAACTCCTAGTGAATACTTTTAAGCATTACATCTAACAGTCATATTTTTCTTCATCTCTTTTGAAGACTAACTACCAGCAACATTCAATATATTTGATGCCAACCATGTATAGAATTATAGCAGTTTTGACATTGTCTAACTGACTCTAGGAGATGGAAATAACCTTTCATTGCTGTCTCTGCCTTAGAGGCTTTAAACCCTGGGGAGCCTTCAATTTCCCTTTCCATGTATTTATCCCTGTAAATTCTGCCGTAGTGTTCTTCTCTTCACTTTATTACTATTGCCCCTAGCCACTTCTTCAGTATCAGTAGAGGGGGGAATGTAAGAGGGATCTACTATAGCATCTAGATAATTGATTATTTTATACATTGTTACTACTGGTGAAGAAAACTGATTTGCGAAAGATTTGGTAAATAAAAGTCAATGCAAAAAGATAACATACCAAGATGATATTTTTTAATAGTCCTGATAAAAGCATTCAAAACATTCAGGTCCTTAAAATCTGATTCAAGATTTAATCCAATAAATAAATAAAACAGTAATAAGAGATTAGGTATAACTAGGCTCATGAATGACAAATAGTAAAGTAGACGTAAGCCCGAAAATGAATTCCATTTTGCTTGTTACACCACTATGGGGATGATTTACTAAAACTGGAGAGTGTAAAATCTGGTGAAGCTCTGCATAGAAACCAATCAGCTTCCAGGTTTTTTTTTTTTTTGTCAAAGCTTAATTGAACAAGCTAGTTAGAAGATAGAAACTGATTGGCTACCATGCAGAGCTGCACCAGATTTTACAATATCCAATTTTAGTAAATTGACCCCAATGTATCATACACAACTGCAATGTTTTTCTTCTTTAGTAAATAGGGTTATCCCTTTTTTCATCCTTTGTTGCATGTCAGTACTTTTGATCATCTACAGCCTCTTTTGAGGAGAAAGTGACAGAACATCATCTCTCTAAGACCCTGGACAAAGACCTTCATGACAAGCTCACCGAGTTATAAAAGATGCAGATTTATCAAGACTGACAGTTGCTTTTATGCTCTTGCGGCCCACATAACGCATATGTGTCGTAGTAAAGAGGGTGGGTTTTAAAGCCCATACAGTGCCTTGAAAAAGTATTCATACCCTTTGAAATTTTCAACATTTTGTCATGTTACAACCAAAAACGAAAACATATTTTTTGAGGATTTTATGTGATAGACATAACATCATAATACACATAATACACATAATTGTGAAGTGAAAGGGAAATGATAAATGGTTTTCAAATTTTTTTACAAATAAATATCTGAAAAGTGTGGGATGCATTTGTATTCAGCCCCCCTGAGTCAATACTTTGTAGAACCACCATTTCACTGCAATTACAGCTGCAAGTCTTTTTGGGGATGTCTCTACCAGCTTTGCATATCTAGAGAGGGACATTTTCCCCATTCTTCCTTGCAAAATAGCTCAAGCTCTGTCAGATTGGATGGAGAGCGTCTGTGAACAGCAATTTTCAAGTCTTGGCACAGATTCTCAATTGGATTTAGGTCTGGACTTTGACTGGGCCATTCTAACACATGAATATGCTTTGATCATCTAAACCATTCCATTGTAGCTCTGGCTGTATGTTTAGGGTCGTTGTCCTGCTGTAAGGTGAACCTCCGCCCCAGTTTTAAGTCTTTTGCAGACTTTAAAAGGTTTTCTTGTAAGATTGCCCTGTATTTGGCTCCATCCATCTTCCCATCAACTTTGACCAGCTTCCCTGTCCCTGCTGAAGAAAAGCATCCCATAACATGATGCTGCCACCACCATGTTTCACGGTGGGGAAGGTGTATTCAGGGTGATGTGCAGTGTTAGTCTTCTGGCACACATAGTGTTTTGCTTTTAGGCCAAAAAGTTAAATTTTGGTCTCATCTGACCAGAGCACCTTCTTTCACATGTTTGCTGTGTCCCCCACATGGCTTCTCGCAAACTGCAACTGGGACTTCTTATGGCTTTCTTTCAACAATGGTTTTTTCTTGCCACTCTTCCATAAAGGCCAGATTTGTGGAGTGCACGACTAATAGTTGTCCTGTGAACATATTCTCCCACCTGAGCTGTGGATCTCTGCAGCTCCTCCAGAGTCACCATGGACCTCTTGGCTGCTTCTCTGATTAATGCCCTCTTTGCCCAGCCTGTCAGTTTAGGTGGACGGCCATGTCTTGGTAGGTTTGCAGTTGTGCCATTTTTGGATTATGGATTGAACAGTGCTCCTTGAGATGTTCAAAGCTTGGGGTATTTTGTTATAACCTTACCCTGCTTTAACTTCTCCACAACTTTATCCCTGACCTGTCTGGTGTGTTCCTTGGCCTTTATGATGCTGTTTGTTCACTAAGGTTCTCTAAGGTTCACAGAACAGATGTATTGATACAGAGTAAAGGGGGCTGAATACAAATGCACACCACACCACTTTTCAGATTTTTATTTGTAAAAAATTGTGAAAACCACTTATCATTTCCCTTCCATTTCACAATTATGTGTCACTTTGTGTTGGTCTATCAAATAAAATCCCAATAAAATACATTTACGTTTTTGGTTGTAACATGACAAAATGTGGAAAATTTCAAGGGGTATGAATACTTTTTCATGGCATTGTATATCCATCCATGGGCAGCAGAGGTTTCTGTGCTAAAAGTTTGCTCACTGCGCAGTCCTAGCATCAGTGAGCCATCAAACACAGCTCCTGGTTTCTAGTAATAATTGGGAGCTGGTGGGACTACCTCCTGATCATCTGACCATTGTTACAGCCATTCACAGTGGTTACCTGATCAGGCAGACCTTCCCGCCCCCGGGCATAATAGCCAAGTTAAAGAGGCATCACGGCTGGGTGGGATGAGGTTAAAATGACTTTAACCTCCCTGGCGGTAGGATTATGTCCGATTTTTGATGCTCAAAGCCGTACATTGTTTCGCATGGAAATTTGGCGTTTTACAGTATATTGTAGGCCTGTAATTTTTAGGAGTAACACACTTAAATCAGTCCAAACCAAAGTCATCCCAGGTATGATAAAATATGAAACACGAAATCATAAATTATAATATAATAAATAACTATAAATAATTATAAAAAATAATAATATAATAATAATAAAATGTATTCAATAATGTAATCAAATCAAAAACACTGAAATTTGCTCAGTTGCAGAATTGTCGCTGTCATTACTTTCAGTGTCTGATGACGAATTTCTCCACGGATCATTATCGCTCAATTCAGCAAGTGATTCTAATTCATTATTGCTGTTTTCTTTTGAAGTAAAGGGACACCTTTTGGTTGCTATGGACAATCCGAAGTTTACAGGCAGAAAGAATAGTATATATAATATAAAACTGCATGCAGGGCACTGAACAAACCACTAGGGACAAAAGGGATGAGAAATGATTTGATACAGTAATGTAATCTGTAAGATTACAGTGTAGTGTATGTGTTGTGTTTTTCACTTTTTGAAGTTGGCGCCCAGCTCCGACCCCATGCGTTGTGACACGCGCCAGCTCCGTCCCCATGTGTTGCGAGCTCGGCACTGTGATACATCGAGTGGAGTACACAGCCCGCGGACACAGCGGGAGACATCACAGGATCCTGGGGACAAGGTAAGTAACTTTGCCTGGATCCTGCAATGCGATCCTGAGTGTGGCTCGGGGTTACCGCTTTTGGTAATGAAGATTCACCCCGAGCCACACTCTGGAATACCGCTAGGGAGGTTAACATGTTATGAGATTTTAGTGTTTGGGCTGCATATACTTAAAGTGAAACTCTAGCTGTCTTTAATCCCCCTACACCCCCAATTTTTTTCAGGTATCATACTAATTCATATATTGCAGTCCCATTGACATTAGCAATTTTTATACTAACAGCTATACTATGACATACTCTAAATACTGTATTAAAGCAGTAGTAAACCCTGCTTGGTCATTTTTACCTACAGGTAAGCCTATAATAAGGCTTACCTGTAGGTAAAATGAATATCACCTAAACGTGCACCATCTAGGAGATATCCACCCTGCATGTAGCCAGTTACGTCACCGACGCATGCACTCTGAAGGTCCAGCATACCTGGCCGGACCTTCAGAGCTTCCTGCCAGAACGAGGGCTCCCGTGCTCATGCGCAGGAGTGACGTAATCGTGGCTTAAGCCAATCACATAGCCGGAGTGCGATAACCTGGAAGAAAGACCGGGGGAAGATATCAGCCCTCTCAGCGGTGACAGCACCGCGCTGGAGCGTTTTGTTTCAAGGTGAGTATTTCATAATGTGCTAGTATGCAATGCATACTAGTACATTATGCCTTTACCTTGCAGGTGTTTTTTTTTTTTTTTTTTACAACAGCCGCAGTTTACTACTACTTTCAGGAATAGTAAGATCAATAAATAACGACATTGTTTTCTTACATTTTTATAACTATGACATATGTACAGTATCTATCTATCTATTTATCTATCTACACATTAATTTATTTTGGTGTATAATGCAGTATAACTTAACACAAAACCTAATTTTGTTTGTATACGAGAAAGCAATTGTAGATATACGACACGCATGAAACATTAAAAGATAATTGATCAGCAACCGAGAACTAATGTGTGTTAATAATTTACAAAAATAAGACCTCAGGGGAAGGACCAGAGATGTTTAATGTGCCTAATTGAATAATTTATTCATTTGGCAGGCAGGTTCATGCCATTCCTTTCCATTTCATTTTGTAAGTTAGAGGTAAAACAGCAGTGAATCTGTACTTCATTCGCATTCAGCGATGTTAGCACTGTACATTATAGTCTTGCGTTACCGTCTTGGTCAAGTAGAACTCGAACGACTCATAAAATTCTAATAGAAGTGTAGGACAGCGGAGACAAAGGAAGTGATGGGCTGATTATTAATGGTGCTGGATTCTGCAGCCCATGTCATCATGGGGGTTCTTAAATGTACACATGTACATAATGGCCATTGTCCCGTTCAGCCACTCAGCCCATTTAAAGAGGAAATCCTTACAGAAGCCAAAACACACTCATGGGAGTTGCTTGGCTGATGACTTCACATATACATTGCTTTCATTTCCATGCGCTGCTTTAACTTATTACAATATTGTGCTATATAGTTTGACAGGGATTTTAACAGGTATTTACTCTAAATCTGGGCATTGTCTCCAATTGCTTACATATTCTTTTTGATGTATGTATCACTTAAAGCAGTATTGAACCCAAAAGCAAACATGTATTATGTTGCAGCTTACCAAACCTTATGCCCTGTACACACGATCAGACTTTTCGACGGAAAATGTGCGATCGGAGCTTGTTGTTGGAAATTCCGACCATGTTTAGGCTCCATCGCACTTTTTCCATCGAAATTTCCGACACACAAAGTTTGAGAGCTGGATCTAAAATTTTCCAACGACAAAATCTGTTGTTGGAAACCCCGATCGCGTGTACACAATTCCGACGCACAAAGTGCCACGCATGCTCGGAATCAAGCAGAAGAGCAGCACTGGCTATTGAACTTCATTTTTCTCATCTTGTCAATCCTCCTCTTCTCGGGTCCCCTACCAGTGCTCTGGGCTCCAACCTCTCGCCCATTGTCCCCATAGCAAGCCGCCTGCTATGGGGACACTCACATGTGCTTGCACCTGAGCCCTGTTCTGTTGTTTTTTTAAATCCACCTGGAATGCTCCTGTACATGGTATTTCGATTTACTGTAAGTCCCTCTTTTATTATCTTTAAGTTTCTGCTTATATAATGTTTTGTAACTGTTACTATATATACATAGGTACTTGTATATTGATATATTACTCTATTACTATATCTTTCTATACAATAGGAATGTTGTTATACTCTCACCCCTGAAGAAGGAGGAAACTACCAATCTCCGAAACGCGTCGGGTGTGAGATCATTTTTTACGAGATACATTCACATTCTGTATTTTGCAATCTGAATACTGTTTGAACATTCCAGTTCTTCTTTTTTATTTCTATATATATATTTATGTATGTCAATACTCTATATACTTATTTTTTGTAATAAACGATTTTCAACATATACTATCTAGCTTTCAATCTGGGGTTAAAAGATTTCATGCCTTTAAAGTCCAACCCATAGGGGATCCCCCTTTTCTTTTCTGAGCCCTGTTCTGTGTGTCAATCAGCCTCCTACTCCCTCCTCACAGCAGCAGGAGCCAATAAGGAGGGAGAGAGCCAAGAGAGCAGCTGCTCTTGTGCATGTCCCTGGATTGAGATCGGGCTCAGGTAAGTATTAGAGGGGATCTGGGGGATGCACACAGAAGATTTTTACCCTTCATGCTTAGAATGCATGAAGGTAAAACATCTTCAGCCTTTAGAACCACTTTAAGTATAGGGATGCAGGTAATCCTCAGATTACTGTCCATCCTCAGATGGATGGACAGGAATACAAATACTTTTGGAAAAGACATCGTCCTATAGTATTTTATATCTGTGTTCACCTGCTTTTTTAACATAATGTTAAAATAATTTCAATTGGCAAATATTATCTTTGTTTTCATTTTTTTTTTTTTATGTATATTTTATTTTCCAAAGACAGCATTCCAAGGGATCTGAATTGTATATGTATTTTTATATCAGTGTACATATTGTACAATGCCAGGTCTGCCAATACTCTCTGGGTCCCCTTACCCTGTATAAAATGCCTGCTGATAGTGGGTCCAAAAGTTACCTGTATATAACAAAGTTACCCCTGACTTTGGCATCGCTGGGCAGGATGTCAATGTTCTTTTGGGAAGATTTCTGGAGAATGCAGAGCAGCTCAAATCCCACAAAAAAAGACAATCTAGTCCATTGCAAGAGCATATGTTCGTGAGATGTGGACTGCTCTATATTCTCCAGGAGTTCACCGGAGGGAGTATGACGTCACAGTTGCTAGGAACCATAGGCAGAAAAGGGGGCTAAATTAAGTATAAAATCGAACTAAAAGATGCTGAGAATAAAGCTGGGTGCTGGACAAGGTATTAGTAGCATGCAGCAGATACATCATCATTGGCTGCCTGATGGTAATAGAGGAAAGAAGCAATGAAGATGGCAGCATCAGTGATGGAGCAGCATCAGTTGGTGTGAACTTATCAGTGCTGACCAGGCTATTCGCCAAATCTGTAGTAACATTCAATTACGTAGTGTAGATTATGCCAGGAACCCACCCCCCAACTGGCAGTAAAGTTCAGGTTTAGGCCCCTTACACAGACTTTCAGTTGTTCAGGCAGACCTGATCGGAAATTCCATGCGGATCTATGGGCAGGCACAAGTCCGTTTACATTTTGTTCAGGTCCAGAAAGAAAATGGAAAAGGACTGCATCCTTTTACATTTAATTTTTCCAGACCTAAATGTGATGAATTTGAGGTCCGTTTACATCTGGCATAAGTTCTTTCACATCTGGCAGACCATAGATCCAACACAGGTCCACATCTGTCTGCTGTAAATATGTGGACAAAAACTGAATGGGCACGGATGCCACAAAATTTTGATGCTGCTTCAATTCAGCATTGAATTTACTCACAGATCCCCTGCGGAATGGAGCAGAGCACCGCCATGTAAAAGGACCTTTAAGCTGGTCACAAGTGGATTGCAATTCAGAGGGTTCAGCAGGGACTGGCTGATTTTTGATTATTGGGACACCTGCCTTTACACGCACATGATCTTTAATGGCATCCCAGTCTTATACCCTGTACACACGGTCGGAAATTCCGACCACAAAATCCGTCGGATTTTTTCCGACGGATTTTGTCCGACACTGGTGTTGCATACACACGGTCGGACAAAGTTGTCGGAAAATCCGATCATTCTGAGCGTGGTGACGTTCGTTGCGTACGACGGAACTACGTAGAGGCTAGTAGCCAATAGCTTTGGTCTCCTAATTTGATCTGAGCATGCGTGGCACTTTGTCCGTCGGAATTCACACGATCGGAAAAAGTCCGATCGGACTTTGTTGTCGGAAAATTTGAGAGCAGGATCTCAAATTTTTTCTGTCGGAAATTCCGACGTAAAAAGTCAGATGGAGCCCACACACGGTCGGATTTTCCGACAACATGGTCCGATAGGACATTTTCCGTCGGAAAATCCAACCGTATGTACGGGGCATTAGTCCGTAGGGTTCAATATTAAGTTGGCCCACCCTTTACAGTTCTAACAGCTTCAACTCTTCTTGGTGGAGGGGGGATTATGGTGTGGGGTTGTTTTTCAGGGGGTTAGCCTTGGCCCCTTCGTGCCAGTGAAGGGAACTCTTAAGGCGTCAGCATACCAAGACATTTTGGACAATTTCATGCTCCCATTTTTGTGGGAACAGTTTGGGGATGACCCCTTCCTGTTCCAACATGATTGCGCACCAGGGCACAAAGCAATGTCCATGTCCATGTTCATGGATGAGCGAGTTTGGGGTGGAGGAACTTGACTGGCTTGCACAGAGTCCTGCAGTACTGATAAGTGTATTCTAACAGCTGGAGAGTTCAGCTGACTCCTCTGCCATCAGAGTGTAATGACACATTGAATGTGTAACCTTCTCCTCCAATCCCTACACTGGCTCCCAATCACCCAGCAAATTAAATTCAAAATACTAACCACAACATACAAAGCCATTCACAACTCTGCCCCAAGCTACATCACCAATCTTATCTCCAAATATCACCCAAATTGTCCTCTCCACTCTTCTCAAGACCTCCTACTCTCAAGCTCTCTAATCTCCTCCTCCCATGCCCTTCTCCAGGATTTCTCCAGAGCCTCTCCCATCCTCTGGAACTCGCTACCTCCACTAGTCCGGCTATCCCCTACTCTTGCTACCTTCAGGCGATCCCTGAAAACCCATGTCTTCAGGAAAGCCTATTACGTCTCCAACTAATCTTTTACCACTTCCATCAGCTCATTCCCCACAGTTACAACTTTTTGTACCACCTCCCCACCCTATTAGATTGTAAGCTCTTCTGAGCAGGGCCCTCTTAATCCTCTTGTATTTTATTGTATTATAACTGTATTGTCTCCCTTTTATATTGTAAAGTGCTGCGTAAACTGTTGGCACTAAAAAAATCCTGTATAATAATAATAATATTATAATAATAATAATGTGTGGATGCGGATATCCGTCCATTTTAAAAAAAATTATCTTTAGTATTTACTTTTTAAATAAGAAAAACTGAGCCATTTATGGTGAACTTGTACTTTACAGGGAGGACAATTCTAAAACCTGTGTAAACTATGACCAGATCAACTTGGAGTTTACATAGGGCTTTTTTTTTTATTTCCAGCAGACACACAAGACAACGAGGGTATGAACAGATAAAGTGTAAGCACCTAAGCGTGAAGATGGGCTTTTATTTCTTCTACAGGTAAAGGTTCAGATTTCTGACCAGCTAAGACCACTTCCTCTCCCAACATCCCGTCTCCTCTTCCTGTCTGCTGTGCGGAGTTATGCAGAAGTCACACTGTGTGAGCAGCATGTGGCACGGCCCAGGACAGAGAGGATGACTTGAACATCTGCTCTCCATATTTTGTTGCACATGTGGATGTGACAAATCAATAAATGGAAGCCTGTTTTCATTTCACTTGTGTAAGTGTCCTTGCTGTTTATGTATAATATAGTGTAAGCCCTGGAATCTGTACAAATAAAATGTGTATTTTGCAGCAGAACTGTCAAAGCGATAATCATCATTTTGTAACCGTCCAACTAATTTTAACTGCAGTTTCTCTTTGTTATCATACGGTCATGCATGTTGATTATTTCCTGTTTTAATCTGCTGTGACTTGTTTAGTAACACTTCCTTATCAAGTGCTAAGATCAAAGATGCCACACTGCAAAGTCCTATCTGGCAGCGAATAAGACCTGATCTTTCTTTGCAACAGTTTATAGACATTTACAGGTCTCCTTCCCACCCCGCCATGTGATTTTATAGTAAAAGGAGTAGCAGCAGGCTGATAAATTTATCTCTCTGTCACTCTGCTCTCTCCAATTATCAGCATGTTCCTTGTACTACAATAATAATACGCTCAAAGCGGGAGACCCGCAAATTTTTTTTTTTTTAAGAGTCAGCAGCTACAAATACTGCAGCTTCTGACTTTTAAAATAAGGACACTTACCTGTCCCATAGTCCAGCGATGTCGGCACCCGAGGCCGAACCGTCCCTCGGTCCTCGGATGCTGCCACGGCCATCTTCGGTATGGGAATTAGGAAATGATGCCTTGCGGCTTCACTTCCCGGTTCCCTACTGCGCATGCGCGAGTCGCGCAGCGCAACCTGAATGGTCCCTGCTGTCTCTGGGACCCATGTGTGTCCCAGCAAACAGCGTGGCAGGACGGGAAGAGGCATAGACTCCCGTGGGAGTCTATGCCCGGAAGTTGGTGCAAATACCTGTCTTAGACAGGTATCTGCACCCCCCTCCCCACAGAAAGGTGCCAATTGTGAGACCGGAGTGGGGGAGGGTTCCGAAAAGCGGAGGTTACATTTTTGTGTGAACCTCCGCTTTAAACCTGTAAATCTGTAAATAATAATAAGTAACAATTTGATATCCAATAATCAAAAATTGTGCTATAGAAAGATATGGAGAAGCTCAGGGGGGGTACCTCGTCCTGAATTTAGATATAGAAAACGAAGAAGGGGGGTTTTTAGCCAACCTATCGGACTATCACGGTACCTGAACGGATGTATGTCTCAATACCAAAGATTGATTCTAAATAGTTTTATTAACACATAGTATACAAAAAACATATCATATATAAAAACAGTGGGGATCATTGCAGTCCAAAGGTATACATATACATATAACTTATTGATAAATCAGAATGTTTAGACAAAACTCGCTGATTCAATGCTGGTTGACGCGTTTCGCTTAGAGCTTCTTCAGAACCAGAGCATAGCGGTTCATATATCTGTTGTATATATCAAGAAGACAAGGGGGTTATTCATGAGTGGATTGGCAAATATTATGTGTTCAGAGCAATATATATAGTATTAATATCAATATAAATATAAATGGTTCCAATGGGTATATATGTTTTAAGATAAGGAAAAATTGCCTACCTTACAATTCTTGTTGGAAAGGTAGGAACTGGTATATGTCAGTAGTACCCAGTAGGTTATCTAAAAGTGAGTCTCTCGGGGAGGCCGTCGAGAACTCGCCGAGTTTGGGGTCTAGAGCCAGCAAACAAGGCATGGGCTGCAAGTGAGAAAGAGAGAGGAAGAGAAAAAAAAAAAAAAAAAAGGGGAAGGATAAATGAATCACTAAAGATTCTAGGATGAGGTTAATGGGTAACCAATCCCATATAAATGTAGTATAGACAAGTATGTATGTATATCTAAAAGGAATACTCACATAAAAAGTGGAAAAAGAAAGGGTAGTAATAGTGGGACTTGGGTGTGCCGAGTCGGCCAATAACAGAATGGTATTGTGCGGGCAGATCTATAGTGCCGATGTCCTGTAATTAATAATAATAATAATGTAAAGGATAGATAGAAAGACATTAGCTTCCAATTTAAAAGGCCCCCTGCATATACCTTAAGGATCCAATTGGGCCCTACTCGTGGGTCTCCTTTGGGAAGTGGTGATTTCAGGGAATGATATAAACACTATACAAGGTCCAGCATCACATGAATAAGCTGAAAATAAACAAGAGAAGAAAGGATATATATATATAATATATCTCCAGTATGCAGTATCTAGAGACATATATTGGATTACTACGGAGTATGATATTGTGTAAAAGTCAGCCTTACTGGTCCAAGAAACATACCTGGTAGCCACTTGTAAAGGAGGGGAACACCCCAGCTGGGAAGGATCACCAGCTCTGCAGGGTCAGACTCCAATGGCTGAATCCATTAGTTGCAGGCCCTTTGTAAAAAGGAAATAGAGCAGAGCTAATAATAAAGCTCATGTCAGAATTTAGTGTATGCTAGGGGCTAATTAGTCCCAAAGATAGCACCTGGAACAATAGGGACAGCATAAATGTCAACAAGCATTTAGGAGAAAATGTACCTGAACAGGGTATGGTGAAAACAGCTTCCCAGCACTTTGGCGCCAGAACTGGAGGTGGGAGGGAGCAAGCCGCCCCATAGGGCCAATTAAGAGATAATGGGAACAGCTGGAGGGGCCGTCAGAGAGGATTAGAAGGTGCACTAGTGCTGATACCGCTGGGCGCATGCGTCAAGTCAGGCTGAGGGGATGGGGTCCGCATATAGAGCGGCCCGTCCACCGCAGCCGAAAACGAAAGTACGCGCATGCGCGATGGGTAATGCGCGCATGCGCAGTAATGAAGCGAGAGTGATTCCCATTCTGAGCACACTAGTGAGCTGTGACTGGATTCTAAGAATGGAGAAAAGGTCAAATGTAAGATAGATCCTCCAGCAAGAGGTGGAGTCAATTAGAATTAATGACAGAATTAGAAAAAAATACAATAAAAAGCACGAATATTGTAAACTTATAAAAAGAGTATAAGAAATACAGATATTAAAAATCAATAAGTATAAGTGAAAGTGAAGAGTGTGGGAGTCTATGCCCGGAAGTTGGTGCAAATACCTGTCTTAGACAGGTATCTGCACCCCCCTCCCCACAGAAAGGTGCCAATTGTGACACCGGAGTGGGGGAGGGTTCCGAAAAGCGGAGGTTACATTTTTGTGTGAACCTCCGCTTTAAACCTGTAAATCTGTAAATAATAATAAGTAACAATTTGATATCCAATAATCAAAAATTGTGCTACATAACCATGTTAGGTACCTGAGTGGAGAGCCTGACTTTGCTGGGAGAGGGCCTCTCTTACGGCTCTGGTTCAGGGCCCACTGAAGTGGAGACAGTGGTCCCGTGAGCACAGCGGGGTAGGAGTGCCTGGACTGGATGCGGTGGCAGATGTGGCTGGCCGGTAACACTCTCCTGGAAGCTGAAGCAGCAGAGACTGGCAGGCAGCGGAGCAGGGTCCGGATACAGGATGACCCCGAGATGGCGTCAGCGATTCTGGGGGTGTGCAGCATGTAGAGAGACAGGCAGAGGGGTCGTCAGGCAGGCCGGGTCTGGATACACTTGGCAGGCAGGTAAGTGGGTTCAGGCAGCAGAGAGGTCAGACAGGCAGGAGGTCAGCGTTCAGTATCAGTCAAGCAGAGTCAACAAGCCGGGATCAGGGATGGAGAACGCAGCAGAGTCAAACGGAAGCCGGGTCAGGTTTTCAGGAAGGTTCAGGCAGAGACAGGTTTCACAGGGGTTAGACTGCAGACGAACAGCACCAATCCAGTGCAACTGCCACTTCTTTTAAAGGGCCACTGGCGCCAAACAGCGCCAGCGCGTCACGTGTGCGCCCGCGATGCGCGCGCCCGCGCTCGCCACGCACACGCGCGCGCCTGAGGAATCCGCCGGAGCGCACCCCCGTTCCGACGCCCGGACGAATCAGCGGCGAGCGTGCGCATGCGCGCACGCCGATTCGACCGCACGTCGCAAGTGGGGCCCTGACATTGCCCCCCCACAAGGGGCAACCTCCGGGTGCCCAATTGATCGTCCTTCTCGGGGTGCGAGATGAAAAAGGCACGAATTAGTCTTTCAGCATGTATATTGTCCTCAGGTTCCCAGGAGTTACTTTCCGGACCGTAGCCCTTCCATTTAATTAGAAACTGCCTTTGCCCTTGTCGCCTTCTACAATCTAGCACAACTTCTACCTCGTACTCCTCGTTTCCATCCACTAGGACAGGGTCAGGAGGCCCGGACTCCCTATTGGGGAAGGGGTCGGGCACCGAGGGTTTCAACAGGGAGACATGAAACACGGGGTGTACCTTCATGGTGTCAGGCAGAGATAGTTCATAGGACACCTCATTGATCCTCCTCTTTACAGGAAAAGGGCCCAGGAACTTGGGTGCCAACTTCTTAGATGGACAGGCTAACTTTAAATTAGAAGAGGAAAGCCATACCTGATCCCCGATTTGCAGATTTAATTCTCCCCTCCTCTTTTGGTCAAAGGCTTTCTTACTGTCCGCCTGGGCCTTGGTTATGGCATCCTGAAGAACTTGGTTGTTGCGGCTAAGGAAGGTCACCGTGTCCTGGACTGCTGGAACAGAGGATTCTGCAAGAAAATCTGGGAGAAAGGTTAGGTGGAACCCATAATTAGCAAAGAACGGGGACTGCCCCGTGGTTGAGTGACTGGCATTGTTATATGCAAATTCCGCTAAGGGCAGTAGAGACACCCAATCGTCTTGCACGAATGAAGTGAAACACCTAATATATTGTTCAAGGGTCTGGTTCGTGCGCTCAGTCTGCCCATTGGTCTGTGGGTGGTAAGCCGAGGATAGGGCCAGCTCGATCTTCAAGCTCTCACACAGTGCCCTCCAGAACCAAGAGGTGAACTGGACTCCCCTGTCAGAAACTATGTTCTTGGGTACCCCGTGTAACCTAATGATCTCTCTGATAAATACACGGGCCGTCTCTGCTGCGGATGGAGTTCCCCTTAGGGGCAGGAAGTGGGCCATCTTTGAGAGTAGGTCAACGACTACAAAGATGGCCGTGTGACCTTCAGAGGGTGGCAACTCGACAATGAAGTCCATCGTAATCATACGCCAGGGTCGGTCGGGTGCAGGAAGAGGCTTAAGTAAGCCCCAGGCTCGGCCCCTAGTGGTCTTGCTTCGGGAACATACTGGGCAGGAGCTAACGTACTTGGAACAGAATTCCTTCAGACCAGGCCACCAGAAGGTGCGCTGCACCAGATCGAGGGTTTTACGGGCCCCAAAGTGTCCTGCTAGTGGGTGGTCGTGGAGGAGGGCCAATACTTTAACCCGGACGGGTTCGGGGACAAACACCTGACTATCCTTCCACAGTAATCCTTCTCTCGGGGTTAGTGCAAGTCCTGGGGGAAGGAGCGGGTTCAGGGATGCTTCCCTGATCTGGGACAGTAAATCTGGTTGTAACAAGAGGAAACTGCTTGCAGGAAGGATGGTATCTGGAGGTGTGGGGTCCTTAGGGCAGTCATACATGCGTGAGAGCGCATCTGGCTTCACGTTCTTAGATCCAGGCCGGTAGGTAATGTGGAAGCTGAAACGAGAAAAGAACAGGGCCCAGCGGGCTTGTCGTGGTTTTAAGCGCTTCGCCGTCCTCAAGTATTCGAGATTTTTGTGGTCTGTGTATATTAACACAGGATGGACTGCCCCTTCCAGCAAGTACCGCCATTCCTCCAACGCTGACTTAATGGCTAGCAGTTCTCGGTCACCCACGTCATAGTTCCTTTCGGCAGGGGAAAGTTTCTGGGAAAAGAAGCCCACAGGGTGCATTAGGTCGTTATTGCCCTGGCGTTGGGAGACCACGGCTCCCACTGCTACCTCTGAGGCATCCACTTCCAGGATGTATGGAAGAGACGGGTCAGGGTGACTGAGGATGGGAGCGGATGTGAATCGCCCCTTAAGTTTTACAAATGCCTCCTGAGCCTCTGGACCCCAATAAAACCGTACGTTGTGCCTTGTTAGCTGCGTGATTGGTGAGATGATGGCCGAGAACCCCTTGATGAACTTCCTGTAAAAGTTTGCAAATCCGACAAAACGCTGCACACCCTTTTTATCAGAGGGGGCCGGCCAGTCTAGTACAGCAGTTACTTTTTGTGGGTCCATCTCAATGCCTGCTGGGGAGATCTCAAGTCCCAAGAATTTGATGCTCTGCTGTTCGAAGGTGCACTTCTCTGCTTTGGCATATAATCCGTGTTGACGGAGACGAAGTAAGACTCGGCCCACATGTCCCCGATGCTGCTCAAGCGTCCTGGAAAAGATCAGGATGTCATCCAAGTATACAATGACAAAAATGTCCAGGAAGTCTCTGAAGACCTCATTTATGAGGTGCTGGAAGGTGGCCGGGGCATTACAGAGGCCAAAGGGCATGACCAGGTATTCGTAATGCCCGAAGCGGGTACGAAAAGCAGTCTTCCACTCGTCGCCTGGTCGGATGCGAACCAGGTTGTAGGCCCCCCTTAAGTCCAGTTTGGAGAATATGGTGGCCGCTCTTAGCTTTTGGAACAGTTCTGGGATTAAGGGTAGGGGATATCGATTTTTAATCGTAATCTTGTTCAGTTCCCGGTAATCCACACAGGGTCGGAGTGACTGATCTTTCTTGGTCACAAAGAATATGCCGGCCCCAGCAGGTGAAGTGGAGTGACGTATGAACCCCTTCTTCAGATTCTCTGAAATGTAGGCCTTCAGGGCCTCTTGTTCCTTCTCAGAAAGGGGGAAGATACGCCCGAATGGAATCTCGGCTCCTGGCAAAAGTTCAATAGGGCAATCATAGGTGCGGTGTGGAGGTAGAGAATCCGCCCCCCGTTTGCTAAAAACGTCCAGGAATTCGTGGTAGGGTTCCGGCACTACTTGGTCAAGGTTAACATCAGAGTCCAGGCAGAGAAGCGTAGTGGGTTGTGCCTGAACTTCATGTAGGCAGTGCTCCAAGCAGTAGGGGGACTGGAACTTGACCTCCCCCGTGGACCAACTGATGGTTGGGTCGTGAGCCTGCAGCCAGGGAATACCCAGGATTACCGGAAACAGGGGGGAAGAGATTACATCCAAGGTTAATAGTTCCTTGTGGTGAAGGGAAGAGGTGGTGAGCAAGGGTTGGGTTTCTTGAACAACTTGGCCTGATCTAATGCGGGAACCGTCAGCCAGAAAGACGGATAGTCCGTGGGCCTTTTTCTGGAGAGGAATGTCGTGCTGGCTGGCAAAAGTGGCATCGATGAAACAGCTGCAAGCTCCCGAGTCAAGGATAGCGCTGGTGAGAACCGTCTTTCCCAGGAACTGAAACGACAGGGATAAAGAGATGTGGGTGGCATGGACTGGCAAGGGTACAGAGTTGGCTGACACAGACGAAAGGCACTTACGTGTCTTACTCGGGCATCGGTTCACAAAGTGTCCAGACCCACCGCAATACAGGCACAAGTTTAGTTGCCGGCGTCGGGCTCGTTCCTCCGGGGACAGAGTAGGTCGCATGAGACCAAGCTGCATCGGCTCGCCGGCATCAAGAGAAGAATGGGTAGGGCCCACCGGTTGAGCGGGCAGGTAACGGGTGGCCGGCAATGGGGCTCTTGCGGTCATCCAGGCCGGGCGGTGGACTTGGGCAGATCTCTCAACTCTGCGCTCCCGGAGCCGACGGTCAATCTGGATGCTCAGGTTTATCAGGCCCTCCAGGGTGTCAGGGGTGCCCACGCGGGCAAGTTCGTCCTTTAGGCCTTCAGAGAGGCCCGTGCGGAACTGGTGCCTCAATGCAGAGTCGTTCCATTGGGTGTCTGCGCTCCAGCGTCTAAAGTCTGTCACATAGTCCTCGGCCGTTCTGCGACCCTGCTGGAGCGCAGACAGACCAGATTCGGCTGTGGTGGTTAACTGGGGGTCCTCGTAGAGTTGCGCCATAGCCTCCAGGAAGGATGAGAGGGATTGGGTTAGCATGCTATTCCCCTCCAACAGGCGGTGTGCCCAGATCTGAGGCTCGCCCTGCAGCAGTGAAATCACAAACCCCACTTTAGTGGCCTCTAGGGAGAAAGTTCTGGGTTGTAGGGCGAAATATAACTGACAGGCGTTGCGGAAGACCCGGAACTTGGAGCGATCACCGGAGAACCGATCTGGAACAGGCACTCTTGGTTCCGGAGGCAGCATTACCACTGCAGGTGGAGTAGCAGGTGGTGCAGGAGGCTGAGGAGGCGCAGGGGCCACGACGTCGGGACCAGCAAGTTGCTGCACTCGTCCTTCCAGTCTGGTATATCCTTCTTGAAGGGATTGCACCGCCTGGGTGAGGGCTGCCAGGTGGGAGCAGATCTCCTTCATGGCAGAGGCTTCTCCCGCAGGCTCAGTCATGGCTGTTCGTACTGTTAGGTACCTGAGTGGAGAGCCTGACTTTGCTGGGAGAGGGCCTCTCTTACGGCTCTGGTTCAGGGCCCACTGAAGTGGAGACAGTGGTCCCGTGAGCACAGCGGGGTAGGAGTGCCTGGACTGGATGCGGTGGCAGATGTGGCTGGCCGGTAACACTCTCCTGGAAGCTGAAGCAGCAGAGACTGGCAGGCAGCGGAGCAGGGTCCGGATACAGGATGACCCCGAGATGGCGTCAGCGATTCTGGGTGTGTTCAGCATGTAGAGAGACAGGCAGAGGGGTCGTCAGGCAGGCCGGGTCTGGATACACTTGGCAGGCAGGTAAGTGGGTTCAGGCAGCAGAGAGGTCAGACAGGCAGGAGGTCAGCGTTCAGTATCAGTCAAGCAGAGTCAACAAGCCGGGATCAGGGATGGAGAAGGCAGCAGAGTCAAACGGAAGCCGGGTCAGGTTTTCAGGAAGGTTCAGGCAGAGACAGGTTTCACAGGGGTTAGACTGCAGAGGAACAGCACCAATCCAGTGCAACTGCCACTTCTTTTAAAGGGCCACTGGCGCCAAACAACGCACGCGCGCGCGCCTGAGGAATCCGCCGGAGCGCACCCCCGTTCCGACGCCCGGACGAATCAGCGGCGCGCGTGCGCATGCGCGCACGCCGATTCGACCGCACGTCGCAAGTGGGGCCCTGACAGCTGCCTTTTATGTCTGTCTGGAGTTCAGACTTAAAAACCCAGAATATGGGACTGTTAAGACCGTTTGTTTTGTATTTTACTATTCAGTGTGCTTGTCACCCCCGTTCCGACGACATCCTTCTGTATATGGTGAGTTGTATGGCATAGTGGAAGGCAGATTGATTGGGCGTCAGAAACTTCTTGAAGCGGAACTTCAGTCATTTTCATCTTTCCATCTGTAGCAAGGTCTCAGACCTCCTTTGATTCGACTAAGCTCCCAGTCTCTCTTACTAGACTAGATGATTCACTGCCACTGAATTCCTTGAGCTCCTCCAATCTTCACGTAGTATCTTTCTCAAGCATCACCCCCTGCCTCTCTGCCTCCCTGCCTCTCTGCTGGGTCCCTAGCTTGGCACTCAAGATACATCTCAAGCTTCAGCCCACTGGCCTGCTCGGTCCCTGGCTTGGCACACAAGGCTGCTCTGCAAGCGTCACCTCTGCTGGCTGGGTCCCTGGCTTGATTTCCACGGAAGTTTCCCCGATTCTTCCCCGTTTGGTGAGAATGCTGCTCCAGTACTTGCTTCGGTTACTCACTGTGGTCCCTGGTAATGTTGGTAATGTAATGACAAATTTTGGATGGCAGGTTTTAAAATTTTCCGCGGACAAATGTCTGTTGTCGGACTTTCCAAGCGTGATTACACAAAAAAATCGGGTGGAGCATGCAACATGTTCCTAAAGGTGAACTTATCCTATAAAGGGAATCGATAATGGCTTTAATGACTACATCTTTATAAATTGGTCTTTTATGTATATCATTTTATTATTACTTATCTGAAAATCCTTATTTCACAAATAAATAAACATTTAATAAACATTTAATACATGGTGCTTCCATAAGTTTTTTTTTGCAGAGCTTGGTGGGCTTTCTAATAAGAAAGGCCAGCAGAGCCTGCTCAACATTTGGCCTCTTCTAATTCCACACAGGAAGCTTATGAACAGACAGAGGGAAGGGGTGTGTCCCTCTCACTTCTTCAGCTCTCTGTGTTCTGAGTTGAGTTGAATAGCAGGAAATCAAATTACACAGTATTAAAGTAAAACACTGTATTAAAGCGGAAGTAAACCCATCGATCTAACAGTTTGAAAAAAACAGTTTCATTCCCGGCATGCCGGAAATGCTAACTGTCACATTGGTTGTACTCTCAACCAAACTGTCAAACCATCCAATGGCTGGTGTCATAACTGATCACATGTGCAGCTTCATGGCAGTTAAAGATTAAACAGAGGCCAAGATGGCAGCTTCCTTGGCTGAAAACGATAGGAGGGTTTACTTCCACTCTAAGCTTACAGCCTACAAAATCTGGAACTCCAGCTTTAGGTGGTAAAGCTGGCCATAGATGGTTCGAATCGTCTGGTCCCTGCTGAACCGACCAGGATTCGTAGCATTTATAGGCAAGCTGATTGTACCCAAGTCTATCAATCAACTTGGGTACAACCAGCAGGTCAGGTTTTTTGATGCGATCATTGCCATTGGTTAAAGCCACTAACAATAATAACTATGTTCTCCCAGCAGAGATGGCTTCCCCCGCCAGTAGAACACAATAGCTCTGTGGGAGGGAACTGTATTAATGGGGGAATCAAGCAATTTTCTTTTTTTGTAACCCGTCGTTGCAGGAAAGAAAATGGCACCACCTATGGCCAGCTTATATCTGAAATATTTATATAACCCCCTATTTAAAGTGACCCTTTAGTTAGTCACAAATTTGAATATCTGTCCATTTAGTTACAATAGATTGTTTTTAAAACCACTGCCCGCCATGCCAGTATTAATTTATTACATTTGTCTGATTAAGTGGTTTCAGAGAATTGCATCCTTATATAGGGTTTCTTAGGCTCCTTTCACACTGGGGCGGGGAGCCGCGGTGACGGTAAAGCAGCGCTATATTTAGCGCTGCTTTACCGTCGTTTTAACCGCGGTATTCGGCCGCTCGCGGTGCGGTTTTCCCCCCCGCGAGCGGCCGAAAAAGGGTTACACACCCCTGCAGAGCGCCGCCGTAGCGGCACTTTGTGGCGGTATTGCCGCGGTTTTACCGCGGTGTCCCATTCTAATCAATGGGAAGGAGCGGTATAGGAGCGGTGAACACACCGCTCCTATACCGCTCCAAAGATGCTGCTAGCAGGACTTTTTTTGTCATCCTGCTAGCGCACCGCTCCAGTGTGAAAGCCCGCCGGCTTTCACACTGGAGTTAAAGGGCCGGATTTTTTCAGGCGGTGAACAGGCGCTATTTTTAGCGCTGCACTGCATGAAAAACGCCCCGGTGTGAAAGGGGCCTAAGAGATACGTTAAATGAAGCCAATGCATGAAACTGACTACCAGCACCCACTCAAAAGGAATGTATTGAGTGGAGTTAGCCTTTAAGTCAGTGGTATAATGCAGTGTGTTCTTTGACTGATTCTGTAAAATAACGGAGTTATTGAGTGTGCATGAATTAAATGTAATTAATTGCAGGCATGCTAATACATGTAGAATGCAACTAATAATTTAAAAATGAATGCAGTGCAATTTCAAATTAACTTGAAATAATGGAACTCATTTAACTGTAAGAATATCCCCAATTATATTAAAGCAGCTGATTGCACCATTGTTCTGAGCTGATCGGTGACTCCTGCCATAACAAGAGAGGTAGTAAACATGGAGCATATGTATTTCCAGTGGAAGGATTAGAGAGGATGCTCCCTATAAAATCTAGTTGTTGGTCTGCTTCTGTGCCTGACCTTCTACAATAGTGCAGCTGGAATCTGATCCTTCAACATCTTTTCGACCGACTTGTGTAAAACCAGCCTGTTGGCTTTTTCTGGAACGATTAGTGCTGCAGGCTATAATGCCCCGTACACACAAGCAGAAATTCCGGCAGCAAAAGTCCAATGAGAGATTTTGGTCCGAAAATGCGACCGTGTGTATGCTCCATCTGACTTTTTCTGGCGGAATTCCAGCCAGAAAAAGATTGAGAGCAGGTTGTCAATTTCTCGGTCGGAAAAAGTTCCGTTTGGAAATTCCGATCATCTGTACCAATTTCGAAGCGCAAAATTCCTACGCATGCTCGGAAACAATTTGACACATGCTCGGAAGCATTGAACTTAATTTTCTCAGCTCGTCGTAGTGTTGTACGTCACCGCATTCCTGACGGTCGAAAGTTCAAAAAACTTTTGTGTGACCGTGTGTATGCAAGCCAAGCTTGAGCGGAATTCTGTCGGAAAAAACATTCAAGATTTTTCCGATGGAAAATCCGCTCGTGTGTACGCGGCATAAGCCGGCAAAATTATTTTTTTACAAATTCCATAATGTAGGGCCTGTAAATGTAAGTTACTCAATAGACAAGAAAACTCTCTCGCAAACCATTTGGTCTGTGTTTTTTTTTTTTACTTCCTGTGTACACAGTATGGGCTTCTGATATTTTTTATACAACAAACATTACTACTTTAACAGTGAAGCTGGCCATACACTATGCAAATTTTGTCTGGTTCCTGATGAATGAGACAAACTTTGCTAACATGGGTGGCCCTGTCGCCACCCTTACCCCCAACATTCCTTGATTGAAAATATGAAGGTAGAGGGAGGAAAATGTGTTGTCTGAACAGAGACTTCAACCAGTTCCCTTCCGTCGAAGGGGCATGACCAAAAAAGGTCTGGCGATCGGCTCCTGATCAGTGCTCTCAGCCAATGGCTAAGACCGCAGACTGGAGTGTTCGGTGGGGGGGCTGTCAAAACACAATAGAACAGCAGGAGAGATTGCTGTATTACCATTGGATAGTTAGTACAGCAGCTCCTCCTGAGCTGCCAGTTTTTTTCCATTCAGCCCTGCTAGGTTGAACGAAAAAAAAAAAAATGAAATACTAGTGTGTACTAGGCTTACGTGTTATGTTAGAATTGCACAATCATTGTCTCTGTTATGTTAGATTGTGCAGTGGCTTTTGCCGGGAAATTTTATAAATAGCATTTGAGCAAGGTCCTGTTTCCCTTATAGTATCTGTCTTTTTTTGTTGTACTTTCACATCTATGTATTTTATTATAAAGCACTGCGTATACAATGATTTACACAATAGTGCTGTATCAATGCCTGCATAATAATTTGGTTCCTTATTCTTTAAAAAAGGGAGTGGAGGAGGGGTGGGGCTTTGGAGGTGGGGCAGTGTTGGGTGGTACTTAGGTGGCGGGACAGGAGAGTAACTACTGTACCAAAAAAAAAAAAAAAACTGTAATAATGGAACATAACCCCAAAAATATGTCCCCCAAAACAGCTTCAAACACTAAAGTAGCTCCTTTCTGCAGTATAATCACTTCACCAAGCAGGTCCTGCACCCAACTGCAGGCACCATTAATAACTAATCCTTGCCTTTGGCATTCCAAAGTTAATTGTTGTACTTGTTTCCTGTGTATGTTGTCATTTAGCTATTCTATAATGATGTCTCATTTTGGGTTTTTGGAGAAAAGTCCCTAAAACCTCTTGTCCATCACAATGTGCTTGGGTTGGAACACTGGTCACCATCACAATAAGGCCCCATGCACATGAGACGCAGATGCAAACACTGCTGAACGCATGTTTTAAAAAGCAGAAACCTGCGTTTAAAAACTCACGTTTTCCAGCGTTTTCATGCCGCGTTTAGCCGCGTTTTACCACGTTTGCGTCTATAAGCGTTTGTAAAGATAACATCATATAGACCCTCCCCAAGCTCAGAAAGCATGTATTATTAACTATTTCTGCCATATTGATCAGAGTGAGCAGCAGCAGAGAGAGCAGTTGTACACTTGCATTTGCCTCTCTTTCTGTGTTTTTTTTTTGGAAATGGATCCCATATTGAATATATGTCAGGAAATTCTCCTGATGAGGCAGCAACGTCGTCACAAATTGCGTGAGAGGTCCAGAGTCAGAGCTCGTCGATATTGGACCCATCCGTTGATGGCACAGCGAATGTCCGTTGGATATTTCACAAACATGGTGGGGGGTTGGGGCTGACTAGACATTGGTATGCAGGTTTTTTCTTTGTGAAAAAAAGACATTGCTATGCTTTGGTCAGACTAGGTGGAGTCACTGATTAGATTAGAAATTGGATGAAGGGTTGGGGCAAAGAAGTGGAGGCATTCCTCATTGTCTAAGCCACCTAAAATAAATAGTTTTTTTATGGCATTGCATCAGTGAGTATATATGCTCTATGAACTATCTAAAGTAATTACGACATTTTAAACCATTTTTTTTTGTATTTTTTATGGTTTACTGGTTTTCTGGTCCAATAAATTGGGTTCTTTTTAAAACGCTTATAAAAGCAAACGCGGCTAAAAGCGGGTGCCACGTTTAGCCGCGTCTCTGCATCTGAAACGTGGAAAAGCAAAGTGTCTGAACCCATTTTTTTGCTTTTGGAAAAACAAGGTTAAACGAAACTGCATAAAAACGGGAAAAAAACGAGACTGTGTACATGGACACATAGGATAACATTGCATGCGTTCAGGGGCAGTTGAAAAAAGTGTCCAACTACCTCTGAACGCGCGTTTAACAGCGTCTCGTGTGCATGGGGCCTAAGACCTAATTTCGTGAGATCCCTGTCATCTTCCAATATTATTTTAACTTTCCTTGTTCAAATTTATAAAAGTATGGTATTTCAAAAAACACAAACCAATTTGGTAAGTAAGCAATGATGGGTCTGTAGTGAACTGCTAGGTCTTCTGTATCACAAGTTACTAGCTTAGATTGTTGAGTAGTAAAGTATCTTAGACTTTTTTGACCATTGTGGTCTCTCTGCATACTGATACTTTTAAACTTCTATGTAAAAAATTTCCAGCTTGACTCTCTGTTGCCTTAGTACAAAGTATCTGTACATTGTAAAAGCTTACCTAGAATATAAGGCTACCATCTACAGGCTTAATTTTATCTTAATCTCAGGCAAGCAGAATGAGCCTGTTCTGGGCAAGATACAGAAATACATTTTGAATTGCAAAACACTTACTTATCTTTTTTTAGCTTTAAGTACAAAGAAAGGTCACATCAGTAGTCAACAACATAAACAGTTATCAGGTAAACACAAGCATGGTGGCTTAGTGATTAGTGCTCCTGCTTGGCAGTGATGGAGCCCTGACTTCAATGTCCACCTGAGACACAGGTTGCATAGGGTTCTCCACGTTTGCCAGGATTTCTTGTAGGTTTCCCAGTTTCCTCCCACATATTTGACTGACAAAACTTTCCTGCCAAGTGTGACTGTGTACATTGACATTGCCAAAAATCACCGTGTTACATACCTCCCAACTTCCTGAGATAGAAAAGAGGGACACCTTTAAGCAAAAGGTATGTGAGCAAAAGAGACACCCCTGACACGCACCCAGTTATACAGATTGCAAAGAATGAATATACAGAAAATAATTGGGTAGACCCAGTAGTGTTTTTAGGTTTTGTGCTGCCCTAGGCCTGACTAAACTCCTGTACCCCCTAATTTAAATATAACTCACCCCTTCCTGTCAAGGCCACGTCCTTGCTGTTTAAGACCCACCCTGACATTTTCTAGTGGGGACACTTGTTCTGAGGGCCTGGGGGGGGGGCAATGGATTCCCTTAATTTGCATAGATTTCCTCTCACTTCCTGTTTGGCTATGGGGCAGGAACTGAAGGGAAATCTCTGCAATGGGACAGGGATGGTAAAAAATAAACTGACAGGGGCTATAACCCTCCCTTACTCTTTCCAAAATGAAAAAAAAAAAGTGTTGTCTATAGTTGTACTTTAAGCACAAATTTTTGATCATTTTATGGAGAGGATTAAGAAGATATAAACATAGCACAGTGAGAAAGGTTTGTGGTCCAGGATGATAGGACAGTCAAAATGAGAAGTGGCGCCCCCCCCCCCCCCCCCACAGTTGCGGAATGCCGGCCGCCCGCATACCGGAAGCAGTGCGGCTGCTTTATGGGGGTGCTAGACTTATTTGCCTCTCAGCTTAGTCCGCCCCATAAGACAGGCGCTACACTAACAGCGCAAGCTGGCGGGGACTTTTTTTCTGAAAAGTGCTGCCCTAGGCCTGGGCCTTGTCGGCCTAGGCCAGGATACAGCATTGGGTAGACCCACAAGTACTTTTTACCACAATTCTCCACAATACCACAATTCATTTTGGCATCAAAGGGGAAGATGAGACTAAAGCTGGCCATAAATGGTAATTCAAACAGATTCCTCCATCCACACAAATGAGGTGGATGGAGGTATCCCCCTAGAGACACAATAGGGCAATGTATTTAGATAGGAAATGAAAATTCATCAGGGACTGGCCAAATTTTGATCCATCTATGGCCAACTTATGGTGATATTTAAAGTGTTTGCTACCCTAACATTTCATATCCCTGATATGTGCCTGCTGTACCATGTACTTGTATGAGAAAGTATCCTGTTCTGTTTGTATTGCTTCCTTTGTGTGAAATCCCTGGTGTTTCTGCTAGTCCCTCTGCATTCCTATTATAAACTGACCACACTAAGCAGGAGGACACACTGTGGTCAGTTCTCTAGCTTGGCTGGGAGCTTAGTGTGCTCTCCTCCAATGATCAGACTTGCCCTGACACCCCTGAAGATCAATTTACTGTTGCTTCTCCTCCCCCCAGTTCTTATATAGCTGAGAACAGAGGGGATGTGATCACTTATAAAAAAAGGGAAAACAAGTATTTATAATGTTTTTTATATCTATACACAAATGTTTTGTCTTTCATTTATATTTTAAACTGAATAGGTTGTTTTACAAGGTGATCATTTACAATCACTTTAAGGGTGGAATGCGTTTTAAAATGCTTCTAAGGGGTTACAGAAATTTCATCAAACTGGAACCTGTACAAAAAAATGATTGCCCCTCATTAGCATTATTTAAAAAAAGGTGATGTTGGATGTGGCCGGCCCTAAGTGGCAGGACGGAGGTGTGTTATTCAGAAAGATTAATGTGTTGGGTGATTATAAAATTAGCGAATATTTGCACTTTAAAGATGTTTATCACAATCATGTACCGTATTTATCGGCGTATAACACGCACTTTTTTCCCCTTAAAATCAGGGGAAAATCGTGGGTGCGTGTTATACGCCGATCCCCTGCTGATTTTAAGGAAACAAGCGAGCGGAGCCGAGATACACAAAGCCGAAGTACACTCGGCTTTAACCGGCTCCTCTCGCAGTCCCGCCCCTGACTGTGAGCAGAGCCGAGTCTAGCCGAAGTACACTCGGTTTTCTGTATGTCAGCGGCGCTCGCTCCGCTCGCAATCAGTGGAGATGGGTGGGACTGTGAGCAGAGCCGAGTAAAGCCGAAGTACACTCGGCTTTCTGTATGTCGGATCCGCTCGCTTCTCTCCGCTGTCCACTCACAGTCAAAAATCGCCGCCAAATTGAAATCAATATGCTGCAAAGAGACTGACAAGGCTGCAAAGGCACTGGGCAAGGCTGCAGATGGACACTGGGCAAGGCTACAATGATGGACAAGGCTGCAGATGGACACTGGGCTAGGCTGCAATGATGGACAAGGCTGCAGATGGACACTGGGCTAGGCTGCAATGATGGACAAGGCTGCAGATGGACACTAGGCTAGGCTGCAATGATGGACAAGGCTGCAGATGGACACTGGGCTAGGCTGCAATGATGGACAAGGCTGCAGATGGACACTGGGCTAGGCTGCAATGATGGACAAGGCTGCAGATGGACACTGGGCTAGGCTGCAATGATGGACAAGGCTGCAGATGGACACTGGGCTAGGCTGCAATGATGGACAAGGCTGCAGTTGGACACTGGGCTAGGCTGCAATGATGGACAAGGCTGCAGATGGACACTGGGCTAGGCTGCAATGATGGACAAGGCTGCAGATGGACACTGGGCTAGGCTGCAATGATGGACAAGGCTGCAGATGGACACTGGGCTAGGCTGCAATGATGGACAAGGCTGCAGATGGACACTGGGCTAGGCTGCAATAATGGACAAGGCTGCAGATGGACACTGGGCTAGGCTGCAATGATGGACAAGGCTGCAGATGGACACTGGGCTAGGCTGCAATGATGGACAAGGCTGCAGATGGACACTGATAAAGCTGCATTGATGGGCATTTTAATGTAAGTTTTTTTCCTTAAACTTCCCTCCTAAAAGTTTTTTTCTTTAAAATTCCCTCCTAAACTTGGGGTGCGTGTTATATGCCAATAAATACGGTATATATGCACAGAACCAGCCAATAATGGGCATTTGTTATAATCAGAAAATGTTTACAATACTACATTTATTTTTAGTTATTTCTTTTTTATTTGTTATACTTATTTTTTCCCTGTCAGTGCAAAAGTGTCAGGCTGTGAGGCTTCTATGGAGGGTGTCCTATCTCATGGCTGAACTCAGTACTGACAAAAGAAACTGCTGAAGGAGGGTAGCAAAGTGAATGAACAAAGCCTTTAGTTTTCTTTTAAGTTATTCTGACAGCCCCTTTGTTTTATGACAGTTATATGAGTTTGTATTCTCAGCATGGAGTTCATCCAGGGGGTAGAACAATCTCTGTGAGGGCTGACACTCAAGCTGCCCATGCTCAACTCAAATTTCTGCAGATTTTTGCTGAATCTGTCAGAATTCAAGCTGCCCTGTTGGCACCATCATCGGAGGAGCTGGGTGGATAACTGTCCGCCGTACAGAGACTGCATCAAATCAGATGCAGTCAATGTTGGGGTATTCAGACAGCTGCAAGTGTTGCTGGTAAGTTCTCCATCTACGTTGTTTAGCTTGGAGGAGGGAATGAGGTAATTTCTTTCCTCTCACAGGTAGAGAATACAACAAATTATCAAAAAGCTGAAAGGTAAAGCTGCACTATTCTACCAATCAGAGTCCAGATTCTGATTATTACAAATGTCCTTAATGACTGGTTCTCTTTAATGTAACAGTCAATTCAATTATTAATGTTTGTATTACAACAGACTCTTAAAGCGGAGCTCCACCCGATTTACAATCAATATCTACAAATTATTACTCTATTATGCGCTGTACACACGGTCGGAAAATGCGACCACAAAATCCATCGGATTTTTTCCGACGGATTTTGTCCGACACTGGTGTTGCATACACACAGTCAGACAAAGTTGTTGGAAAATCCGATCATTCTGAACGTGGTGACGTTTGTTGCCTACGACGGGACTACGTAGAGGCTAGTAGCCAATAGCTTTGGTCTTGTAATGTGATCTGAGCATGCGTGGCACTTTGTCCGTCGGAATTCGCTACACACTATCGGAAAAAGTCCGATAGGACTTTGTTGACAGAAAATTTGAGAGCAGGAGATAAAACTTTGTCCGTCGGAAAATCCGACGGAAAAAGTCAGATGGAGCCTACACACGGTCGGAATGTCCGACAACATTGTCCAATAGGACATTTTCCGTCGGAAAATCCGACCGTGTGTACGGGGCATTAGACTGAAAGATGACAATTATTAAACAGTACCTTTTTTTTCCTGTTGATATGCAGCATTTCCGGGTTCTGGGGATTGCGTGTATGGGCGGGGTTGTGGCGGCTATTACGCCACTTCCTTAGTGCCGCACTGTCTCCTGGGATCCCTTTCTCTTCTTCCCAGAAGACTCGCGGGATTTCGAAGCCTCACGCAACATCTTACCTAGAATGGGTGTTGCATTCTTCGAGATGCACGTCACTAGATCCCGGAAGAGAATGCCTGTGGGCTTCACATGTCCACAGGCAAGATGAAACCGATGAATAACAACTTTATAAAGCGTTCTTTCAGGAAAAAAAACGAATGGAAAACCTTCTATAAACGGGACATGTGAGTAACAAATGTACAAATTAATTTGTTTGGAACAGTCACTTAAAAAAAAAAAAAAAGGTCAGAGGCAGTGGAGCCCCGCTTTAAGTCAACTTTCTTTTGGGCACTGTCCACTCCTGGATTAGTTTCATCTGGTATTGGAATCTCTTGAAGTGTCTCATTCTTTTATGCATTCTGCATTAGAAACCTTTCTACATCTAGGGAGCCTGCATCCAAAAAGGTCTATTATATAGGCTGATATCTTCATTTTCGTAATGTTCCTGACTCTATATCTGTAAAAAAAATGAGGTCAGTGCAATCCACATCTGAACCTACAGTGGACTCATCCACATGCACTATGAGGCTCCCATAAGAGGGAGGTTGCATAGGACAGACTCAAGTGACTAAAGGTTTCACTCCCACCTAGCAGCAGTGTGAGATCCATAGATTTTCTTTTCAGAAAAACAAATATTAAAGACATCTTTCTGAAATTTTCAAGGTTGCATTGTTTCTTGGATAGCATTGTAGGCCCACTGACTTAAAGCAGATGTAACTCTTAAAATAAAAAAAATAAAAAAAGATCCTGTTCCTTTAAAGCATGTTAAACAGCATAGTGCTTGTGTTGTGTTATTAGTCCATTTCTATGCTGTAAAATACCTGGTTGATTCTGCCTGTTCCTGTGTCCCCCTGTGTGTGCTGAGCACAGTAATCATGGCTGCTGATCCATGATACTGTGTCAGTTGATGTGTCCCTTCTCCCCCTCCCTTCCTGTATGTCAATTCCTAGTGTGTGAGCCATCTCCTCCCCGCCCCTTCCCTCTGGCCGCTAATACATGTGTCTGTAAAGTTAGTCATAGCTCCCAACTATCCCTGATTTTGAGGGACTGTCCCTGATTTGGAGTGATGTCCCGCTGTCCCTATTTACTCCTCATTTGTCCCTCATTTTGGTCTGATCTATATAGTTGTATATAAAATGTACTTTTTATCTTTCAAAAAGTGTTTCCCAATGTTAAACCTTTCATCCAATTTCTAAACTGCTGCATTTGTACATTTTAAGAGCCAATATAAAGGAATAGTAGTGGTAAAAAAAAGTCCTTGTGGATTACTTAACCTTTTTTTGGTTAATTTTCCTTTAAGGGGGTGTGGCAGGGGGTGTGTCCTATGCCTACATACGTTTTTTTAGTAGGCATCCCTCATTCTCATCTCAAAATGTTGGGAGGTATGAAGTTAGTGATTACAATTACTGGCATCCCCTCTCTAATAACAAGATATACTGTGTTTGTTGGATTGTTTAAATCGTGCAGCTAAATACCTTATTTCACATCACCGATGTTCAATCAAGTGACCTCTCTACTGACATCATTCATGTGACCTTCCGACTGACATCAGAGGGGAATCTCAGCCCCTCCCATGGTAGTCCTCAGGTCGGGGAAGGAGAGTGGTCATGTGACCATACACCAGAGATGTGAAAAAAGGTATTTAGCTGCATGATTTAAAAAAAATAAAGACACTGCACAGCATATCTTGTTATTACAGAGGGATGGCAGTTACTGTAATCATCAACTTAACAAACACTTTAAAGCAGAACTTCCCTTTTTTAATCAACATTAACTATGTGTCATCCTTATTCTGCTAGCATTAGTAAATAGATAGGAAAGTATATCATATTTACTTGTTTTAAACTTTTTTTTTTTACTATTCTTCAGTTACTTCCTGATCTCCAGGCCTAAGCAAATTATGTTTCACATCCCAGGAGTCTTCAGGAGGAGATGAGGGGTTTTCTTAGCTAAGCACACCCTCCTGTCTGCATGCCTGAGCTAATGGCAGATGGATCCCAGGAAGTAAACCATACACCTATTAGCAAAAAAATGTAGGGATAGGGCACACCCTCTGCCACGCCCCCTTAAAGGAGAATTATACAAAAAAATTTGTTAAATCCATACGTTTTTACCACTACTATTTCTTTATATTGGATGCAGCAATTTAGAATTTGAATAAAAGGTTTAGCACTGGGAAACACTTTTTGAAAGATAAGTATTGCATTTCATAATCAGCTATATGGATTAGACAAAAATGAGGGACAAATGAGGAGGAAAGAGTGACAGAGGGACATTGTTCCAAATCAGGGACAGTCCCTTAAAATCAGGGACAGTTAATGTTAAGCTAAGTTAAGTTAATGTTAAATTAAGCTAGTTAAGCTATGATAAATGCTACATTAATTATCTGCCCTTACTCAAGATAGCCATGGCCAGAAATAATAGGGGGGTGTTTTTCAAAGTGATTTCTCAGCAAAATAAAGCATGGAGACATGGATGGATGGGGGAGTTTTTGTTACATAATAAAAATGTATTAAATAGCGTTTTTGGGTTGTGGTGCTCAGATGCAGTGTAGCCCTGCTTTAATCTCTTGGCAGGACAGAGTTCCAGTTAAAACAACAGGAATATTACTAGGGGCAAATCCTTGCCAGGTCTATTGAATTAAAATGAAACTCCAGTTTTGACAAGAAAGAAATACTTCTTTTAACTCTCTACTCCAGAAATGGCAGTTTGACACTGATTGCTTGAAAGGGTTTTAGCACACTTTTCATATACAGGTCCCTATTAGACATGTGCAATTCGTTTCGTTTTTTTTCGTTTTCCGTTAAAATTCGTTATATTCGTTAATTCGTTATCGTACGAATGAACGAATGATTCGCTAAAAATTTTAACGAATTATCGAATCGAACGAATATGAAAAACAATGAAAATCCGAAATAACCAAATTAGAAACAACGAAACTACGAAAGAAGAAAATCCGAAAAACGAAAACAGGAACAACGAAAATCAAAATGAACGAAAAAATTCGTACATTCGTAACTTTTTTTTTTTTGTTGAATTGGTCATTTCCCGTGTCCCTTACAATGGCGCTGCTTAACGTACTTCGAATGGATTGAACAAAAAAATTCGTACATTCGTAAAAAAAAATTTTGATTCGTAATTTTCCGTGTCTCTTACAATGTAATAATAGCATACACATTACATAAAATTATGAATTATGCTCTGATTACGAATCTACGAAAACAATGTTACGAAAGTACGAATTAATCAATCTTACAAAAGTACGAATGTAACTAAATCTACGAAAATACGAATGCGTCCGAATTTCGAATAAACGAAAATTAAACGGAAAAACGAATCAACGAAAAAATAACTCTTACGAAAATACGAATCGTTATGAATACGAACACCGACGACTTACGAAATTACGAATCGTTACGAATCAACGGAAACAAACAGAAACGAAAATAAACACATTTTTCTGTTGTGCACATGTCTAGTCCCTATGTATCTCATGCTTGGTGTGCTGGTGCCTACTGACATAGAGAATGTCACTTGATCCAGCCAGAATCGGTCAGATCAGACAACTATAATGATATTATTATAGGTACCTGAAAATGTAGCCATTATACTGGAGGTGACATATGATATACATCTGCTTTTGTTCTTATCAATAACTTGATAAGGAGAGAAGGAGATAGAGCTTCCTGCCTGACACCTCTACTTGACATTAAAAATAAAATAATGTTAGGATGTAGGTAGAGAACGCCATCTCCCTTGTGGCTACATATACATCATAATATGTAACTATTATCTTTCGCATGAATAAGATATATTTTTGGCGTGACTCCAGTCATTTTTACGCACTCACAATTTAGACAAAATATAGCCGCTCATTGCCATTCAATTTGGTTATTATCTATTCTGACCTTTTACAGGCATAAGGGTCATATTTTTATACCGCACTTAATTTCAATTCATTACTCTGAGAGTCTGACACTCACTTGTTCCAAAGATGAAACATCCCAGTAATTTATTGTGGTCAATGTAACCAGAAAAGACTGGGATTCTATTATCCTTTATGGAAGAAAGACATACGCTGCAATATTCTATTTTTTGTGCTGGTGGCCAGTAATGACTATATCTAGGGGAAACATTTCCAATATATAAATAATAATTGAAAGTATTTAGATTAGAACCAGCCAGTGTAAAATACTGTCCTAATTATTGCTCCTATCATCTCCTGCACAGTAGGTGAAATTTTAAATCAGTCTGCACCAACTTGTTAACGTATACAGTATGTAAACCCTAACAATAACAATGAACTCTTCTTATTTGCTCCCTTTTGGTCTGTTAAACCCTTGGAAGCCTTTTGTTATATCTAATAAGTGCAAAAACAAAAAAAAAGTACCTGCTGTTAAATGTAGAGCTGTCCTGTGACTTCTGCACATTTCCTGTGTTATCTCAAAGAGATAAGCTCTAATTTTGGACTACAGAATATTTAGCCTTTATGTTGTAGAGTTCTGAGAGCAGGGTGGTTGAGCAGTTTAGTAGAACACTAATGCCACGTACACACGATTGGACATTCCACCAGCAAAAGACCGATGTGAGATTTTTTTATGTTTGTACATGATTTTGCACGTGTGACTGGTAGGGTGTAGGTCCTCAGGCCCGCCCTGAAAGTTTTGGGTGGGGGTGGACATGTCCTTCTCTCATGGGGTCTCCCTTCGGGGGAGCCCCACCAAGTACATGGATGGGCCTGTTTCGGCAGACCCTCTAGAGAATGGGGTCCATCTGGTTTCGACCAGATGGACCAAGTGTAAGTACCCCAGTCCCCTTATGGAGCCTAACACCCTGGGGGATCAGGGTAAGGCCCTCTGATTTTAGAAGGCTTGTGTACACCCGTTGCACGTTTTTGTGTTTCACTCTGTATGTGTGTGCACATTTTTTTGGCACCGGGTGAAGTTTTTGAGTGTGTTTCACACGCCATGGGCTTTTAAAAGAAAATATAAGCTTTCAATATCTGCTTCTGAAATGCCTGCTCACTCTTGGTGATGGTGAGTGCAATTTTCGAAGATGACTTTATTATGGCACTAGGTCTTGCACTTCTTTTGTGCTTTTCATATTTTTTAAAGCTGAACCCAAGGCAGACATGAAAGACACAAATTAATGCAGCTCTGGAATAATAACCACATCATTAAATGTATTTTATAAGTTAAAGCTGTATAAGTACCTGTTATCATCCCTTTGCAGCCTCTATAAAGCAGGGATGGGGTGTGACAGGTCGAAGCAGTACAAGGAGCCAATCAGTTCATGTGCTGACAAGGAACATGCTGATAGGAAGAGAAAGCAGAGTGACAGAGAGATGAGCTAAACACTATGCTCCAGTCCAAGTCGCATACCTGGCCAAGGTTAAAGTGATGAGAGGGCTCCCCTTGCGGCTGAGTGCAGAGCACCCCTGAAAGTGCCAACAGGGCATATGACACTCTGGATGAGCAGACGGATCTTGACAGCAGGGCTAAGCAGCAGGAAGCAGAGTCAGAAGCCAGAGGCAGGATCAAGCTAAGGAAGGTCAATCAGGAACAGAAGATGGAACATGGTCATGATCAAGCCAGGGCCATGCACAGAAAAGCAGGTAATAGCGAGTCCATGGAAACAAGCTGGGGGTAGAGCCAGGAGAGAAGCCAAAACAGCTCCAGAGGCAAGCCGGGTCGGTAATGGGTAATCCAATAATACAGCAAACACAGAAATACAGGATACAAGAGACTGACAATCACCCAGCAATTAATGAACAAAACTGCTGTCCTTATAAAGGCAGTTGGGTGCCAGTAACTATCTCACTCTGTGTGTGCCGGTGCGCCACCACGCACGGGCGTGTACCTGTGCACATTCTTGTGCAAATTAGTGCAGCCATGCTGGAAATTGGCATATCTGCCAGGTCTTCTCCGGTTAGTCTCCTGACAGCTGCTTCTCCTTTAACTGTCCAGTCTCAGGCTAGAGCAGGACAACCTGGGTTCACAGGAAGTGGGTTGAATGAAGTTGGCCACCTGGCTGGAGATATCTAGTGGCAGAAAAAAGTACTGCGTGATCAAGCTGTTTTGGTTATTTTTATATAATTTTTTTGATTGGTGTTCAAAAAAAATTTCAGAATTAAACTCTTCCAGACAGCTTATGTGTTGCAAACAAATTTACAGCATCAAAATATCACGCAACTGTGCACTGTCAGCGTCTGCAGCCGTGTTGGCTCTTGCAAACTATTATTTTTTCCACACTGTCTGGATACATTGTATTGTACATCTCCCTATGTGTTACTTATCTACAGATGGCTTTTATCTCCATATGAACCAGATACTAATATCCTCTTCCCAGCCTTCACAATATCAGATATAGACCTTAGTAATCTTTAAACGTACCCTAATCCTGTTCTTACCAAAAATACAACAGTTCCTTCTATATAATTTAGACAGTTGATGATGAAGCTATTTTTAACCAAAAAAAAAGAAAAAGATGAGGAAAGAATCTCTTGAAATAAAGTCAGCAGTGATTACACAGATATAAAGATATGTTTGAAATGTGAAATTTTACCTGTCCCCTTACTTTATATTATGTCCTGTATATGTATAATTTCAAGATAATTCAGCCAAATCCCAGAAAGCCAACAATGAACCTATGCGGATTAATTCTCTCAACAGCTGCAGAAAATGATTATGGAGCTTACTGTCATTCTTTGCCAAGAGGAACACTTATTACTTCTGTAAATCTCCGTGCAAAACGAGCTTTGTATGGCATTCTGCATCTCCAGCATTCTATGGATCAATTAAGTCATTGACATTGGTAAAATATATTTAGATGGGAAAGTGTAATATTAACACCGGAGTGAATAAATTAGCCCTCAGGCTCCCAGGCACAGTCCCGTTTTCATCTCAGGACTATTTTGGGCTTTGGTTCAACAAAAGATAAAACCACCTTCCTTGTACTTGGAGAGAAATTACAGTTTGATTTAAATAAATTGTTATAATTAATATACTTTGAACCTTCTCATTCAAGGACGAGGCTGTTTATTTCCCTTTGGTGCCGGATACGACTAAAAGGAGTTGCTTAATCTGGGCTCTCTCGACAATAAAAAACAATGATGACACTTAAAGCTGAGCTCTGGGATCAGCAAATATTTCTACATAGAAGAGTTATGTATATTCTTACTCAAATTGTGGTGTGCTGTGTATTTCTTCCAGGTCTGTGCAGTAATCTTATGTGAAACTTTACCTCTATTGGAACTTCCTATAATAAAGTCCAGTCACTGATGTTCTCCCTCCTTGTGCAGGAGGACAAGTCTTGTATCCGCCCGCTCCTGTGGTTTCTGTAGTGCAGTAGCATCGCTATGGGCCGCACCCGGGTGACACCCGCCAGAGGGGTGACAACAGGGCTGGGACAGAGGGACAGAGGGGGGGGGGGGGTGACAGAGTGCAGGCAGTGCTGACTAAAGTCTGCCTGTTTGCGGTTGAGCATGCACAGCGGTGCACAGATCACCGTGAAGTCCATTAGAAGAGACCCTGCACAAGGCCCTTGCAGAGATGCAGTGGGGTGCCGAGTGCTGGAACGCTCCCCGCGCTCCTGCACTCAGCACCTGTAGACCTCCAATGCACTTCCACTCTGCTCAACAGATCATTTCTGGTCCCTGCCTCTGACATGATGTCATTCTGAGGCCGGGACAGGAAGAGAGAGAGGCACCACGATGAAGAGTCCAAGAGAGCATGTTGCTTGGATAAAATAAGTGAACAGTAATGTAACCAAAGCAGACAGAGGAGAATATACTGTATATTGCGTAATAGTGTAATACTGCAGTGACTCAGCCATAAGTCTTTTACAGTACACTGGACTAGTTAACTCCTTGGGGAGTGTGGTGGGTTTTGTAAATGGGGGTGAAGAGGTTAATTAATCAACGCTGCCATTACCCAGTAATGTCATATCCTAACTGTCCCTAATTTCGAGGGACTGTCCCTGATTTGGAGCAATGTCCCTCTGTCCCCCCCCACCCATTTGTCCCTCATTTTGGTCTGATCTATATAGTTGTATATAAAATGCACTTTTTTTCTTTCAAAAAGTATTTCCCAGTGCTAAACCTTTCATCCAATTTCTAAATTGCTGCATTTGTAAATTTGAAAAACCAATATAAAGGAATAGTAGTAGAAAAAAAGCCCTTGTGGATTTAATTAACCTTTTTTTTTTAGTTAATTCTCCTTTAAGGGGGTGTGACAGGGGGCGTGTCCTATGCCTACATATGTTTGCTAGTAGGTGTCCCTCATTCCCATCTCAAAATGTTGGGAGGTATGAGTAATGTGCAGCATTAAGGGGTTAATGTACTTATGCTGGTCACTGATGCATTAGTGACCAGTGGCAGTTAATTAACCTCTTTGTGCTGTATTAGTGGCCAGTGTCAGTGTTAGTTAACAATTCATGCTGCAATACAAAGGGGTTAATTAACACTGACACTGTCCACTACAGCACAAAGAGGTCCATTTTTTAGTGGCCAGTATCAGTGTTAATGAGCTCCTTCATGCTGCAGAGTTTTAAAATAGCATATCGCCACTGACCACCTTTGCTGGGGGGTTATTATTGCAGCTACTGCGCTAATGCTGGGGATCATTGGAGAAACTGGCACCAATGCTGGGGAACATAGGAGAAAATGGCACCAATGCTGGGGAACATTGGATAAACTGCAATCAATGCTGGGGATCATTGGAGAAACTCTTACCAATGTTGGGAGTTATTGTGGAACCTGGCACCAATGCTGGAGATCATTGGAGAAACTGGCACCGGACCAATGCTGGGGGTTATTATTGCAGAAACTGGGACCAATACTGGGGGTTATTATTGCGGAAACTGGCACCAATGCTGGGGGTTATTATTGTGGAAACTGGCACCAATGTTGGGGGTTATTATTGCAGAAACTGGCACCAATACCGTGGGTTATTAGTGCGGAAGCTGGCACCAATGCTGGAGGTATTATTGTGGAAACTGGCACCAATTCTGGGGGTTATTATTGCAGAAATTGGCACCAAAGCTGTGGGTTATTATTGCCGAAACTGGCACCAATGCTGGGGATTATTATTTCTAAAATGGGCACTAATGCTGAGGGTTATTTTTGCTGCTACTAACACTAATGCTGGGAGTTATTATTGCAGAAACTGATACCAGTGCTGGGGGGTAATTATTATGTACATTGGCACAGTTCCTTCGAGTTTTTATTCTAGAAATCTGCACCAGTGTGGGGGGTTATTATTGCTGCTATTGACACCAATGCTGGGGATTATTATTGCAGAAACTGACAGTAATGCTGGAGATTGTTATTGCAGAAACTGGCACTGATCCTGGGGGTTGTTATTTCCTGGGGGAGCTCTATTTTCATATGATATTGTTATTAAAATTTGCTAGTTGCTTGATAGTTGCTAACGGCACTACTGTTGCCATTGTATGCAGTGTTATATGGGGGAAAAAAAGAAGGCATTGTAAAAATCTGTGCCCATCAGTGCTGCATATTAGTGCCACTGTCACATGACATAAAAAAGTATCAGTAATCGGTATCGGTGAGTACTTAATAAAAAGTATCCTTACTTGGTCTTATAAAAATTGTATCGGTGCAACCCTAATTACAGTATACTGTTTTTGATACAATTAGTTGATTTTTGTAAAACACAAGATGCAATGTCAGTACATAATCAGTCCATGACTATTGTATAACTGATGTGTCTTACCCCTATATAAGCCACCTTTAACTGCTACATCCCCTTAGCATATACCCCAGAAAATGAGACCACACCAATCTGGAGTAAATATGGCCGTAGCAGCCAATTAACTTTATTTATAAACAACAAATAACTAACATAAATTAACATAAATTAACACAACTAGCACTAAGTAAGGCACTTCCTCCATTGAACTCCTCCTGTTGGTCTGTGCAGGAAAAACCCACCAATCATAAATCAATATCACTTAACGGCACTGCGGAACCAAACTAGAATAGGCCTCATGCTGACATGCTGGCTCAGAGGCAACAAACACTGTCCGCAGTGCACCTGATAACAACATTGGCTAAGCTACTGTTAGCTGTATCACCACCCACGGGTACCATACCACCGATAGGTCCCGAACTTCCATATCTGGGGTAAATCCTTGATCCGCACAGACCAACACCATGCCGCTGCCACGACAAAATTGCTTCTGAAATCATAAAACAAATCATTAATAACACAACAAACCCCCCCAAGATTAGGAATGGAGGGTGGGAAGCTCGCTCCTCCTGGCAGACTGAGCTGGGGAGGAACCACACACTCTGCAAAGATCCTATCCTCCTCCCCTCTACCACCTCTCAGCCAATCTAGCTACACCTTTCACACATGCAGCTCCTCTACCACCACCCAGTTAACCCTGTCATGCCCGCCCTGCACCTATTATTTTATTTATTTTGCTCCTCATCCGCATTCCATCTTCTCTGAATCCAACACAATACCCAAGAAACTCAAAACAGTCGTCGGGCCCTCCGCCTTATCCGGGGCTAAGGGAACCCAAATTTTTCAGCAATATGTTCCAACGTAGCCAACAGGACCCTGCAGATTTCGGACGCTGGCGGGCCCACGCAGAGGAAATCGTCCAAATAGTGTATGATTGAACTCAGTCCCGCGACGTCCCGGACCACTTATTCCAGAAATGAACTGAATTTTTCAAACAGCGCGCAGGATATGGAACAGCCCATTGGCAAGCACCTATCCACATAAAACTCTTCCTGCCAATGACATCACAGCAGCCGAAAGCTGTCAGGGTGCACTGGCAGTAGCCGGCCTTTGCCATCAGCGCTCCCTTTCCGTATTTCCTTACCCAGAACACCGCAGCATCAAATGATGTATATGAAACTGCACAAATCCCAGGGTCAATGGCATCATTAACCGAGGCCCCCTTTGGGAACGATAAATGATGAATGAGCCTAAATTTATTAGGCTCCTTTTTGGGAACCACCCCTATGGGTGACACCACCAAGTCCGGCATGGGAAGACTGGGGAAGGGGCCCCCCATCCGTCCCAGTGCCACTTCCTTGTGTAGTTTATCAGATACCACCCCCACTTGTTGCAACGCTGACCGCAGGTTCCTTGCTAACGGGGGAGTGGTAGCCAGTTGCTCAGGGATCCTAAACCCCTCGGAAAACCCCTGAGCCAGCAAACTTGCCGTCTCCCTATCGAGGAAAGACCGCATCCTTTCCACCTTCACCGGCGTTGTCCCCTTTTCCTGTAGCATCCCCTGTCTTACCTTTTCCCTGCTTGAAGCAGCGGGACATGGAATGTCCTCCATCACAGCCAGAGCATTCATGCTTGTACTTGCATGACCCTCCAAACTTGCAGGATCCCTCATTAAATTGCCAACACAACCCCTTTTTTCTTGTGGCCGATTGACCGGAGTTAGTGGACCCACCGGGCCCGCCGGGCGCCCCTGCTGCACTTCCTCCTCAGACTGCGACAACTCGCCCGCGCATACGTCACTGGATGCCGGGGATCCGCGGTTCTCCCTGCTCCTCCTTAAAGCGCCAGATCTGACCGCTGACTTCCTCAAGGCCTTGACCGAACCTCCACGTTCCTGCCCACAATGCCGCCCCAGGCCACTGCCGGTTGCCTCCTGCTGACCTCCGCCTGCTGCACCCTGCTATCCATTAGCCACTGCCACATTCCCACACATGTGGTATTCCCATACTCAGGAAGAGTAGTAGTAATACTCAGGAAGAGTAGCAGAATATGTATTAGGGTGTAAATCTGAGTATGTCTGTGTTGTGTATTAAAAATAATCTTATAAAATTAAGTCTTCAGAAGACACCATGTCTACTAAAAATACTTTGGGGTGTTTACCCTCCAAAATGTGGTATTTGTGGGTGTTTCTACTGTCCTCACCCTCCAAGGCCTCCAAAGATGTGAAAGATAGTTAGGAAATTAGATGTGTAATTGATGCTCCTAAAAGAAATACATTTTCAAAAGACTCATCGTGCCTCTTAGAAAATACCTTGGAGTGCTTGCTTTCCAAAATGTGGTCATATTGTTTGTGTGTTTCTACTGTCCTGGTGCTCCAGGGTCTCTAAAAATGTGATAAAAAAACAGGTGCCCTGCCAGTTATTGCCATAATGTGCTAGTATGCACCACATACTAGCACATTGTAGCAGACTTACCTGTCAAACGAAGCCCTCCAGCGGTGCTCTGTCACCACTACTAGCGCCTCCAACTTCACCCGATCTTCTTTTAGCGTGTGTGCGCTGGGCCGCGATGACGTCACTCCCATGCATGCACGTCAAGTTTCACAATCACGCCACGGCATTCTGCATTCCCCAGCACACTCAGTGCTGTGCATCCACAGGTGACATCACTGGCTATTGCCGATGTGAATATCTCCTAAATGGTGCTCATTGTACCTACAGGTAAGCCTTATTGTAGGCTTATGTGTAGGTACAGGTTTAACCACTTCACCCCCGGAAGATTTGGCTGCTGAATGACCAGGCCATTTTTTGAGATTCAACACTGCATCGTTTTAACTGACAATTGTGCGGTCGTGCGGTGCTCCACCCAAACAAAATTGACGTCTTTTTTTTCCCACAAATAGAGCTTTCTTTTGGTGGTATTTGATCATCTCTGCGGTTTTTATTTTTTGCGCTATAAACCAAAAAAGAGCGACAATTTTGAAAAAAACACAATATTTTGTACTTTTTGCTATAATAAAATATAATATAATAATAAAATAAAATACAATATAATATTTTTTTTAAATCTATTTTTTTCTCAGTTTAGGCCGATATGTATTCTTTTACATATTTTTGGTAATAAAAATCGCAATAAGCATATATTGATTGGTTTGCACAAAAGTTATAGCGTCTACAAAATAGGGGATAGATTTATATTTTTATTATTATTTTTTTTTTTTACTAGTAATGGCGGCGATCTGTGATTTGTATCGGGACTGCGACATTATGGCGGACACATCGGACACTTTTGACACATTTTTGGGACCATTGGCATTTATACAGCGATCAGTGCTATAAAAATGCACTGATTACTATAAAAATGTCACTGGCAGGGAAGGGGTTAACACAAGGGGGCGATCAAGGGGTTAATTGTGTTCCCTATGTGTGTTTCTAACTGTGGGGGGAGGTGACAGACCTAGAGGGGATGACAGATCATGATTCCTAGCAATTACACACACGTCCCTGTTCTGCCTCTCGTGCCTGCGATCGATCGTGACGGGCGGGCATCGCGACCATCGGCCATGAGCATTGGCACCCCCGCATTGCAGCGGGCGCATGCACGCACTGGCTAGCCTACTTTAAGAAATGTTCAGATCCTTAAAGTGGTTGTAAAGTCAGAAGGTTTTTTTTATCTTAATGCATTCTATGCATTAAGATAAAAAGCCTTCTGTGAGCAGCAGTCCCCCTAATGCCGCGTACACACGAAGGGACTATCCCGCGGGATTATCCGCTGGACCGAAGTCCAACGGATAATCCCCTCGTGTGTGGGCGCCGGCGGACTTTTTGGCGCCAAAGTCCGGCGGACTTTTTGGCGCCAAAGTTTTAAGTTTGGTTTTAAAATTATCCGCTGGACTTGGCAGTCCGGCGGACAATCCCGCCGTTAGTAGGCAAGTCCGCGGGACTTTTGAAAATGAACGGACTTGCCCACACACGGAGCAGTCCGTTCATTTCGAACGTAACTTCAGGTACGTAGCTAGCGTAGGCAGTAAATGCCGGCGCGCTAGCTCCGTCACCTGTCATGGATTTAAAGGGAATCCCCACGCCGAAAAAACGGCGTGGGGGTCCCCCCCAAATCCATCTCAGACCCTTATCCGAGCACGCAGCCTGGCAGGCCAGGAAAGGGGTGGGGACGAACGAGCGCCCCCCCCCCCCTCCTGAGCCGTACCAGGCCGCGTGCCCTCAACATGGGGGGTGCCCTGGGGAAAGGGGGGCCGTGCGGCCCCCCCCACCCCAAAGCACCTTGTCCCCATGTTGATGAGGACAAGGGCCTCTTTCCCGACAACCCTGGCCGTTGGTTGTCGGGGTCTGCGGGCGGGGGCTTATCGGCATCTGGGAGCACCCTTTAATAAGGGGGGCCCCCAGATACCGGCCCCCCACCCTATGTGAATGAGTATGGGGTACGATGTACCCCTACCCATTCACCTAAGGTGTAAAATGTAAAGTAAAAAAACCACACACACTTTTGAAAAAATAGTTTATTGCACTGCTCCGGGGGTCTTCTTCCGTCTTGGGGGTCTTCTCGCCGGACTCCCCCGCCATTTACCAAGCTCTTTTACCGAGCGGGGGAAGTCCGGCTACCTTCTTCGTCGTCGCCGCCGTCGTCTGGGGTTCTCGATCCGCCTTCGTGGGTCTTCCGGGGGTCTCTTCTGTTCTTGCGGCGGTCGTCGTCTTCCGCGCCGCCGGCGCCTTGTCCTTCTTCTTGTCCTTCTTCTTATCCTTCTTCTTGTTCTTCTTGTTCTTCTTCTTCTTCCGATGTTGACCCGACGCTCTCTCTGCCCGGAATGCCTGTGCCGCTCTGCGCTGGGACTTATATAGGGGCATGGAGACAGGGTCACATGTTCATGTCACATGGTGACCCCGCCCCCTTGTGTTGTCACAGTCCCGGAGGATGCTGGGACTGTGACATCGCAAGGGGGCGGGGTCACCATGTGACATGAACATGTGACCCTGTCCCCATGCCCCTATATAAGTCCTAGCGCAGAGCGGCACAGGCATTCCGGGCAGAGAGAGCGTCGGGTCAACATCGGAAGAAGAAGAAGAAGAAGAACAAGAAGAAGGACAAGAAGAAGGACAAGGCGCCGGCGGCGCGGAAGACGACGACCGCCGCAAGAACAGAAGAGACCCCCGGAAGACCCCCGAAGGCGGATCGAGAACCCCAGACGACGGCGGCGACGACGAAGAAGGTAGCCGGACTTCCCCCGCTCGGTAAAAGAGCTTGGTAAATGGCGGGGGAGTCCGGCGAGAAGACCCCCAAGACGGAAGAAGACCCCCGGAGCAGTGCAATAAACTATTTTTTCAAAAGTGTGTGTGTTTTTTTACTTTACATTTTACACCTTAGGTGAATGGGTAGGGGTACATCGTACCCCATACTCATTCACATAGGGTGGGGGGCCGGTATCTGGGGGCCCCCTTATTAAAGGGTGCTCCCAGATGCCGATAAGCCCCCGCCCGCAGACCCCGACAACCAACGGCCAGGGTTGTCGGGAAGAGGCCCTTGTCCTCATCAACATGGGGACAAGGTGCTTTGGGGTGGGGGGGCCGCACGGCCCCCCTTTCCCCAGGGCACCCCCCATGTTGAGGGCACGCGGCCAGGTACGGCTCAGGAGGGGGGGGGGGGGCGCTCGTTCGTCCCCACCCCTTTCCTGGCCTGCCAGGCTGCGTGCTCGGATAAGGGTCTGACGTGGATTTGGGGGGAACCCCCACGCCGTTTTTTCGGCGTGGGGAGTCCCTTTAAATCCATGCCAGCTTACGGAGCTAGCGCGGCGGCATTTACTGCCTACGCTAGCTACGTAATCTGAAGTCACGTGCTAAATGAACGGACTTGCCGATGAGCGGCAAGTCCGTTCATTTTCAAAAGTCCCGCGGACTTTGGCCGGCGGATTATCCGTCCGTGCGTGTGTGGGCAAGTCCGCACGTGTGTGGGCAAGTCCAGCGGACCCAGCTGGAAAGTCCGGCGGGATTGTCCGCTGGACTAGGTCCGCCGGCAAAAGTCCGCACGTGTGTACGCGGCATAACACTTACCTGAGGTTCCTCTCTGTCCAGCGATGTCCACGAGTGTCTCAGCCGTCCGGATTCTCCTTCTTGGTTGGCTGAGACACAGCAGCAGCGCCATTGGCTTCCGCTGCTGTCAATCAAAGTCAGTAAGCCAATCAGGGGAGAGAGGGGACAGGCCGGGTCAGGGCTCCGTATCTGAATGGATACAGGGAGCTGTGATTTGGCTCAGGTGTCCCCATAGCAAGCTGCTTGCTGTAGGGGCACTGAACAGGAGGGAGGGACCAGGAGCACAGAAGAGGGACCCGAGAAGAGGAGGATCTGGGATGCTCTGTGCAAATTCACTAAAACAGAGCAGGTAAGTATAACATGTTTGTTATTTTTATAGGAAAAAAATTAGACTTTACAACCACTTTAAGGATCGGATCACACTGGTGCGATGTGAGAATCCGTGCAAATCCAGCACAGGTTCCCGCATCGCACCCGACTGGCAGGCAGTTCACACTGCCATATGCGAAGTGCTGCAGGTGTCAATACAAAGTTAATGATAATGATCGGTTCACATATTGCAGTGTGAACTGTCAGTTCAGACATGAATCGGATCTCATGAGTGTTAAAAGGGTCCTGCATGACTTTGGTCCGAATGCAATGCAAATTCAGCTGAATTTGCATCGCACAGACATTGCATGTGATTTGCAAGGCAGTGCAGTGCGAATCACATGCGATCTCGCACAGCACACTAGTGTGAACCCAGCCTATGATCTTTACTGTATCAGGAGACTATGCTTCTTCTATTTTCAGTGCAGTGTTAATTTAGTCGACAAAAACATATTCTTAGACTAAATTAATACTATTTTAGTCGACTAAAACTAAAACAATTGAGATGACTAAAATATGACTAAAACTGAAAAGTGTATGACTAAAACTAAATTGAAATTTGACGTCAAAATTACCACTGGTTTGTAGTGCATGTTCAAGCCTTAGTACCATAATTGATAACATCACTCCAGCAGTATATAATGAGTTTGTAAATTGTAGAGAAATGCTTCAAGGGGTTGCAAAGGTTTGTGTTTTTTCACCTTAATGCACCCTATGCATTAAGGTGAAAAACCTATGAAATGAGTTTTCATAGACTAAAATGATTTTAGTCGACTAAAATGTACCAGAGATTTAATCAACTAAATACAACTAAAACTAAAACAATTGCAGAAGACTAAAATGGGACTAAAACTAAAATTCAATTTTAGTCAAAAGACTAATGCCTTGTACACACGGTCGGAAATTCTGATGGAAAAAGTCTGATCGGATTATGTTGTCGGAAAATCCAATCGTGTGTGGGCTCCATCGGACTTTTTCCCGTCGGAATTTCTGATGGAAAAAGTTTGAGAGCTGGATCTAAAATTTTCCGACAACAAAATCCGATCTAACTTTTCCGAGAATTCCGACGCACAAAGTGCTACGCATGCTCAGAATAAATTTGAAGACGAAAGCTATTGGCTACTGGCCTCTCACGTCGTCTCACGTCGTACGTTTTATATGTCACCACGTTCCAAACGATCAAGTTTTCCGAAAACTTTGTGCGACCGTGTGTATACAAGACAAGTTTCAGCCAAAATCCGTCGGAAAAAATCCGATGGATTTTGTGGTCGGAATGTCCGACCGTGTGTACAAGGCATAAGACTAAAGCCCCATACACGCGGTCGGATTTTCCGATGGATTCTGTCCTATCAGACAATGTTGTCGGAAATTCCGACCGTGTGTAGGCACCATCGGACAGTTTCCATCGGATTGTCCGACGGACAAAGTCCTATCTCCTGCTGGATAGATTTTTTGACAACAAAGTCCGATCACACCAAATCCGATCGTATGTAGCGAATTCCGACGGACAAAGTGCTACGCATGCTCAGATCACATTACAAGACCAAAGCTATTGGCTACTAGCCTCTACGTAGTCCCGTCGTAGGCAACAAGCGTCACCACGTTCAGAATGATCGGATTTTCCGACAACTTTGTCCGACCGTGTGTACGCAAAACCAACATCGGACAAAGTACGACGGACCTGGTCCTCGGATAATCCGAGCGTGTGTATGGGGCTTAAAACTAAATTTAAATTTTGCTGCCAACATAAGTCTGCTGAGTATTGGATGGAAATCTTTTCTTTCTGCTGGTTACACAGTTGCTCGTTGCTCTCCCAGGGTAATGAATGAGAGGAGTGCAGGAGAGGGAAGAAGTAGGGACGGGCACTTAAAGGGGGAACATCTGCATTGCTACCAGTTGCAGGCTGAAGTCATGCCAAAAGTGTACTGGAACTACATCTGCATGCCAAATGACTTTCTAATTACACTGTGAACTAGACAAGGCTAATTCATGTCTGCAGGAAAGCAGTGCCTGCAATCAACATAAGGTTAATAGACAGCACAGACTTCTAATTAATGACCAGGGAAATCACTCCTCCCTGTACAGCCACCACTCTGAACTTTTACCAATTTAATATTTGGTTTAGACCTAGAGCTCTAGACCTTGTGCCTCAGCTTTGAACTGCTTGGAAGTCATTATTAGGGAACACTCCAGTCAAACATAAAAAATTATAAATTAATTTAAGCAACACAACCTACCTTTGTCTGTAGGTTTTCTTCTTGTCACCCCCCACCCTGCTAGTTAAATTCCTGCAATTTCTGGTATCCTTTTTTTGTAAGAATGGTCCTTTATATGAGCCTGGAAAATGCATGTCAGGTGTTCCCAGATTCCAAGGTAGACCTCAAGTTGCTGCAATACAGTCCAGAAGCATTATGAAAAGCCTGCTAAAATTGGTTGCAACACATCATATAAGAAACAAGATTACAAATATGTTTTAGGAATTAAAGCAGTGTTTTGCCCCAAAAAAAATTAAACATACTGCAGCTGCTGGCTTTTAACAATAGTACACTTACCTGTCCTGGAGTCCTGCGATGTCGGTTCATGCCGCCGCCATTACGGGTAAGGGAACCTGGCAGTGTAGCCTTACGGCTTCACTCCGGGAACCCTACTGGGCATGCGCGAGGCCCCGCTCCTCTCTCCTACTGGCCCAGTGACAGGGAGAGGAGGAGGAGGGAGACCCGCAGTGATGTCACAGGCCGTGGCCCGGACTCCCAGAAGTGGGAGCAGGTGGCACCCGAGGTATCCTGTCTGCCCTCCCTCCCGAAAGGTGGCAAATGTGGCACCCGAGGGGGGGAGGAGGCAAATTAGCGGAAGTTCCACTTTTGGGTGGGAATCCGCTTTAAGAACAGATGCAATGTTTTCTGTATAACTCATTATATACTGATTTTACAATTTGTTGTTGTTTTTGTTTTTTATTATTTGAAAATTTATTAAAAAAAGAAAGGTGTGAAGTAATGTCAGCTTATTAAAAAGTCACCTGTGCATGTATTTTATCTCTTTCCTTTGCGCGGATCATACCCCAACATTTTTTATTAAAAAGTCAGCCTGTCAGACTCATACGACGTGGCAGCCATAGTCAGGTAGATAACTTTTTAAGGAATGCATTCTATAAATCCCCTGGGAACCCAGGACATTTTTGCCATAAAGACGTCACCTGTGACATGAGTTCATAGGTAGAATACTGGTTTAGCCCACACAAAATGGTTGTCTACATCAGTGTTTCTCAACTCCAGTCCTCAAGGTGCCACAACAGGTCATGTTTTCAGGCTTTCCATTATTTTGGTGATTTGATCAGTTTCACTGTCTTAGTAATTACCACAGCCGTTTCATCTAAGGGGAAATCCTGAAAACATGACCTGTCGGTGTGCCTTGAGGACTGGAGTTGAGAGAAACTGGTCTACATTATGTATCTGTGACTGATATACTTTAACATGCAAATCTGTTGCCGCAATTTTAACACCTATTATCATCATACAATTATAATTAATGATTTGTTTACAGACCATGTTGATTGTAATTTAATCAGGTTTCAAGTACACAGATGTCATGCTCAGGGAGCAATATGCTCAGTATATATGTGTCTGGGTGCCAGTGGTGAAGTAATGCATTCCATACACCTCTCCAGGGAATGGAGATCACAATGTACCTAAAGTAATGTTGGGACATAGCTGCACCAGGCCCAACTGCAGAAGAACTCTCAGAGGTGAGCTACACTATATCGTCAAAATTATTGGGACACCTGCCTTTGCACGCGCATGAACTTTAATGGCACCCCAGTCTTAGTCCGTAGGGTTTAATATTCTGTTGGCCCACCCTTTGCAGCTATAACAGCTTCAACTGTTCTGGGAAGGCTGTCCACAAGGTTTAGGAGTGTGTCTATGGGAATGTTTGCCCAGTCTTCCAGAAGCACATTTGTGAGGTCAGGCACTGATGATGGACGGGAAGGCCTGGCTCACAGTCTCCGCTCTAATTCATCCTAAAGGTGTTCTATCGGGTTGAGGTCACAACTCTGTGCAAGCCAGTCAATTTCCTTCACCCCAAACTCGCTCATTCATGTCTTTATGGACCTTGCTTGTGCACTGGTGTGCAGTCATGTTGGAACAGGAAGGGGCCATCCTCAAATTGTTCCCACAAAGTTGGGAGCATGAAATTGTCCAAAATGTCTTGCTATGCTGATGTCGTTCCCTTCACTGGAACTAAGGATCCAAGCCCAACCCCTGAAAAAAAATCCCACTCCATAATCCCCCCTCCACCAAATGATTTGGACCAGTGCACAAAGCAAGGTCCATAAAGACATGGATGAGCAAGTTTGGGGTGGAGGAACTTGACTGGCCTGAACAGGGTCCTGACTGCAAATCGATAGAACACCATTGGGATCAATTAGAGTGGAGACTGCAACCCAGGCCTTCTTATCCAACATCGGTGCCTGACTTCATAAATGCGCTTCTGGGAGAATTGTCAAACATTCCCATAGACACGCTCCTAAACCTTGTGGACAGCTTTCCCAGAAGAGTTGAAGCTGCAAAGGGTGGGCCAACTCAATATTGAACCCTACAGACTTAGGCCCCTTTCACACATGCGGACCGTATGTCTGTATTTCATCCATCCGTTTTTGGATGAAAAACGGACATACATGAACCCCTATGGGATAGCGAGTGTTAGCGGATGAGCATCCGCTGACACCCGCTATCGTCCACCTCCGCTATTGTCCGATTCTGCAGACGAAGGAAAACCCTATTTTTCCATCCATCTGCGGAGCGGATCAGATGAACACGGACAGACGGTCCGTGTTCATCTGATCCCCCATAGAGGAGAGCGGAGAACTGCACAGGGACCGCCCTGTCATCAGCCGGCTCAGCGGGGATCAGCTGAGCGATCCCCGCTGAGCAGCGGATCTTCACGGGGCAGATCAATACGGATCCGTCCCGTGTGAAAGGGGCCTAAGACTGGGATGCAATTAAAGTCCATGTGCATTAAAAGGCAGGTGTCCCAATACTGTTGACAACTTCCCTTCCACAAATAATTGGTTTACTTTACCAGAGGATGGATATAATGATTTTCCAGACCTAAAGAGCATTTTAATCCTGATCATGTATTGGTAGATCTATACAGGCTACCATTGCAGATCTTTCCTTCTAAATTTTGAATTAGTTGGGTGTCAGGTTGATCTAATGTCTCTCATACTTTCTTGCCACTGATCCTAAACTAGGATAGAGAACAAGTATTATGACTTCACGTAAACTTAAAGGAGTAGTCCATCTTTATGTCGATGTCTCATGTTATACCAATATTTTTTATTGAATATATTTTATTGTCTTTTTTTTAAAAGTCATACCAGCCTTTCTCAACCTTTTTACCACAGAGGAACCCTTGACATAATTTTCAGTTCTCAAAGGTACCCCTGCTCAAACCACTTACATTGGCAGCCAATAGAAAGAAAATACAGTGGTAGTCAGTCATTCACAGCTCACGGAACCCAAAGCAGCTTCTGGAGGAACCCCAGGTTCCACGGAACCCTGGTTGAGAATTACTGCAATAAACAATAACCAGTAAGAGAAAATAACCAATAAGATAAAAGTTGAGAGCTCAAGCAAAGGTCCTCAGAAAGCCAAGGGTAAGTATGCGGCATAGTAAAAACCACGAATTGAACCAAAATTACATACAAGAATTTCCATTACTACTTAGAAAACTTGTTATTAGTATATGAAAGCAGAGAGAAAAATGTGAGTGGTAAATTGAAGCTCTAATTGAGGAAGTCATGAAGAGAGAAAACAAACAGAGCATTTTATTCAAAAGCCTGTGTTCTGCTGAGAAAGTTCCCCTCGGCGGATAAGGACCCCCTGTACTGCGCAGGCGCAGCGCTTGTGCAGTACGAAGCCGCCGGAAATAGCCGAAGCAGAACACAGTGAATCAGCTGTACACGGCGCCTGCAGCGGGCTCGCTACGCTTTGGGCACGGCCTCGCTGCGCTCGGCATCTTTTTATTCTAACTCTATGTCCACTCGGATGGTGGGGCTCGAACCTGGACATAGGTTAGAATGTAGTGCGCAGGCGCCGTATACAGCTGACTGACTGTGTTCAGCTTTGGCTATTTTTGGAAACTCCGTTGGGCTTCATTGTGCGTCGTACTGAGCAAGCGCAGTGCCTGCGCAGTACAGGGGGGGGGGGTCCTTATCCGCCGGGGGAACTTTCTCTGCAAGACACCTGCAAACCCCACTCCCAAACTGCCCCCACCCCTTACAGAATCCTGGGGATTCTTATCATCGCAGGACCTTGTCATCAGTTTAATATTGTATGGCTGTACGTGGTTCTTTATATTGGTGGGTAAATGAAACAAAACCCCTTTACATATGTGATCAGAAAAGAAGTAACTCGCTCATTGGATATCAGTGCAAAATTACTTCCTTATAGTGATCATTGTAAGTGGTTGATGAATCTGCCACAGCTTAAAGCGGAGCGCCACCGGTTTTTAAAACCTATAAAAAAATAAAAGTACTCATCTTCCTCGATCTGAAACGGCAGGTTTTTTTTTTTTTTTTAACTTACCTTTAGTTGTTCTTCTTCTTGGCATCCATCGCTTCCTGGTTCTTGGTCCCTCGGATATGGGCGGGTATATTACGGCTATTACGTAATATCCCCTAGCCCGCACTGTCTCCTGGGAGCTTGTGTCATAGCTCCCAGGAGTCAGTGCGGCTGCCTGGCCCGAGATAGCGCGAGACTTGCGGGACTTTTGACGCCGCCGTTGTAATGGCAACAGGAGCTGGCGGCGCATGCGCGAGATTAGAATGAATGGGCATCAGTGAAATCCAGGAAGAGAACGCCTGAAGATTTCACTCACCCACAGCCAAGATGGAGAACCGCAACAGCTTCTTTATAAAGTCATATTTTACTAGAAAAATCAAAAGGCACAACTCCTACAACCCGGACTGGTGAGTTATTAAATGCCAAAATATACTCTTTATTAAGGGCTTTTAAAAAAAAAAAAAAACGTTAGGGGCAGTGGAGCTCCGCTTTAAGGAACCCCTAGCAAACTCTAGAAGAACCCTAGCATTCCATGGAACCCTGGTTGAGAAAGAATGCACTAGATAGTAAAGCCAGGACAATGACAGTACTGGAACCCAAACCTTAAAAAAAACTTCTTATCTCTTTATGGATTCCTGTAACAAGGCAAACAGCAAAATGCAGTGTCCACAGCAGCCAATCAACAATCATTGTCACGGTTCTGCCTGTTCTTAACTGATTTTGGCGAAATTTTATTGGTTGCTATTGATTACTGCTCTTTAGCCACATCCAATATTCTGGTATCTGTTTAGTTTCCTTGATGGTGAGCTCTATTGTTGTAGGAATGTACATTGGGATTCCAGATCTCCATTCACCTGCTAGTCGATCTACTATCTTGTGACTGTATTTAACCAAACCGTCTCCTGAACCTGAGAGCCAAGGAAAGAATATAAACAGGAAACTTGTGTTTAGGTGGGAGTGGAGCGGAATCCTGTCCTGATGACCACAGAGGAGCTAAGAGGCAGGAAATGGGAAAAACAGTGTAAAACCTGGGTGACTAATGTCTTCGAACAGCTTGGTATGTTTTTTAACTGGAGCTGGCATATCACGATCCAGACACACTGCAATCCCAATTATATGTAGAACAATATGCAATTTCTTATCTAGTACTTTATGTCAGTATCTTTCATAATGTGTGTGAAGTCTTTTTACTATTATGTAGGAAGCACATCTACCCTATGGACACATTGACCTTTTATCTGTGGTTATCACATGGCGTTTTTGCTCTGTGGTTGTTTGAGTCTAACTATCTGGTTGACCGCATCTAATGCCGCGTACGCACGAAGGGACTTTGTCCGCCGGACCTAGTCCAGCGGACAAACCGCCGGACTTTCCAGCTGGGCTTCGGCGGACTTGAAAGCGAACGGACTTGACCACACACGACCACGCTAAAAGTCCGGCGGTTCACGCGATGACGTACAGCACGTACGACGGGACTAGAAAAAGAAAAATACTAGAAAAATACTTGCTACTGAGCATGCGTCCTTTTTGGTCCGCCGGACCATACTACAGGCGGCCGTATTGTCTGCCGGACTGCCAAGTCCAGCGGATAATTTTAAAACAAAACTTAAAGCCTAGTCCGCTGGACTTTTGGGAAAAAAAGTCAGTCGAAGGCCCACACACGAGGGGATTGTCCGGCGGACTCGAGTCCAGCAGACAATCACGCGGGATAGTCCCTTCGTGTGTACGCGGCATAAGAAACTTCCAAGATGTGTTCTACTAACTGAATAGAAAGCACATAACATGTATTCATCTGACTGACATTCTATACATCTATATCTGTTCTGCTGCAGGTAACAGGTCATGCAGACTCCATTCATAATAATGGTATATTTTGTATTTGGGGCCTTAGGCTTTAGGCTTTAGCTTCAGGTTTAAATTTACAGTGCTATACTGTACAGTATACTATATTATTCTATACTGACCATTTACATTTTAAATTGACTATACTATACTGACTATTGATGTTTTAAATTGACTATACTATTTAGAATTGAAATTGATTATACTATATTATGTATTATACTGACTATTTATGTTTTAAATTGATTATACTATACTATATACTACACTGACTGTTTATGTTATAAATTTACTATACAATATACTACATCATTCTATACTATTTTCATTTTACATTGACTATACTATAAACTGTATTATACAATATACTATATTGAGTATTTATGTTTTAAATTGAATACCGTATATACTCGAGTATAAGCCGACCCAAATATAAGGCACCTAATTTTACCACAAAAAACGGGGAAAACGTATTGACTCGAGTATAAGCCTAGGGTGAGAAATGCGCAGCTACTGTAAGTGGAAAAGAGGGTCAACAATGCCCATTTGCAGCCTCACTGTGCCCATTTGCATGCCTCACTGTGCCCATTTGCAGCCATAGGTTCCCTGAACTTCAAACTTAGGTAGTTAAGGGTTCCTAGATGCCCCCTAGCTGCAGCAATTTGGAGTCTCTGGACCCAAAGGGTCAGGAAATGACATTGCTGCAGATGGACACAGTTGACCCGACTTTGGGGCCCAGTATCTCAGAGGCACTTGTTGATAGGAACCCCAGTGTTTAGTGTAAAAACCCAGTGGAACTAGCACTACAACATATCCAAATATGGGGTTCCTAGCTCCAAGTGGCCCCAAGATACGGGGCCCCAAAGTCGGTTCGGAAAATGTAGAGAATGACATTTTCCGAACTGACTTTGGTGCCCCGTATCTTGGGGCCACTTGGTGCTAGGAACCCCATCTGGATATGTTGTAGTGCTAGTTCCTAGCACCAAGAGACCCCGAGATACGGGGCCCCAAAGTCGGGTCAGAAAATGTAATTCTCTGCTGTAGAAAAGTGCTTGACTCGAGTATAAGCTGAGGGGGGCACAAAAAAATGTGCTGAAAAACTCGGCTTATACTCGAGTATATACGGTATACTATACCATATACAATGCTATTTACATTTTAAATTGACTATACTATATGCTATACTGAATATTTACATTTTGAATTGACTATACTATACAATATACTACACTATTCTATACTATTTGTGCTTTACATTGACTATACGATACTGTATACTAAAGTATATTATACAATATACTATACTGAGTATTTATGTTTTAAATTGACTATACTATACCATATACAATGCTATTTAAATTTTAAATTGACTATACTATATGCTATACTGAATATTTACTTTTTAAATTGACTATACTTTACAATGTACCATACTAAACTATTTATGTTTTAAATTTACACTACTATACTAAACACCAGTGGTTGCCAACCTTTTGGACCTCACGGACCACAAAGCTCACAATTTTGAATCCTGCGGACCACTACCATGAATTTTACATGCCTTATATTATATACACACTGGCCCTTCCCCTCCCACTCTGCATCACACTGCTGCCTTCAGACTCATCATTGGATCTAACTTCCTTAACCAGCTATGTGCTCAAGCTCTGTGCTCCCACCCACAGTCTGTGATTAGCGCTGCCATTGGAAGTCCCCTCCTTCTTCACCTTCCGCTCTCTGCACTACTGGCGCCTCCCTCTGAGTTCACAGAGTTGGAACTACGGAGGGACATCGGGTATCAATGCGTGCTGACAGTGTTGACTGTCAGCACGCATTGAGAACAACACTGGAAACAACATTAGGTGGTATACATCCACCACAATGTTAATTTGCAGCAGAACCCCTGGGGACCACCAAAATTTTCTCTTGGACCATCAGTGGTCAATGGTCCACTGGTTGGTGACAGCTGCTATACACTATACTATACTCTTCTATACTGACTATTTACGTTTTAAATTTACAGTACCAACTATACATTATTCTATACTCTTCGAGAATTTCGATTTAAATTGACTAGACTTTACTATACACTATACTATACTATGTTGACTATTTTTGTTTTAATTTTTGTTTTAATTTTACTATACTATACACCAGTGATGGCGAACCTTGGCACTCCAGATGTTTTGGAACCACATTTCCCATGATGCTCAACTACACTGCAGAGTGCATGAGCATCATGGGAAATGTAGTTCCAAAACATCTGGGGTGCCAAGGTTTGCTATCACTGCTATATAATATACTATATTGACTATTTACGTTTTAAATTTACTATACTATATCAGTGTCAAAGGAAAAGCCGTACATCATGAAGCAGACCCATGTGCATGAAGTGAGATGAATGAAAGCCTCAGCCCGCTCTCCGGGCAGGCCATGCCCCCAATGCATTTTTATACACCCCTTGGAGCTTAATCATGGGGGTGGGAGTTCTGAGCATAACAAGGTCTCTTTAAGAGCATCATTGGCTGTCATGTGATAAAAATGGATGACACACAGGTGGCCAAGCAAGCAATTAAGTGGATAAAAACAGCCACAGACATCAAAGCTGGTCACATACATCAAGATTGCTATACAACAGATATACGTATATAAAAGAAAAAATGGAATAACCAAAGCTGCAAAATATTGCAAAACAATATTGTTCAGTTATTCATTTAGGATGACCGATGTTGTTATTATTAAAGTAGAATTCCACCCTATAGCCCCATACACACGCGCGGATTATCCGAGGACCAGGTCCGTCGGATCATGTCCGTCGTACTTTGTCCGATGTTGGTTTTGCGTACACACGGTCGGACAACGTTGTTGGAAAATCCGATCATTCTGAACGTGGTGACGTTTGTTGAGTACGACGGGACTACGTAGAGGCTAGTAGCCAATAGCTTTGGTCTTGTAATGTGATCTGAGCATGCGTGGCACTTTGTCCGGTCGGAATTCGCTACACACGATCGGAATTGGTGTGACCTTGTTGTCAAAAAATCTATCCAGCAGGAGATAGGACTTTGTCCGTCGGACAATCCGACGTACACTGTCCGATGGTGCCTACACATGGTCGGATTTTTCGACAACATTGTCCGATAGGACAGAATCCATGCGAAAATCCGACCGTGTGTATGGGGCTTAACACTAAAATCCCTGTACCTACAGACATCAACGATCTAACACTAACCTATCTAGCCCTGTAAAGAAGAGATCGCTATTCATACCTTTTTTGAAGCCAATTCCACGCTGAGCTGGCAGCTGCGGCTTCGCTGTGTATGCGGGTGCAGCGGACACATCGGACAACGGAAGCCCCATAGTAAGTCTATGGGTGACGTCACTTCCTATTCATTTCACAGCTGTTGTTGGCTGTGTCCTCTGCAGAGCTTCCGCTGGAGACTGGACCAGATAGGCTTCAAAAAGGTATGTATACTGGTTTGTTCCTTACAGGGCTAGATAGGTTAGTGTTCAATCGTGAATGTCTGTAGATGCAGAGATTTTAGTGTTAGGCTGGGCTTACACTTTAATAAGTTATTAATTTAAAGTGGAAGAAAAACTTAAAGCGGAGTTCCACCCTCAAGTGGAACTTCCGCTTATCGGATTTCTTCCCCCCCTCCGGTGCCACAATTGGCACCTTTCAGGGGGGAGGGGGGTGCAGATACCTGTATAATACAGGTATCTGCACCCACTTCCGGGACGCATTATCCGAGAGCCCCGCCTCTATCCGAGAAATGCCCCGTTGTGTCTTGGGAAACACAGTTCCCAGGACACAGCGGGGACCAATAGGGCGAGCAGCGCGACTCGCGCATGCGCAGTAGGGACCGGGCAGTGAAGACGTTGCGTCTTCACTTCCTGATTCCCTGATGGCGGGGCAGCGAGAGACGATCGGTCTCTCGTCACATTCTGCCTATACCGCTGGAACCAGGAACAGGTAAGTGCCCATTTATTAAAAGTCAGCAGCTGCAGTATTTGTAGCTGCTGACTTTTAATATTTTTTGTGCGGGTGCAGCTCCGCTTTAAGTCCTGTGCTTCTACTGTAAATATTTTGTAAACATGCATTGTTTAGGAGATATTTACTATATATGCAGCCGATGACGATGTGCTCTGAAGGAACGGCTGCCCGGCTGTGCCGTAAATGATGGCTCCCCCATGCATGCATGGGAGTGACATCATCATGGCTCCGGCCAGTCAAACAGTCAGAGTCCACGGACCCCTGAAAGAAGACGGGTGAAGATAGAAGTGGCCTCCAGCGATGAGATTGCATCGCTGGAATGGTTTGTTTCCATGTTTCACATAATGTGCTAGTATGCGAAGCATACTAGCACATTATGTCTTTACCTTGCAGGTCTGAAAAAAAAAAGCACACAGTGGTTTACAACCGCTTTAAAGTGACCGATGTATTTATACACATAGAAGAAAAAAATGTAAGTGTACCTGCGTGTGTCAGCCTAGTGAGCATAATTAAAAACAATTAATATATATGCTCTAAACCAAATCAAAATTAATAAAAAGACAAGATACCCAAAACCACAGACTTAATGGAAGCTCATTAGCGATCAGTTTGTTGTGCGGCTTATGGATGTTTCCCTTTGACATTGCTGCAGCTTAGAGCTAATGCCGCGTACACACGGTCGGAATTTCCGATGAAAACAGTCCGATGGGAGCTTTTCATCGGATTTTCCGACCGTGTGTATGCCCATCGGTCTTTTTCTGTCGGAATTTCCGACGGACTTTGGATTGAGAACCTGTCTCCATTTTTCCAGACAGAAAACCTTTTTATCGGATTTTCCGATCGTGTGTATGCAATTCCGACACGCAAAATTCTGACGCATGCTCGGAAACAATTTGACACATGCTCGGAAGCATTAAACTTCCCTTTTATAGTGCAGTCGAACGCGTTTTATGCCGCTGTGTTACTGACCGTCGGAATTTGGTGTGACCGTGTGTAGGCAAGACAGTTTGAGCGAAATTCCGTCGGAATTCCGACGGGAAAACCATCATAGCTTTTTCCGACGAGAATTCGTGTGTACGCGGCATAAGATGAGCTCCCTGTCCCTGCCTGTACTCATAGCGGTAGTTGGACTTTACCTCTCTACCCGAGCGGCACCTAAATATTGTCTTTTTTTTTTTAATGCCAAGGGAACTGGAGTTTTTTTAAGCTCAGTGTGCATGGAGCCTTAAATTGTGCAACAATGTAAAATTGGATTCAAAGGAGCTACCTAGTCCAGGAATGCCAGTTTACAGCTGCCACACGTGTTGTAAGGTCAGAGGTGTGTGACACTTTCAACACAGGCCAGGAAGGAAGGTTTTATTAAAAGGGGTGAGCCTTTTAAGACATTTCCTCTCCTGCACACATGTGGACTAACAGGCACTCCAGGTCACCTTCCAAGGTTGGATAGAGGAGCTGCTGTGATCTCCATTTACACTGAGAACTAAAGACCTGGAATACCTCTGTTTCCTACAAGAGGTAAATTGGGCCATATGGCAATGTACAGAGAGGACACAGCAGACGGTGACATTTGTGCTTTAAAAGAAAATTCCCTTTGGCTGTAGCTAATAAACCCTGGTATTTTCAAAAACTAAATATAACCTCTATGGTCATGCCCACAAGGATGATGATTTTACTATTGGATTAAATTTTAATAAGGAATTTCAATAAAACCTAATATAATGAAATTACATGTAGAGTACTGATGCATTGAGTCAGAGGGATAACTATATTCTGTCAGCATTAAATTTAGATGCACACCCTGCTGTGACCCTAAACACAGGATCACATACCTAAAGCATACACACTTACCGTATATACTCGAGTATAAGCCGACCCGAATGTAAGCCAAGGCACCTAATTTTACCACAAAAAACTGGGAAAACGTATTGACTCAAGTATAAGCCTAGGGTGAGAAATGCGCAGCAACTGTAAGTGGAAAAGAAGGTCAACAATGCCCATTTGCAGCCTCACTGTGCCCATTTGCAGCCATAGGTCCCCTGAACTTCAAACTTGGTAGTTAAGGGTTCCTAGATGCCCCCTAGCTGCAGCAACATTTTGGGGTCTCTGGACCCAAAGTGTCCCAAAATAACATTGCTGCAGATGGACACAGTTGACCGATTTTGGGGCCCTGTATCCCGGGGGCCACTTGGTGCTAGGAAGCTTTGGGGTTCCTAGCACCAAGTGGCCCCGAGATACAGGGCCGCAAAGTCGGGTCGGAAAATTTCATTTTTTGCTGCAGAAAAGTGCTTGACTCGAATATAAGCCAAGGGGAGCACTTTCAGCACAAAAAAAGTGCTGAAAAACTCGGCTTATACTCGAGTATATACGGTATGTGCCCTGCACCAGCTCCCATGCATGTCAGTCTGCAGGACCTTCCAGATATAGTTAGAAAAAAAAAACTATATAAAAAATAATAATAATAATAATATAACTTTTCTCAACTTTATCATCCAAAAAAATTGGGTGAACAGGACACGTGGGGACACAGAAAGCAATAAGGACAAAATATACCTAAAAAAAGAATGACGGAGTGATCACGTGGTACCACGCTATCAGTGGCCGTTTACCGTGATCTGTGATGCGCCGGGTCCAGAGGATGTCACGGATGTTCCCTAATGCGCGTCCCAGGGGGCGTGCAGGAGCAAGATTCTGGGAGGACGTCCCACGGACGTCCACCCAGAATAAGACGACCGCGCTCTAGCCGTCTTTCGGCTATGGCCCGGTCGGCATGTGGTTAAAGGATATTTTCTTTTAATGGTGCCATACAAACACATCTGCTTTTTCTGGTCCTGTTCAAAATGTGAAACATTCCAAAAAATTGCTCGCTTATGTCGTGTACACACGATCGGATTTTCCGACGGGAAATGTTGGATGTAAGCTTGTTGGCGGAAAGTCCGACCTTTTGTACGCTCCATCGAGCATTTTTTGTCGGACTTTCCGCCAACAAATGTTGGCTAGCATGTTCTCAAATTTTCCGCCAACAAATGCGTGTTGTCGGACTTTCTGATCGTGTGTACACAAGTCCATCCGACAAAAGTCTAAAGTACGAACACGCATGCTCGGAAGCAGAAGCGGTCGGTCTTGTAAACCTAGCATTCGTAATGGAGAATTAACATTCGTGACGTGGCAAATTATGAAATCTCCAAATGCAGCGCACAATTCTCTTCTTCTTTAATGGGATAATAATGAAGCTGCTTTGCTGGTGATACTGATGGAGTTATTGCAAACAAATTTTCAAAGGCTTTTTTTTTCTAGTGATATCAAGAATAATATTATTATGTTTTTTTTTATTTTATTTGTGCTTTAAAAAAAAAAAATTAGACATGCTATCTGCCAACAGAACTTAAAGCGGCGTTTCACCTTAAAATTTTTTTTTTTAAAAGTCAGCAGCTAAAAAAAAAGTAGCTGCTGACTTTTAATAAGTACACTTACCCTCCCAGGGCGCCGCGATGTCGGTCGTGGAGGCCGAGATGTCCCTCGGCGATCCGGTTCCAGCACCGCTATCCTCAGTAAGGGAAACGGCTTCCCGTTTCCTACTGCGCTTGCGCGAGTCGGCGCGCGGCCTACTGCGCATGCGCGAATCTAATTTGTGAATGGGGAACGCGATGTGTTGTGGGACACAGTTCCCATAACACACCGTGCCCCATTCACTAGAAGACGGAAGGAGAGAAGATCACTCCGGCGCTGGAAGAGGCAGATTAGGACGATCTGCCTAGCAACAGCCATTTCTGGTAAGTAAAAAAAATTATTTTTTTTTCATGTTAAATTGTTATTAACATTTTTTTAAAGTTTTTTTTTTCAGGGTGTCCCACCACTTTAAGGCTATCTGCCCCCTTCCCTAAGCACATGCTTATTTTTCCTTTTTGTTATTCAGGCCTGACTAGCTTCTATAACTGTAACAACACGTTTCAGTTTGATTCTTCAGCAATCTGATGATTCTATATTGTGATCAAATCTATGAAAATTATTTATTGTTTTCAAGGAAATTGTAGTGTGTTTGGTATTAAGCCCCGTTCATATGATCAGACTTTCCGACAACAAAACCGTGGAATTTTTTTTGAAGGGTCAAACTTGTCTTGCATACACACGGTCACACAAATGTTGGCCAACAATTACGAACGTAGTGACATACTATATGTTTTTTCAGCTCTTTAGCGCCACCCTTTGGGCTCCTTCTGCTAATTTCGTGTTAGTAGAAGTTTGGTGAGTGTTGATTCGCGCTTTTCTTTTCACGTTTTTCATGTCGTGCTTTTCAGTTAGTTTCTGAGCAGCCGTTCGTCAACCAGACATGTTGCAGAATCAGAGGAGATAAAGTGTTTTTTATTATTTTCCTTGGAGTTATTGCTTTGACATTATTTTTTTGGTTGAATAATGATTTGATTTGGTATATTTTCTATATTTTTGGATGCATAGAATGCACTTTTTGGTTAAGTTCTATTGGCAGATAGCATGTCTAATTTTTATTTTTTAATTTTTTTAATGCACAATAAAAAAATTGGGGAGAATAATACTTGGCTATGTGTTTTACTTCAAATGACAGTTTGGGAGTAGCAGTTACATTTAAAAAAAATACAATGTAAAATTGACAAGGGACACCAACATAGTTGTATCTTTGATCTTAAAAACTACAGGATAATGGTGTTGTGGTAACTTGCCCAAATAAAAATAAAAAAACAGATAATAATATTATTCTTAATATCACTAGAAAAAAAAAGCCTTTAAAAATTCGTTTGCAATAACTCCATCAGTATCACCAGCAAAGCAGCTTCATTATTATGCCATTAAAGAAGAAGAGAATTGTGCGCTGCATTTGGAGATTTCATAATTTGCCTGACGGACTTGTGTACACACGATCGGAAAAATCGACAACATACATTTGTTGGCCGAAAATTTTTAAACCTTCTAGCCAACATTTGTTGACGGAAAGTCCGACAACAATTGTCTGATGGAGCGTACACACGGTCGGATTGTCCGCCAACAGCCTGACATTCAACATTTCCCGTCTGAAAATCCGATCGTGTGTACGGGGATTTAAGGCGTCAGCATACCAAGACAATTGGACAATTTCATGCTCTCAACTTTGTGAGAACAGTTTGGGGACGGTCCCTTCCTTTTCCAACATGACTGCGCACCAGTGCACAAGCATGGTCCATAAAGACATGGATGAGCGAGTTTGGGGTGGAGGAACTTGACTGACCTGCATAGAGTTCTGACCTCAACCCAATAAAACATCTTTAGCATGAACTAGAGCAAAAACTGCGAATCAGGCCTTCTTGTCCAACATCAGTGCCTGTCCTCATAAATGTGCTTCTGGAAGAATGGTTAAACATTCCCATAGACACACTCCTAAACCTTGTGGACAGCCTTCGCAGAAGAGCTAAATCTGTTATAGCTGCAAAGGGTGGTCCAACTCAAAATTGATCCCTACGGACTTAAGCCCCATACACACGGTCGGATTTTTTCATCAATTCTGTCCGATCGGACAATGTTGTTGAAAAATCAGACCGTGTGTATGCACCATCTGACAGTGTACGTCGGATTGTCCGACGGACAAAGTCTTATCTCCTGCTGGATAGATTTGCCGACAACACGGTCCGATCACACCAAATCCGATCGTGTGTACGGTTGTCCGACCGGACAAAGTGCTACGCATGCTCAGATCACATTACAAGACCAAAGCTATTGGCTACTAGCCTCTACGTAGTCCCGTCGTAGGCAACAAACGTCACCACGTTCAGAATGATCGGATTTTCCGACAACTTTGTCCGACCGTGTGTACGCAAAACCAACATCAGACAAAGTATGACGGACAGGATCCGACCGACCTGGTCCTCCGGCTTAAGACTTCATGTACGTGTAAAGGCAGGTGTCCCAATACTTTTGGTAACATAGTGTATAATGGTTTTGGGTTGAATATTTTTTTTTTTTTAGGTTTCTAAGTTTTTAACGTTTTTTTTTTTTTTTTTACATTTGCTTTAAGCCCCCGTACACACTCTCGGAAATTCCGACCACAAAATCTGTCAGATTTTTTCCGACGGATTTTGTCCAAAACTGGTGTTGCATACACACAGTCGGACAAAGTTGTCGGAAAATCCAATCGTTCCGAACATGGTGACGTTCGTTGCATACTACGGAACTACGTAGAGGCTAGTAGCCAATAGCTTTGGTCTCGTAATTTGATCTGAGCATGCGTGGCACTTTGTCCGTTGGAATTCCCTAGACACGATCGGAAAATGTCCGATCGGATTTTGTTGTCGGAAAATTTGAGATCCTGCTCTCAAATTTTTACTGTCGGAAAAAGCCCGCTAGAGCCCACACACGATCGGATTTTCCGACAACATAATCCGATCGGACCTTTTCCATCGGAATATCCGACCGTGTGTAGGGGGCATAATACTTACTAGCAATAGTGTACATGTTTATTGATTGAGCTGAATACATTATTGTATTATTGAGCTGTCTGCATTATTGTATAGTCAGAGACAACAGAAGTTTGCATTGGTACAGTCAAAGCAAGTACAGAGGCATGGGTCGTGGCAGTAAGTGCAGAGGCATGGGTCGGTGGCAGTAAGTGCAGAGGCATGGGTCGTGGCAGTAAGTGCAGAGGCATGGGTCGGTGGCAGTAAGTGCAGAGGCATGGGTCGGTGGCAGTAAGTGCAGAGGCATGGGTCGGTGGCAGTAAGTGCAGAGGCAGGGGTTGATGTAGTGCAGTGGTAGCATGTGAGAGAGGTGGTGACAGCAGAGGAAGAGGATGGGGGGCAGGCGCAGTGGTGAGAGTGGGGTTGGAGTGCAGGTGTGGTGGGAATAGTAAGGGCTTAGCTGCAGTGGTGAGAGTGTTTTCAGGCATGGTGGTAAGAAGAGCTTGTACTTCAGTTGGGCACACTTTATCCACTGCCTGGTACCAGGATTAAACCTCCTTCAGTAACTCAGAATCACGAGCTGTCAAGCCAGAGACTAAAGTGCATGTGAAAGCTGTAGCAGAAGGTGATGTGAGTTGACGGGACCAGAAATTAGAAGGTGATGACAACACAGATTTACCTTCTCCAGGGACCACCCTGGATGTGCTTTCTGCTGGGTATTGCTATGGATGTGTAGTAGCGACACAGTGTTATTACCTTCCTGCTGCTACATGAATGCATCAGGGAATGGCACCATTTGGCTAGTCCCAAAGACTCTACAGTAGCCCAGAGTGGACCTGGCATTTTTTTTTTTTAGCATTTTAACAGAAGGAATGTTTATTGATATAAAAGCATCAGTGTATATGTGAATGTCAGCAGATGTTACAAAAAATGGTACATCATTCAAGGGTATAGAAGCAAGAGAGACATATTTAAGGTAAGTACATCAATCCGTTTACCTCCAGAAGATCATATATAATGCAATGCCAGACCTGGGGGGATCAAGAGGGGGCGGGGGGCAAGCAACAAATGCCAACAGGAAGAGGGGCACAGATATTGGGTAGACGGGGGAGGGGGGGGACTAGAGGCAGGGAGTCCTGGATAAGTAAGGTGTCTAGCCTCTACCCAGGCCGACCAAATTTTGTGAAACTTTTTCGGGCAATTACGGCCCATATAGGTCATTTTGTATAATGGCAGAATATCATTTATCAGCTTTTTCCAAGTGGGGGGGTCAGATGCCTTCCATCCAAGCAGTATAGTTTTCCGAGCATAGTATGCAGCATAAAACATGAAAAGTTTACTATGTGTTTTTACAGGTAAATTATCTGTCATTCCTAACAGAAAGATCAGGGGGTCCAGTCCAGTGTGAGGGTCACCCCACTGATCCTCTGAACGTTAGCAACCACGGCCTGCCAGAAGCTCTGAATTGACAGGGATGACCATACCATGTGTATGAAATTTTCCACCTTCCTTCGACATCGTGGGCAGAGGGCACCAGCATGGGCGTCCGCAGAACTTTTTTCAGGGGGGGGCATAATTTTAGGGTCACCCATGCACCGCCCCTTTTCGACAATGTGATTATCACATTATTATGGTCAGAGTCTGCAGACGTATTACAATCCCTAGGATGAGTAATGGGTAATGGCCAACAGGCCCTCTTACCAGACCCAGTGAAACTACAGCAGTGATCACTCCGGCTGGACGATCGTTCACTCTGGGTTCCCCAGGGGACGTCTCTGGTCAGTAGTGTAGCATGTCTGTACCCTGGTAGTGGCTCAGTCTTTCTCTCTCTGGTGGTACTGGACAGCATGACTCTCTTTTGTGGCCCTGGCAGGCTCTCTCTCTGGCTTCCGCCCAGCACACTCCTCGTCCTGTAGCACTCTCTCCCTCAGGTTCTTTCCAGGCTGCAGTCTCTCAATCTCTCTCTTGATCGAGCTGTAGCCTCCTCCCTGTGGAAAATGGAGCCGCCAATCTTTTGGGACTACCTGTCCCATGAAGCTTGCCTCTCCTAGTCGCCTTTGATTGGCCCTCAGTTATGTCCAATAGGGAAGGAACGGAGCAGGGCAGGAAGCTGGGTGGGGAACCTGGTGAGAGCCGCTGTCTCTTCTCCCTGACAGAAGAATGGGTGGGGCGCGGGGGGGAAACCTCTGATAGCCCGCAGCTCGCCATTCTTCCGTCACAGCACCGCCAAGTTCTCTGCTGGACTGAGCAGGGAAAAGAGCCCAAAGTCACACTACACTTGACAGCACCTTAATGGTGTCACCCCACTGGTGGGTGGCACCTGGGTGCGGCACCTCGATAGAGACACAACTGTGCTGAATTTAAGATCTGATCAGGGGCGTACCTAGAGCATTTGGCACCCGGGGCGACTCCTATATCTGGCCCCCCCCCCCCTTCAATTTAAAATGTAAAAACACCCCACTGTGTCCCCTGTATACCTCTTCATCCCCAATATCTGTTTGTCACTACTTTGTACACCCTCTCGACAACTGGACCCCTTTACATTACACAGCCCCCCGCAGCTCTGGACCCCTTTACATTACACAACCCTCTGCACCTCCTGGACTCCTTTACATTACACAACCCCCTGCACCTCCTGGACCCCTTTACATTACACAACCCTCTGCACCTCCTGGACCCCTTTACATTACACAACCCTCTGCACCTCCTGGACCCCTTTACATTACACAATCCTCTGCACCTCCTGGACTCCTTTAAATTACACAGCACCCTGCACCTCAGGACCCCTTTACATTACAAAACCCTCTGCACCTCCTGGACTCCTTTACATTACACAACCCCCTGGACCCCTTTACATTACACAACTCCCCTGCACCTCCTGGACCCCTTTACATTACACAACCCTCTGCACCTCCTGGACTCCTTTACATTACACAACCCCCTGCACCTCCTGGACCCCTTTACATTACACAGCCCTCTGCACCTCCTGGACCCCTTTAAATTACACAGCACCCTGCACCTCAGGACACCTTTACATTACACAGCACCCTGCACCTCAGGACACCTTTACATTACACAGCACCCTGCACCTCAGGACCCCTTTACATTACAAAACCCTCTGCACCTTCTGGACTCCTTTACATTACACAACCCCCCGAACCCCTTTACATTACACAACCCCCCTGCACCTCCTGGACCCCTTTACATTACACAACCTCCCTGCACCTCCTGGACCCCTTTACATAACACAACCCTCTGCACCTCCTGGACCCCTTTACATTACACAGCACCCTGCACTTCAGGACCCCTTTACATTACACAACCCCCTGCACCACCTGGACTCCTTTACATTACACAACCCCCTGCACCACCTGGACACATTTACAATACACAGCACCCTGCACCTCTGGACTCCTTTACATTACACAACCCCCTGCACCACCTGGACTCCTTTACATTACACAGCACCTTTCACCTCAGGACCCCTTTACATTACAAAACCCTGTGCACCTCCTGGACCCCTTTACATTACAAAACCCTCTGCACATCCTGGACCCCTTTACATTACACAGCACCCTGCACCTCAGGACCCCTTTACATTACACAGAACCCTGCACCTCAGGACCCCTTTACACTACACAGCACCCTGCACCTCAGGACCCCTTTACATTACACAGCACCCTCGACCTCAGGACCCCTTTACATTACAAAACCCTCTGCACCTCTGGACCCCTTTACATTACACAACCCCCTGCACCTCAGGACCCCTTTACATTACACAACCCCCTGCACCTCAGGACCCCTTTACATTACACAACCCCCTGCACCTCAGGACCCCTTTACATTACACAGCACCCTGAAGCCTTTGGGTTCACACTGGTGTCCTGGAGTTTGTCGCAGTGCTGGGGTATACACAGTTTTTCTGCATTTTATCCCCATTTTTAGCTGCAGTCCCACAGACTTCTATTATTTTGTGTAATTTTACTGTGTTTTCTGAAAGCACATCAAAGATTCAGTATAGAGGACATTTGGTGCGCTTTCAGAAAATGTTGCAAAAATATGTAACCTAATAGAAGTCTGTGGGACTGTAGTGAAAATTGAGGCAACTGAACCACAGCGCATCAGTGTGACCCCACTTGAGTCCTGGTTCACATATATGCGATGCAGAAATCAGCGCAATTCCAGTGCGGATTCCTGCATTGCATGTTGCTTGACGGCCGTTCACGCTGCCCTTTGCAAACTGCTACGGGTGTCAATGTAAAATTAATGACACCCCCAGATCGGTTTGCAGATTGCAGTGAGAACTGTGAAATGGTGCAGGAATCGGATTGCATAAGTGTAAACACCCATCCAATCCGATTCCAGTGCAGACCAAAAAAAGGGTCCTCTTTGCACAGACATAGCATGTGATTTGCACAGCAATGCGGTGCGAATCACATGCAATGTCTATGATCACACCCTGGTAAAGTAACATGATGGGGCCAACCAGTGGCGGTGCGTGCATAGAGGGCGCAGGAGCGCCGCCCCCCCTCTCCTGCACCGCTCTATCACCAATAGATAGATTCATGCAATGCATGAATCTATCTATTGTCACCGCTGCCGCCCCCTATTCAGGTGTCCGGCCCCTGATCGGGCGCCGGGCATCTGAATTACAGGGGGGGGGGTGTTGCTGGAAGCGCCCCTATTAGAGCTGTAAGCTCTAATAGGGGACCCTATTAGAGCGGTGTGCTCTAATAGGCTTCCCTAAGTGTAAACAGCGGGCGCACGGCTGTGCGTTCGCTGATTACACAGTATTGTGTTAGGGAAGCGAATACATCGCTTCCCTAACACAGACCCGCCTCTCAGCCAATCAGGTTGCCAGGTCTGTTACCTGTCACCTGATTGGCTGAAGTCACAGGCGCTGTGATTGGACGCTAGGCGTCCAATCACCTAGCGTCCAATCACAGCAGAAGAAGACAGGAGGAGCGCGGGAGAAGACATCCGACGGAGACACCGCTCGTCGCCTGACGCCGTCACCAGCTGCACACCGGGACAAGGTAAGTGCAGAGGGCAGGCAGGGGGCACAGTGGCAGCACTTGAGGGGCACAGTGGCAGCACTTTAGGGGCACAGTGGCAGCACTTTAGGGGTACAGTGGCAGCACTTTAGGGGCACAGTGGCAGCACTTAAGGGGCACAATGGCAGCACTTGGGGCACAATGGCAGAACTTGGGGCACAATGGCAGAACTTGGGGCACAGTGGCAGCACTTAAGGGGCACAATGGCAGAACTTGGGGCACAATGGCAGCACTTAAGGGGCACAATGGCAGAACTTAAGGGGCACAATGGCAGAACTTGGGGCACAATGGCAGCACTTAAGGGGCACAATGGCAGAACTTAAGGGGCACAATGGCAGAACTTGGGGGCACAGTGGCAGCACTTAAGGGGCACAGTGGCAGCACTTGGGGCACAGTGGCAGCACTTGGGGCACAGTGGCAGCACTTGGGGCACAGTGGCAGAACTTGGGGCACAGTGGCAGAACTTGGGGCACAGTGGCAGAACTTGGGGCACAATGGCAGAACTTGGGGCACAGTGGCAGCACTTGGGGCACAGTGGCAGCACTTGTTTGGGCACAGTGGCAGCGTTTGATGGGCACAGTGGCAGCGTTTGATGGGCACAGTGGCAGCACGTGGGGCACAGTGGCAGCGTTTAATGGGCACAGTGGCAGCGTTTAATGGGCACAGTGGCAGCGTTTGATGGCACAGTGAGGCTGTTTGTTTGCGCCCCCCCAAAAATTTTGAGCACCAGCCGCCACTGGGGCCAACTATAAGCATAGAGTTAATGAAAGACTCTGGAGGACAACAGAGGAAAGAGGGGGAGTGAAAGAGATTTGGGAGAGAGAGGGCAGAGTCTGGACACAGTGACAGCGCTGATCACTCACTTGGATGTCTCCAGGTTGCTCACACTAGTTCCCTCAGCGGCTACTTGTTTAAATGTTCCCGCCCCCACATTCCTTCCAGACGCAGCACACGGGCTGCACGGAGCATGGACGGGACACAGAAACAGAGGGGAGGGAGGGGGCAGAGCCGATGCAGCCTCTTCCATCTCTGTGGAGGGGGGGGATTTGTACTCGCTGGACTGTTAAAATTTAACAGAGAGCGAGATGCACAGCATTGTGACAATGGGTCAGTCCGCCTGAGGTCTCCCTGCTCAGCATGTCACATCGCGGCTGCACTACCAAGCCCGTCCCGCTCTCACTGTTTCATACAGGGGAGGATGGGGGAGCCGCCTGACACCCCCCTAATGTGTGGCACCTGGGGCGGACCGCCGCCCCCCCCCCCGCAACATAGTACGCCCCTGGATCCGATCCCTGATTCCAGGGGGGGGCACTTGACCCCTCCTTGCCCCTACCTGCGGACGCCCATGGCCATCTGCACACAGAAAACTTTGTCAGATTTGAGGTTTAAATTGATTATAATAAATCAAAGAAAATATCTAGGTACAAAATCATTAAACATTGCCTTTAAAGTGAACATTTCATGTTATCCAAGGTAATACGGTCATCAATATACCCTGTTGTCAGAATTATTTTTATTTTTTTTTAAATATAATACAGTATATCTTTTATTAAAGCGTTATTAAACCCAAAAGCAAACATTTATTATATTGAGCTCACCAATTCTTGGACATGGTGGCTGTATTCGTTTTCTTTCCTTTATTTAAACCTGGTGATCCTGCCAGTATATCTGTTGTTTTTCAAAAGAACAAGCTGTCCTGTAGATGTAGCAGTTACAGGGATGATACAAATCATTTACCACTGACAGGGGTGATTACAATGATTAGCTTTTTTTTTATTTTGGTAAAACCTTTATCCCACAAGGAAAAAACTGTTGCTGCAACTGCTTATAAAGTGTAAGCTGGAGTCTGGCTTCAATTTGTTATGCTGGCCATACACTATATGAAAAATCGGTAGAAATTCGGTCATTTAGATAGTTTGTTTTTCGTCCAGTTAATGGGCACAAAATCAACAATCGTGGGGACGTTGAGTACACTAAGGTCAGAGGGGTGCCCTGTGGACTTTGATAAAAGGGGGGCTTTGGGAACCCTAATTTAGGGGGGATGCTGGAAACGCTGATGTAAAGGGGTTTCTGCTCACCAAACCTCCCACTCCAGCATTCCCCCTAAATTAGGGTTCCCAAAGCCCCCCTTTTATCAGAGTCCACAGGGCAAATTAGGCAAATTAGGGTTCCCAGAGTTCCCATTTACACCAAAGTCCACAGCATTCCCCCTTAAAAATAATATTTTTCCATGCACGGATAGTGTTCGGGTTTGGCTTGAAAAAAAGGTGGCCACTCTATTAACGGTGGGGTCATTGATTGAGAACCAATTTCCAACATATCTCTTTGACAGAAGTTGATCAAACAATTAACTTCTTTCAAGCAGGGACTGCCACACAAAAATTTTAATTTAGCTGGTCCCAGCTGAGCCGACCAAGTTTTTCGATCAATGTACGGCCAGCAGAAGTAAGGAAGAATCCAGTGGAGGTGGGAAAAGATAAACTGAGTAGTGTAGTTAAAGGTTAAAACCCAACTCTGGGCAAAATTCTTTTTTCCCCAAGCAGTGGGGCTGTTCCTGCACTGCATGGATTAACTGCTTGCTTTCTCTAGGGGTGAACACAGCACTTATACTCACCTGATCCTTTGATCCTCTGAAAAATGGTGCTCCCCCACATCCAGTAGTGGACTGTCCCTGCCGTCTTCACGTCCATAGCCAGTCTATGGGTGTGATGACGCCAGGATCAGTCCACTGTACAAGACCACTGGATGGCGAGGGGGAAGGAGCCGAAGAGACTGATCTTGGAGGGAGGATCAGAGAATTAGGTGAGTATATTTAGGCTCACTGAACCCCCTAGACAAAAAACGAGCAGGTAACCCATTTAGTGCGGGCACATCCCCACTGTTTGGTTAAAAAAATTATTGCCTGGAGTTCTGCTTTAACCATCTCAATACAGTGCATTTTCACCCCCTTCCTGCCCAAGCCATTTTTCAGCTTTCAGCACTGTCACACTTTGAATGAAAATTGCGCGGTCATACAACACTGTACCCAAATTAAATTGTTATTATTTTATCCCCACAAATAGAGCTTTCTTTTGGTGGTATTTGATCACCTCTGCGGTTTTTATTTTTTGCGCTATAAACAAAAGAAGAGCGACAAGTTTAAAAAAAAAAACTATATTTTTTACTTTTTGCTATAATAAATATGCAATTTTTTTTTTAAAAAAAAAATTTTTCCTCAGTTTAGGCCGACACGTATTTTTCTACATATGTTCGGTAAAAAAAATCGCAATAAGCGTATACTGATTGGTTTGCGCAAAAGTTATAGTGCCTACAAAATAGGGGATAGATTTATTGCATTTTTATTATTATTATTTTTTTTACTAGCGATCTGCGATTTTTATAATGACTGCGATATTGCGGTGGACATATCGGACATTTTTGACACATTTTTGGGACCATTCACATTTATACAGCGATCCGTGCTATAAAAATGCATTCATTACTGTATAAATGTGACTGGCAGGGAAGGGGTTAACCAGTGGGGGGCGCAGAAGGGGTTAATATGTTCCCTGGGAGTGATTCTAACTGTAGGGGGAGGGGGTTGACAAGGGGAGGAGACCGATCAGTGTTTCTCTGTATTGCGAACACACCATCGGTCTCCTCTCCTCTGACAGGACCGTGGATCTGTGTGTTTACATACACAGATCCACGGTCCTGCTGTGTTACCGGGCAATCGCACAGTCCCCAGTAACACGGCGCGCCCCCCGGTGGGCCGAAAAGGCGAGGGCGTCATATGATGCCCTCCCGCCACGAGAGCTGCGCCGCCTGGCCGTCAATTGACAGCCGGCGGTCAGCAAGCAGTTAAACAAGTTTGTGAAAAGAGCAGGATGGGATGGAATACACAGGAATGAAGTAGTGGAGAAATGTGATGAAATTGCAACATGTATAACTCAACAATTAAATAGAAGATTATCCAGTGTAATAGAACCAATTTTTGGGGGGTGAAACAGCGGGAAACATTTTTCCCATCGTCACCACTCAGTGACATATCGCAGCAAAGACATCCCACATTTGCAGTATATCATTGACAATTATATGCAAACAAGGGCAATTGTGTTAATTGCATAGATTTCATACAAAGGCCTAGCAGTCATTATGTTGCGGTAGTAATCTGTGGAGAATAATATATTCAGCAAGCCTAGATTTAATAGATTTTGTCATATTTGTCCTGACCTGTGAACGCCCATCGCTCTGCCTATATGATATCATCTACTGCAGCTTTCTATTAAAGCAGAAGTGAGCACCTCTACTGTTTCCACAGTCAAGGGATACGGCATTTATCATTTATTAATAAATGTTGCAGTGTTTTGTAGGTCTTAATGGAGGTTTGTGTGCCACGGAAAAGGAGTCATAGGAGATTGCCAGTAATGGAATATGAAGATATTGTCTATATACAAGGTTTTATGGCTTTCCAGAAGAACTAAATCTTTGGGCAATTCCATCATAAGTGCTTGAAAGAACCAGCCTGTTTACAACCTCTACAACAAGCTAGGAAAGAGCCTGAGAACATGGTTGTTAGTTTTGTTGGGGTTTTATATCACTTGGATGTAAATTTGAAACCTCACTCCTGTGTTTTAAAGTGGTTGTAAACCCTTACAATCCACTTTTTGCTACAGGTAAGCCTATAATAATGCTTAGCTATAGCTACCCCGGATATCTCCTAAACCTGCACGGTTTAGGAAATATCCCCTGTATCTGCATGTGCCGACGTCATCGGCACATGCGCACTGAAGCAATGGCACGTGCGGGATTGACGTCATCGCAGCTCCGGCCAATCACAGCGACGGAGCCGTGATACCCGGAAGTAACTCCGGGGAGAAATGTCCCCAGCCAGTGCTGTGTACAGGCACCACAGCGGGAGCTTCGATTTCAGGTGAGTATTCCATAATGAGCTAGTATGCTAATAGAAATAACATGGATCAGGGTGAGAATTTTATGTTTTTGATCAGGATAAAAAAATCAAAAAAAAAATCTAATTTTAATTCCTTTTTCCATTCTTTTTAAAAGTAGAGGTCCCGAGTGGAATGAACATTCAACAAAAGTTTGTGTTCATCAAGGAAAAGAGATGTCAATTTTAAACCTCACGCCTGGGTTTTAATGCTAATAGAAGTAACATGGATCAGGGTGAGAATTTTATTTTCCCCATCAGTCCATCCTCCACAGTTATTACCTTTTGTATCACTTGACCCTCCCTTTTAGGCCCCTTTCACACGAATGGACCGCTCAGATCCGCCTGTCAGTTTTGACGGCGGACCTGAACGGGCGCTCCATGCTGGTCTATGGAGCGATGGATGTCAGCGGAGACATCCGACCCGGTCCGATCCGCCAAAAGCAAGCAGACGGATGACTCTACGTCCAGATCCGTCACTGGCGGATCGGATTTGGGTGAGATCTGATGAAAACGGACACGCTGTCCGTCTTCATCCGATCTCTCCATAGAGACCAGCGGCGCTCGACAAGCCCCTCCCCGCTCAGTGAGCAGAGAGGAACTTGTCATCCGCCGGCTCAGCGGAGATCAACGGAGAGATCTCCCGCTGAGCTGGCGGACAGAGGCGGACTCCGTGCAAGTGGAGTCCGCTTCGTGTGAAAGGGGCCTTAGATTGTAAGCTCTAATGAGCAGGGCCCTCTGATTCCTCCTGTAAGGAATTGTAGTGTAACCGTTCTGTCTGCCCTCACGTTGTAATGTGCCGCACATACCGTTGGCGCTATATAAATCCTATATAGTAATAATAATAGTATCAAAGCTATTTTAGTAAAGTTTTTCAGATACTGTAAAGGTATCAATGGGTCTGAGAGTATTTAAGGATTTGCAGGGAAAATTTGTTAGCAGAGTATATATCAATGTATCCATCGGGAATCATACCAAGTTTTGGTGTGGAATAGCTAGAGGTAACGATGTGCCCTGTGGAGCAAATATTTAACAACATGTGTTCCCATCAATCCCCCAAGTTCTAAAAAAGGAAGCAACAGCAATTATGTGTTTTAATCATCTATGGCACGTGTCAAACACAAGGCCCACGGGAGGAATCCAGCCCGCCAGGCCATTTCTTGTGGCCCTCACTCCCAGGGCTTTTTTTCAGGTGGAGGTGGCGGAACTCTGCATACTGTGCATAGCACACCCTTAAACCTTGCACTCTGTGCGTAGCACACCCTGAACTCTGCACTATGTACGTAGCGTACCCCTGAACTCTGCACTCTGTACGTAGCACACCCCTGAACTATGCACTATGTACGTAGCGCACCCCTGAACTCTGCACTATGTACGTAGAGCACCCCTGAACTGTGCAATCTGTACGTAGCACACCCCTGAACTCTGCAATATGTACGTAGCACACCCCTGAACTGTGTGCACTCTGTACGTAGCACACCTCCTGAACTCTGCACTCTGTACGTAGCACACCCCTGAACTCTGCACTATGTACGTAGCACACCCCTGAACTGTGTGCACTCTGTACGTAGCACACCCCTGAACTCTGCACATAATACAATCCTGGTATTAATCAACCTTTTTATATCCTCCCACTGTTATTGCAATCTGGCCACACCCACTGTTCGATGTGGTCTGGCGAGGGGGCAGGCTTTCCTGCATCTATTTTCTGAGAAAAAAGGCCCTGAATACATTTATATAGCCTTACAGATACAGTTGGCTCTTTGTAGGCATTCATAATGCTCATGCGGCCCACAATGAATTTGAGTTTGACACCTCTGATCTATGGGCTGGGGTAGTCTCTATATTTCAAGCTCACATTATACACAACACCTTGTCTTCAGCAAAACTCAGAGCTCGTCGATACCCACCTTGTAAATAAGGCCTGCTCCTTGCTATTCAAAAATTCAACGTGGCATGCTCACTGTCTGATCAGAAGAGGTTCTCCTCCAGACTGGTAAATGGTGAGGAGCTTGGCCTATGGTGGGCATGCCTTAGATTTGCCGCTCATAGTGGACAGATTCATTTTAGATTGTAGATCCCTTGTTTCATTTTCTCAGGGAATAGACAAAACATGGACCAAAACCTGGGCCGAAACTCCACTATTTTCCCGATTCTCTTCTCCAGGACAGCAGTCTCATACTTGCATGTGATAAATACTGAGACCTGCACACCAGGTCTGTATTTCACGCTTTTTCAGACCTCATTGGAATAGATCCATATCAGCCTATATTTCTTTGTTTTGGTTGGAAATCTCGTACAGTAGCTGTTAAGATATCCTTTACACTCCATATGTTTTCAACAATACTGTAAGACTATCCTGGAAACTTTATAGTAGTTAAAACAAAAAAAAAAAAACCTACCCTCAATACAACATCAGTAAATTCCAAGTTTAGTTTTCTGTTCAATACTTTAAGAATGTGATTTTCTTACCATAGGAATATATTTCTGAGGTTTAATAGAACTATTATAGGAACAACATCTGGATGACATAAGGAAGCGTTTTTATTGGCTATGAAATAAGGTCAACCCTTGGTGTGCCAGAGAGACGGAGGTGTGGAGAGGGACGTGCAAGATTCAGGAAAATTCCAAATCGGGTCGGACAAGAGGAGGCCGAGTGGGAGCAATCAGTTCCTTCAACATAAAAGTTCTCTGTGGTCCAGTCGTTAACAAAACACTATTTAATAGTTAGATAAATCTTGCTCTTTTGTGCCGTACAGCCGTTTGTTAACCTGTAATATGTTAACATAAGGCACAGCTGCAAAACTACTTGAGTTGGTTGTCGTCTCAAGCTTCAAGCTCTCCTGACAGCAGTGGGTTTGACATATATACTGATGCAGCCAGGCCACAGATTGTTTAGACATTCTAAAACAGAATGTCAGAGAAAAGGTGAGTTAAGGCTATGTTTGCTGGATGTTGTAATGAGAAAGCCTATAGAAGCAGCAATGATTTCTTAAAGGAAAATAATAATGGTCTGGGGTCAATTTTATTTATTTCTTTTGTATAGTCAAACTCCAGGCAAACAGTTACAGTACATATAAAGATTAAATACATATAGGGGAGCTATTTAACCTGCCATTTTTTTTTGGTATTTTTGTCTATCCTGATCCGACATTTATACAGTTCAATTCCGTCAGGCTGAAAAACAGATTTTTCTCTGCTGCAGTTTAGTGACATTTACAGGTCTCCCCACCCCCAACCGCGGCTGGTGACTGGACAATGAAGTGTGACGCAGTACAATGATGAGCTCATCTCTCTGTCAATAGATAAAGAAGAGTCTTTTCTTTATTTAAAGTGATTGTAAGGGTTTTTTTTTGTTTTTTTTTATTTTAAAATAACAAACATATACTTACCTCCTCTGTGCAGCTCGTTTTACACAGAGTGGCCCCGAACCTTGTCTTCTGGGGTCCCTCTGTGACACTCGCGGCTCCTCCCCACATCTGATAACCCCCTAAGAGAAGCGCTTTCCCGAGGGGTTTACCTTGTGGGCGTGCTCCCGAGTCCAGCATTTGCGTCTATGGACACAGAATGCTGGACTCGGCATACTGTAGTTTGTTACCATTCCACGAGCGTGTGCAATTTTAAAGCATGACATGTTAGGTATCTATTTACTCAACGTAACATCATCTTTTATATTTTACAAAATTGGGTTATCTATGATTTTTTTTGCATTAAAATTCATTAAAATTAATTTTTTTCAAAGAAATTAGGTTTGATAGACTGCTGCTCAAATACTGTGTGACATAAAATATTGCAACGAACGCCATTATATATATATATAATCTTTGGGGGTTCTAAGTAATTTTCTATCAAAAAATGCTGATTTAAACATTTAATCAAAAGGTTCCAGAAAAGGCCCGGTCAGCAAGTGGTTAAGCTTTGGCAATAAAACCTAGAAGCTGATTGGGTACTATGCAGAGCTGCACCCGATTTTGTACTCTCCGGTTTTAGTAAATCTACCCCTTGGTGTTTTTTGTTCATATTCAGCATTTTGGATGGACAGCGCTGCTCTCATATAAAGTGTTTTAAAACATAAAAGTTGGTCTGGAGGGCATTACGCAAGAAAGGGCTTAAAGCTCAACTCTAGGCAAAAGTTTTATTTTTCAAATAGGTCTCCCATGTGCTGAAGAAAAATAGCAGCTCCAGTTTTTACTCTTAGGGGCTGTCCACCGCAGTATCTGCTCAGGCCACAAGATGTCTTCAGTTTAAGGACTCTACTGTGAATGAAGGGCATCATGGCCTTCTCACTGAAGGGGCATCATCATGATTCGCACAAGTGGCAGCATTTAATGGGCACAAGTGGCTGAATTTGATGGGCACAAGTGGCTTCATATGATGGGCACAGTGGCTGCATATGATGGGCACAGTGGTTGCATATGATGGGCACAGTGGCTGCGTTTGATGGGCACAGTGGCTGCGTTTGATGGGCACAGTGGCTGCATTTAAAGGGCACAGTGAGGCTGCAATTGATTGGGGGGGTTTCAGTATTTTTCAGTATGTTTGCGTCCCCCCCAAAGTTTTGAGCACCAGCCTCCACTGGAAGGTTGCCTTCTATGAAAATTTTCCTAATGCGGCTTAATGCTCCTTGGTCTGGAGGGCATTACGCAAGATTCTAAGAAGTGGTTTTATGGTATTTTTAACATACCTTGTCTAATGACACAGAAAAAGAAACAACTTCCTGTGTTATTTGGTTATTAGGAGTTGACGCCAAAGAAACCCTTTCCTAGTGCACTACATGTTGTAGAAAAAAATAATTTTAAAAGCACTCCCATTATTTCCAGTAGGAGCTTTAGAATTCTTTAAATTGTATGTCATGACCAAAAAAAATCATATTTATTACATTTGTGCAACACATGCACAGGTCCGCATGTTTATCCCTTTAAGAGAAAGGCCTATTGATCTGCCAGAAGAATTTAAGGCTAAATTTAACAAAAACATATTCAGTACATCTCTGCAATACATGCACATTTCCTCACGTTGTATCCCTTAAAGGCTTAATGCACACTGGTGGCAGAGAGGAAGTAAAAACAGGCAATTGGTCCGTGTTTTTCCTCCCCATCTGCCCACCACCAACTTTACATAGCTGACAGAGGGGTGAGTTCACATTGAAATGTTTGGTGAGCAAAAGTTTTAAATCAGCATGTTGAGTTTAACAGGTTTCGCCACCTGTAAAACTCGCCCATTAAAGTCAAAGGGACAGCGCTGCAACTACATTCCAAATGCAGATATGAAGGTTGAGACACTGTAGTTCAATGTAAAATCCCCTTTGGGATACAACAAAAACTTCACTATGGGGATCAAAAAACATAACACGCATTTCGAAGGAAGCCGTATTGCTTCCCAAACACCTGTAAACCAGCCATCAATGGTGGTCTGAAAAGCGACCTACCACAGATTGTTTTTTTGAGGGCAGTAAAGTCTGAACTGAACATGAAAGTGGTCTTAGAGAATACCTCTTGATCTGCCAGAAATCCAGTGTACTCATAACTTACTAGGTAGTCTGAGGACTAAAGCAGTGTTTTCAGCCCTGCCTGCTGGACTACAGAACTCCAATCCCCTCCTTCCTCTGTTCTTCTCAACATGCATACATTGATTTCTTTCCCAGCAAAACAAAGCCTTGATTTCCAAAAGCCAACCCACTCATTGTTTGTAGGGAAAGGGCTCTTGGGAGATGTAGTTCTGGGGGTGTGCCTATATTGATAGAAACCCACCTAGCTGGAGAGGGATGTTGGGGGTAAATGTAGGTAATTCCTAGACGTACCCCTAAGCACAACACAACAAAGAGTTTTTAAAGCTGCCAAGGTACATAGCTCATGGGAAACACCTGGGGGTCCATGGTTACAAATGTTCCTGCTAGACATGACAATTTGGGATCTATTTGACTTTTACCCTGGGTTCACACCAATGCGAATGGGATGTGGGTTTCTCTGCATACAAAGCGCATGACAGGTGATTGTGACTGGCTTTCCATGGAGCCGGTTCACATATCTCTGTTGCGGCTGCGGAGCGGCTTGCACAGGAACGCTGTGCGTCTTTGGCTCCATTTCAGGGTCGTATTCAGGCAAAAATTCAGCCCTGATTCATCCCTGAAATGGAGAACAAGGACGTACCGGACCCCTGCTGCGAGCTGCATCTTTCGGAGGTTTGAACCCAGCCTGAAGGTTATCTAATCACTGTAGAGCCTAAAGAAGAATTTGATTGTTTTTTTCTTTTCCCCCTATCAGTAAAATAATGAGACCAACATCTAGAATTTGGATACATTTCCACAGTGCAATTTCTGCTGAGAGCAAAGCTGCAACTTGCAAATATTGTAAGAAAAAATATTCTTTTCCAAATGCTACAAGGATGACAAAACACATCCTGACATGCCAGAGGTGCCTTAAAAAGACATTAACCACTTCAGCCCCGGACCATTTGGCAGCCAAAGGACCAGAGGTCTTTTTTCAATTTCGCACTGCACTACTTTAACTGGTAATTGCGCGGTCATGCAATTTTGTAACCAAACGAAATTTGCGTCCTTTTCTTCCCACAAATAGAGCTTTCTTTTGATGGTATTTGATTGCCTCTGTGATTTTTTTTTTTGCGATATAAACGGAAAAAGAGCGAAAATTTTTAAAAAAAAAGAGATTTTCTACTTTTTGTTATAAAAAAAAATCTAATAAACTCAATTTTAGTCAAACATTTGGGCCAAAATGTATTCAGCCACATGTCTTTAGTAAAAAAAATGCCAATAAGCGTATATTTATTGGTTTGCGCAAAAGTTATAGCGTCTACAAACTAGAGTACATTTTCTGGAATTTACACCGCTTTTAATTTATGACTGCCTATTTCATTTCTTGAGGTGCTAAAATGGCAGAGAAGTACAAAACCCCCCCAAATGACCCCATTTTGGAAAGTAGACACCCCAAGCTATTTGCTGAGAGGCATGTTGAGCCCATTGAATATTTTTTTTTTTTAGTCCCAAGTGATTGAATAAAGACAAAAAAAAAAAAAGATTTTTTTTTTTTTTCAAAAAGTTGTCACTAAATGATATATTGCTCACACATGCCATAGTTATATGTGGAATTGCACCCCAAAATACATTTTGCTGCTTCTCCTGAGTATGGGGATACCACATGTGTGGGACTTTTTGGGAGCCTAGCCGCGTACGGGGCCCCGAAACCCAAGCACCGCCTTCAGGATTTCTAAGGGTGCAAATTTTTGATTTCACTCCTCACTACCTATCACAGTTTCGAAGGCCATAAAATGCCAAAATAGCACAAAACCCCCCCAAATGACCCCATTTTGGAAAGTAGACACCCCAAGCTATTTGTTGAGAGGCATGGTGAGTATTTTACAGCTCTCATTTGTTTTTGAAAATGAAGAAAGTAAAGAAAAAAAAAAATTTTTTTTTCTTTTTTCAATTTTCAAAACTTTGTGACAAAAAGCGACATCTGCAAAATACTCACAATACCTCTCAGCAAATAGCTTGGGGTGTCTACTTTCCAAAATGGGGTCATTTTGGGGGGTTTTATGCCATCTGGGCATTCCATGGCCTCCGAAACTGTGATTGGCAGTGAGAAGTGAAATAAAAAAATTACACCCTTAGAAAGCCTGAAGGCGGTGATTGGTTTTTGGGGTTCCGTACGCAGCTAGGCTCCCAAAAAGTCCCACACATGTGGTATCCCCGTACTCAGGAGAAGCAACAGAATGTATTTTGGGGTGTATTTCTACATATGCCCATGACATGTTTGAGCAATATATCATTTAGTGACAACTTTTTGTAAAAAAAATATATATATATATTTTTTTTTTCATTATTCAATCTCTTGGGACAAAAAAAAAAAAATATTTAATGGGCTCAACATTGCTCTCATCAAATAGCTTGGGGTGTCTACTTTCCAAAATGGGGTCATTTGGGGGGGGTTTGAACTGTCCTGGCATTTTATGCACAACATTTAGAAGCCTATGTCACACGTCACCCACTCTTCTAACCACTTGTAGACAAAGCCCTTTCTGACACTTTTTGTTTACATGAAAACATATTTTTTTTTTTGCAAGAAAATTACGTTGAACCCCCAAACACTATATATAATGTTAAAGCAAAGGCCCTACAGATTAAAATGGTGGGTGTTGCATTTTTTTTTTCCACACAGTATTTGCGCAGCGATTTTTCAAACGCATTTTTTGTGGAAAAAATACACTTTTTTTTATTTTAATGCACTAAAACACACTATATTGCTCAAATTTTTGATGAAATAAAAAATATGATCTTAGGCCGAGTACATGGATACCAAACACGACATGCTTTAAAATTGCGCACAAACACGCAGTGGCGACAAACTACATACATTTTTAAAAGCCTTTAAAAGCCTTTACATGATACCACATTAGATTCACGGAGGAGGTCTACTGCTAAAATTACTGCCCTCGATCTGACCTTCGCGGTGATACCTCACATGCATGGTGCAATTGCTGTTTACATATGACGCCAGACCAACGCTTGTGTACGCCTTTGCGCAAGAGAAGGGGGGGCAGGGGTGCTTTGTTTTTTTTTTTTTTTTTTTTTTTTGTTTTTTTTTTTATTTATTTAGCTTTTTTATTTTATTTTTAAACTGTTCCTTCCATTTTTTTTCTTTGTTATGATTTTTATTGTTATCTCAGGGAATGTAAATATCCCCTATGATAGCAATAGGCAGTGACAGGTACTCTTTTTTTGAAAAAATTGGGGTCTATTAGACCCTAGATCTTTCCTCTGCCCTCAAAGCATCTGACCACACCAAGATTGGTGTGATAAAATGCTTTCCCAATTTCCCAATGGCGCGGTTTATATCCGGGAGGGGGGACATTCCCTCCCACTGCTTGTAAAAGCAGTCTAGAGGCTAATTACCCGCTAGAATTGCTTTTACATGAAAGCCGATCACTGGCTGAAAAGAATGATACCAAGATGATACCTAAACCTGCAGGCATCATTCTGGTATAACCATTCAAAGTCCAGCAACATACTGGACATATATTGTAATCTTTTTTTTTTCATGCAGCCTCTTGGCTGAACGAAAAAAAGAGATTGATTGGTGGGTATGCCCACCATTAGAATACCTCCCTTCATCCACCCACTTCTAATGATGGGCATACATGCACCATTTATATATGCCGATGCATGGGGGCATCCTCCCGCAAAAGTTATGCCGTGTACACACGGTCGGAATTTCGACCGTATGTACGTGGCATTAGGAGCCAATCGCTCCCCCCCCCCCCTGCTGCCCCCATGCTTCGGCATATATGCTCTTTTTTTTAACTGTGGTGGTGAAATCACCTCCTACAGTGTTGGAGTCGCGTCTTTATGTATCGTGGGAGCAAACGCTGTTGCTGTCAAGATAAATAAATCCGCGTTGCAACTGAATGGCGCACCTGAAAACAAAAAAATGCTTAACACTAAAACACAGTAAACAAAATTACATACCTGAAAAGCAAGCATGATAAAACATGATAAAACATAATAAAACATTGCAGAATAGAATGGAGTAAAAAAAGAGCAACAATAGAGAGAGAATAGAGTGAGAGAGAGAACAATAAAACGACAACTATTTTATTTTTTTTTATTTTTTTGAGATTCACAGGTAAAAAAGCTCCTGACTGAAGCGACTGAATCAAAACGCTACCACAAAAAAACTGTTAGCGATCGCAGGGATCAGGCCTGACTCTGCGAACGCTGCAGTTATGTGTGCTTAGTGTTTTGTAAGTGACAGTGATCGATCGATACTGCACTTGGGTGGGCTGGGCTGGGCGGAGGGGGAAAACGCAGGTGCTAGCAGGTATCTGGGCTGATCCCGCTAACAATGCGTTTTTTTTTGGAACCCTAAACTGCTGGGACGCTAGTATAGATCTGATCAGATCAGATATTGATCTGTTCAGATACTGTGCCACTAAGGGAGGTGTATGCTTTGTGCGTGGGTGTTTGCGGTACTGGCACTAACCTGGGGCGACGCAGACCTTATTTGACCCTAAAACCTAATTGATATCACCCGCCGGGCGATCAGGGGGTTAAACCGTTATTGGGTAATAAATGGCGGGTGCCCTGACAGTATAAAAAACAAGCTAACTAACCAGCGTCACCCGTAACAGTAATACAAAAAAAAAAACTGGTTACCTAGCGACACTAATGCAGCGATCAGAAAAACGATCGCTTAGTGACACTGGCAAAAGGGGGTGAAAGGGTTAACTAGGGGCAATCAGGGGGTTAAACCTTTATTAGGTAATATATGGGGGTACCTGACGCTATATAAAAACCTGACGGGGAACCTAAATAACGAAATAACTAACTGGCTAACCAGCGTCACCAGTGACAGTTATACAGTGATCACTGGTGAAAGGGTTAACTCTAGGGGCAATCAGGGGGTTAAAACCTTTATTTAGGTTGTAATATGGGGGTACCTGACCTATAAACCTATTTATGAACCTATATAAACATGGCGGTTACCTAAAAAAAAAAAATGGTTACCTAGCGACACTAATGCAGCGATCAGAAAAACGATCGCTTAGTGACACTGGCAAAAGGGGGTGAAAGGGTTAACTAGGGGCAATCAGGGGGTTAAAACCTTTATTAGGTAATATATGGGGGTACCTGACGCTATATAAAAACCTGACGGGGAACCTAAATAACGAAATAACTAACTGGCTAACCAGCGTCACCAGTGACAGTTATACAGTGATCACTGGTGAAAGGGTTAACTCTAGGGGCAATCAAGGGGTTAAAACCTTTATTTAGGTTGTAATATGGGGGTACCTGACCTATAAAACTATTTATGAACCTATATAAACATGGCGGTTACCTAAAAAAAAAAAATGGTTACCTAGCGACAGCAGTGACACTAATACAGCGATCAGAAAAACGATCGCTTAGTGACACTGGCAAAAGGGGGTGAAAGGGTTACCTGGGGGGCAATCAAGGGGTTAAACCTTTATTAGGGGGGGGGTAGGGGGCTACCGTGGACCTAAAACTAACTGCCCTGACAGTTATTACAGTCACACTGACACTAAATGCAGTGATCAGTAAAAAAATGATCACTGCAATTAGTGACACTGTGACTGGGGGGGGAGGGGGTGATCTGGGGGGTGATCAGGGGGTGACAGGGGGGTGGAATATGTGCCTAACTGTACTGGTGTCAGTGTAGTGTTGTGCACTAACCTTTACATGTTCGCCGCTCGGCGTCTCCGGTCACATAGACCGGCGCACCGAGCGTGACATCACTTCCGCCTTCCTGTCTATACAATAGACAGGAAGGGGAAGCTTTTCATTGGCCAGGAGCGATCGCGAGGGGGTGGCCAGAAACCACTGGCCGTCCCCTCGTCCCGGATCGCTCCTGAAGCGATCCCGACCGTCCCCGCCGGCGGAGGGGGGTCCGATCGGACCCCCCAACCGCCGGAAGAATGTCACGTACAGGTACGTGATTCTGCCTGTACGTGCCATTCTGCCGACGTATATATACAGGGGGCGGTCGGGAAGTGGTTAAATAATACTTTATGGAATGAAATGATGAGGACCAGAATAAAAGTGCAAGTAGCTTTTCCCTCCAGAGTTCTTATTCCAGAAACCGTCTTTCTGCTGGTTCTGGATCATCACTAAGTATTTTTTTTTCACTTGAGCATCTTCACGTAAGGAAGTGTTACAAACCACTGCCTGACAAAAATACACAATCCTAGATAAAATGACACCTGAAAATCAGGAAAACATAACTGAAAATGCATATTGTCAGGAAGCTTTTACATTATTGTGTTGTCATGTACAGGTGAAATGTTCTTAACATACAGAGTCCTTGTTACTCCATTTGTAATAAAAAATAAAACTTTAAAAAGCAAGTTTTCTTTATTTACTGTATAAGCTGCACATTTATTTCAAGCATATACCGTTATATTTCACCTTCCCAGTGTAACAAAATTACTTTCAATTTGTAAAAATACTCCACACTGAATTTTATTTTCATTTTTTCATAATTTTAATATTTTCTGGAAAAACAGGGACATTTTTATTTTTTTCCACGGCTTCCAAATTTTTAAAAAGGTAACATTTCTAGTCCTGAACATAGTAAATAATATACCTAACTGCTGTTGGCTTTAGAGAGGCAGTTTTCATTCATGCCAATAAAGATGTACTTTTTTATACTTATTCAAAATAATAATGTAGCTAGTTTATGGATTGACAGCTAACTAGAACCAGACTGCTGGAGGAAGGGAGGGGAAGAGTAAAGGACAAGTACACTGAAAGACAACCTATAATTATACTCCCGCTCATCAACGTACTTGCCTAATGGATTGTACTGTATATGTCCTCTGTACCTTAATTACTATGCGGCAGTTGTGTAAGGATGAGCTGCTACAATTATAAAAAAAACTGTATAGTAGCCGCTATCTTTCCTATCTCTTGAGCCAGCCAAGGGAAGAGAAGCATGTTAGCCAACATGATGTCTACTACAAGCTCCCAGGCAAACCCCCAAGATGTATGTTTACAATTACAGACACTTGATGGATTGCCCAATATGTCTCCATTCAGCATGAGGTTCGGGTTCGCGCTACCATAGGTTTGAGATTAGTCGTCCCAGTGAATGTATGTGCGGATTCACCCATAATGCTCTACATATTTGAACCTACTTCCAATGCTTTTTTTGTTTTACAGTAGTTTGCCTATTAGCCCTAAAAATGGGCAGAATATAATAAGAAGTTACTCCCCCCCATTGACTTCAGTGGTATTCGCCACTAAGTTTGGGTTTGTTGAATTTTAAACAGGATTGGCAGAACCCTTGATGAACTGAACGCGGGCAGATTAGCCCACCTATAGCACCCATACCCCTTTCACCAGACTGTTGAAATAATCAACATCATCAGCCCTATAAGATATGGGTGTGGGATCTTTCCCGGAGCCCTCTATAAAGGCACCCTTGACAGGCACCCAGCTTGGACTAACCAGCACCATTCAGTAACCCATTCCATACCTTTCTCAGACCTTACAGCAATGGCCCACAATAGCAGCCTTGCCTAGCACCTGTTAATTTCCTGAAGATTTTCCCATCATGAGGCTGGAGGAAGGAAGAGTTCATACAACTGAACGCCTTTTAACCCTTTACTAAAATGCAGTTGATCTATATTTATACATCCTTTCAGTCAATCTGAAGTCTGTGGAAAATTCCTAAGTTGCAAATAGAGAACTACGGAGATGAGAGCTGAACCAAAGAGCAGCCCATACCTTTTAGGGTTTGCCAGAATCCTACATCCCATGCCAAAGAGATGGAAGTAGTCCCATTAATCCAGTCCCATGTTCCATCTAGGAAGCTCCCAGAAACTAGAGGCTCTAAGATTATATATTTGCATGCCTTGGCTCTTCCACTGCTTTCCATGACTAACTCCCTGGCAGACGCCTGGCAGACTATATATACAGAGCCCTCTTACACTGGTTCACTACATGGTTCCCAACCCTAACTATGGGGAAAGCAAGGGGCCAATTTGGGAAACTACACTGGTTACCTGTGTGCCCCACACTGGCAGAAGCATAGCTGACACTTCCTCCCTATCCATGGTATCAATCCTACTTGGAATTCTGGGGCCTTCTAACCATTGAAACAGCTAGTAGCCAATTTGGGGAACGACACCATGCCACTACCCTACACTTACAACTCGTTTTTTGTTTAGTCAAAACATAGGATTAATGACCAGTTACCAAAAATATACAGTGCCTTGAAAAAGTAATCATACCCCTTTACATTTTCCACATTTTGTCATGTTACAACCAAAAAATGTTTTTATTTTATTGTGATTTTATGTGATAGACCAACACAAAGTGGCACATAATTGTGAAGTGAAAAGAAAATGATAAATGGTTTTCAATTTTTTTTTACAAATAAATATCTGAAAAGTGTGGCGTGCATTTGTATTCAGCCCCCTTTACTCTGATATCCCTAACTGAAATCTAGTGGAACCAATTGCCTTCAGAAGTCACTTATGTCGTAAATAGAGTCCACCTGTGTGTAATTTAATCCCAGTATAAATACAGCTGTTCCGTGAAGCCCTCTGAGGTTTGTTAGAGAACCACAGTAAACAAACAGCATCATGAAGGCCAAGGAACACACCAGACAGGTTAGGAATGAAGTTGTGGAGAAGTTTAAAGCATATTATGGGGATGCTTTTCTTCAGCAGGGACAGGGGAGCTGGTCAGAGTTGATGAGAAGATGGAGCCAAATACAGGGCAATCTTAGAAGAAAACCTGTTTAGAGTCTGCAAAAGACTTGAAACTGGGGCGGAGGTTCGCCTTCTAGCAGGACAACAACCCTAAACATACAGCCAGAGCGACAATAGAATGGTTTAGATCAAAGCATATTCATGCGTTTGAATAGCCCAGTCAAAGTCCAGACCTAAATCCAATTGAGAATCTATGGCAAGACTTGAAAATTGCTGTTTACAGTGCTATCCCTCCAATCTGACAGAGCTTGAGCTATTTTGCAAAAAATAATAGGCAAAAAATTCACTCTCTAGACTTGCAGCTGTAATTGCAGTGAAAGGTGTTTCTACAAAGTATTGACTCAGAGGGGCTGAATACTAGAGATGAGCCGATGTTCAAGTCAAACGTAAATTCGACTCGAAAATCGGGTTTTCGCCTGTTCGATGAACAGCGAAAAAAAATGCGGTGTTCGCAGCAAATTCGAAAGCCGTGGAACACCGTTAAAGTCTATGGGGACACTAACATGAAAAAACAAAAGTGCACCACCAGGCAAGGGTTCTGAGGATGAGGCCCTTGTCCCCATCAACATGGGGACAAGGTGCTTTGGGGGCGACCCCAAAGCATCCTCTCCATGTTGAGGGCATGTGGCCTGGTATGGTTCAGGAGGGGGGGGCGCTCTCTCGTCCCCCTCTTTTCCTGCGGCCTGCCAGGTTGTGTGCTCGGATAAGGGTCTGGTATGGATTTTGGGGGGGACCCCTATGCATTTTTGTCAAATTTTGACACAGGGTTTCCCTTAATATCCATACCAGACCTGAAGGGCCTGGTATGGATTTTGGGGGACCCCCACGCATTTTTTTAATTTAATTTTGGTGCTGGGTTCCCTTTAATTAACCCATGCCGTTTTTTTCAATGATTTTTATCTGTATTGCTGGATCCGACAATTCATTGCAGCCACGAGTAGTTTTAAATTACTTTTTTTTTCCTTTAAAATGTCATTTTGCTGTGGTACTGTTATAAACACTGGAAAATGCACTAGTTTACAGGCATACTAAGGACACCCCCCAGGCACAATATTTAAAGGAATATATCATTTTTATTGTTTCACTTTAGGCATTATAAAAATCACTGCTCCCGAAAAAAACATCAGTTTTTAAAACTTTTTTTTGCATTGATACATGTCCCCTAGGGCACGACCAAGGTCCCCATGCCGTTTTTTTCTATGATTTTTATCTATATTGCCGGAATCTGACAATACATACACAGGACACGGGTCACCGTACACTTGTATTGGCAATAACTTGCATATAAGCGTTTAAAATTAGCACTTTTGGTTTTTCATGTTCGTGTCCCATAGACTTTAACGGTGTTCATACAAATGATTTGCCTGTGCACATGTTCTGGTGCGAACCGAACCGAGGGGGTGTTCAGCTCATCCCTACTGAATACAAATGCATACCACACTTTTCACATATTTGTTTGTAAAAAAAATTGAAACCCATTTATCAGTTTCCTTCCACTTCACAATTATGTGTCACTTAGTGTTGGTCTAGCACATAAAATCTCAATAAAAAAACATTTACGGTTTTGGTTGTATCAAGACAAAATGTGGAACATTTCAAGGGGTATGAATACTTTTTCAAGGCACTGTAACTTGCTTGTCATCTGACATATCAAGCCATTTCTCTACTTTAAATTCAGGTTCAGTAATGCAGAAAATCCTATTTTCATTTTTCTTTACTATTCAGAGATCCATTCCTATCCTCATTTGGTGTCCATATTCCTGGTTAAATGAAGCAGTATCTAAATAATAAATAAATAATGTCTGTGCTTGGAAATATATATAAATTAAAGCAGCCAGCAAAAATCAGTTTGATCGCAAATTAAAACAAATATATAAATATACATGCAGCACTTAATATTACAAATGATATCAATAGAGAGTAGAGAGGAAGTCCTAACATCGGCTTCAGTGTGAAAATTACCCCACTCAGCACCACCGTGATAAAGCCAAGCAGCCTACCAGACAAAGTACACGTTCAAATTATAGATAGGCCACAAAGCACCTTCTTGTTGTTAGACCCAAGAACTAATCATTCCACCATACCTCCTGGCAGTGTTCCATAAAATTATTTTCACTTAGAAACACAGACTTTTGATTGAAGGTCAATTAGATTCAATAGGTTAAAAGGCCATCTCCACAGGAGTAGGATTCTACAAGAGGCATACAACTAGTGGGATATCACCACCTAGTAGCCAAACCCAACCAGGCTGGTATGATCCCTTTCAGGGACAGCTTCCGCCTGAGGGAACCCCTTTGAACTTCAAGTGCCAGAGGAATAGTCTGATACACCTGTGTTGGTATTTCCTGCTGATGTGTTGTGAGGATGGTGTGTGGGGCCCACGGTGATCCGATTTAAAGGCACAGCTTTCCTGGCCCCTTATCCATAACTGCTGGAAATCGTGATGTCAGCAAGATTAATGGGGGAGTGATTAGAAGTCCTTGGGTCTAACAACTATAAGGCGCTTTGTGACCCCTCTATAATTTGAGGGTATACCTTGTTTGGTAAGCTGCTTGGCTTTATCATGGTGGTGCTGAGTTTGGTCATTTCCCACTGAAGTTGTGTTGGGTCTTCCTCTCTACTATCGGAGTCTGCAGGGACTTTTTTTTTAGGATAATATTGATATCATTTGTAATATTAAAGGCTGTATGTATATGTAGCGGTACCCTTGTGAGGGCTGCTGAGTGTTGTAGTCCGTCTGTCACCCTCCCCAGCCAGGCACACAGTTCTCATTCATCCTCAGACAGAAAACCAGTCCTTGAACTTTGTTTTGTATTTTTTATTGAGGGGAATACACTTGGATGGGGATGGGATATTCATGAGATGCCCAAACTGATTTACAGAACAATATACTGTACATGGGACCGACTATATATACACCTTTGGTATATACAACTCCAATCTTCAATTCCAGCACATCCCTTGCTTGCAGACTATCTCTCCTCAACATCTCCAGCACATCACTTGCTTGCACTTCCCAGACCAGCTGATTTGTAGGTCTGAAACTGGCTCAGCCAGGCCTAGGTTGAATGGCATTTGCAGGCAGGGACCGCGGGCCCCCTTTTAGTGTAGCAAAAATATGGTAGTCCTTAGTGCTAGCTGTCCACGTGGCCACTGAGCCCAGCACCACATCTTCAGGTCCTGCCAGCCCTCCTGGCTGCAGCTGCCTCTCTTTCCACTGCCCATAACACCACAGTCCATCCAACTGGCTCTGCACTCATCTCAGACTGCTATCTCCCAGTCCTCTCAGATGTGCCTCCCCAGTCCTCTCCCGACTGTGTGACACTCACCAGCCTTCTTGGCTGCAACCTGTTTTTCCTCTCCTGGAGACCTTGTCTGGCAGTGCTCTCCCGCTGTCCTCTCCTGCTCCCGTGCCACCTGTCCAGGACACCTCGTGTTATGAGAAGGGTCTTGTCTGCACCCAAACCCCAGGCCCAAGGTCACCCCCCCCCCCAGACTGGGGAGCTCCCTCCAAGGTCCATCAGCCTAGCACTCCACCTTCCACCTTAACAACTCCTTCCGCCGGGCTGACCCTGGGTATTTAAGGACTTCCTAGAACACCCCAGACAATTCCACCTCCCCTCTCCTCCTTCCTTTACAGAAAACACTAGAACATTCTGGAAAGAAGTGGTAGGTCTTGGTGATGCTGCCTGTGAATCACCCAGCTCTACTCTGAGTCACTCCCAACCCAGATCAAAACACACCCAGGCCAAGCCTGAAAATTTACCTACTCTCAGAAAAACATACACTGTCCTTCTAGCACACTAGAGGGTGCTACATATATTTACATATTCCTGGTTAAAAACTCCTGGGGATATGTGAATAATGTCATTCCTTTGACCCGTGTACAGGTACACGTTAAATGCAAGGAAGTCTGTAGCTGCTTATGTTGCTGCAGTGCAGTCATGATTTCAAAACACTGCTGCATTCCTGTGAGTTATCTGAATAGAATAATACTGCACACATCACCTCTGCTGAGGATCTGTGAAGGTTGAAAGGTATGTTCTAAAATTACGTTCTACAGGAGAGAGATGCCTATTAGAGCATAATGACTGCACAAAGCATTAACAGTTTCCTTAAAAGGACATGGTAGAGGGTTCTACGTGAACCTGAGTTAAGTCCTGGGATCCTGCGTTCACACAGCAGCTGACAATACAGGTCCTGGCATAGCTCACTATTTCAGATGGTTTACAGTTAACAGTAGTGTACAATGTGTTCATTTCACGTGTCTGACATTTGAACTTAACAATTCTTTAATGACCCCGGTGTCACCTAGGAGGTCATGAAAAGAACAAGTGTTTACAGCGGCACATTGATAAATCCCTGCACTACAATGGTAAGGGGATACTAAGCCCCTGAATAAGGTGCAGCTGCAGTAAAACAGTTTGTAAAGCCAGGAGATTATGCATCCAGTACACTGTGTCACCTAAAATAAAACACTTCTCAAAGGCCGTCAGGACAACATTTACAGATCTAAGAAAAGAAGGAATGTACTGGCACTCTGTCTAATCTGTAATTTTTAGGCTTGGCCTAGATGCACAGGAATAAATTATTTAAAGGGAAACTCCATCTTTTCATCCCCGAAAAGTAAAAAAAAAAAAAAAAAAAAACTACAAAGGCTTCTAGTGTTCTTATAAATGCTATAATATATAGAGCTGGCTTTAAAATGATCTCAGAATTGTATCATTTTATTTTATTATAGCATTATTTTTGAATGATTAAAGAGAAACGTAACCCTCCCACAATGGTTTTTCACCCTCCTACCTTTTCCCCTGGTTGACGCACAAACTCACTCTGCTGATGTCATCAGGAGCTGGCTACCTTTTCCTGGTTTAGGCAGCTCATCCCCCTGATGACACAATGAGAGGTCCACCCTCCAATGGCAACTATATCAAACCTGAAGCATCCTGGGTAAGGCCCCTTTCACACGGGCAGACCAATCGGGTCCACCTGTCAGTTTTTTTTAAGCGGACCCGATTGGACCATCCATTGCCCTCTATGGAGGACATCTAATCTAATCCTATCTGTCCAAAACAGACAGATGGGGATCCGTTCCCCATCTGTGTCTGGTGGATCGGATGACAGACTAAACGGACAGGCATTCTGTTTTCATCTGACCACCCATAGAGGGCTCTGTCTGCCTGCTTAGTGGGGATCACCGGAGTCCCCCCATGCGAAAGAGATCTAATGTGAGGTGCATATCCCAGGGGGCTTCAGAGCATGAATAGCGGGGCCAGGGGGATTAAACATTTAAAAAAAATGGTGAACATATAAAAAAAAGTTTTTGGACATTTTACACTGAGGAGGGAGGAAGAGTGCAGTGATGCTCAGTGCAACAACAATGTCCTCTAGCAAAGATGCCATGCAGCTTATGTAAAGGGGACTGGCTCAATGTGCTATAACAAAGGACAAACATTTGTTGGGAGGAGGAATTTTGGATTGGGGGGAGAGGATTTGTGCTAGTGGGAATTGGGGTAAGAGGCATTGATTCTGAGGTTGAGAAGGTGGTTGTGCTGAGAGGGGGTGAAGAGAATTTGTCCTGGGATGGGGGATTTAGAGAAGAGGGATTTGTTTTGGGGAAAGACTTGGAGGGGAAAAGGATTTGTGGGAGGGGAAGGGGATTTGTATTGGGGGGGGGGGGGGGGGGCGGGATTTGTGCTAGGATGAGGGAAGGGCATTGTGCTGGGAGGGAGGATTTTGTGGTGTAGGGTTTAGGGTTTTTTCTAGGGGGGACTTGTGCAAGGAAAAGAGGAGGATTTGTGCTGGCAGGGTGATTTTGGGGGGTGGAGTAGGATCTTTAGGGGGGGATTTGGGGGCAACCCTGGACCCTGCTTTCTGTGTGTAATGTACTCCTAATCCCAGCAATGCAGCACTCCGTGTGTTACATACTCCTGACCCTTGAGGCATTTTGAGCATTACGTACTCCTGCATTGCACCCCCCCCTCCCCCCTCGGACTCTGCCTTACAGACTCCTGCACTATATACGCTGTCGTACATATTACATATTTCTCACCAAAGTCTTCAATGTCTCTTCATTGTTGCTGGTTGCTAAGCAGTCCCTGACTATTTGAAATTCTTTTTTTAAAGAGGTTCTTTAGTCTGACCAATACTGAAGCTGCTGACTTTTAATGACCAATACTGAATCGTGCTGCTCTTTGTGAATGGACCCGTAGCTCAGGAGTATGCGGGTGATGGGGGGCTGGGGCAAACTTCAGGAGGTACATGCTAAAACGAGGTACTTACTCCCCCCACAAAAAACAAAGCTCCAATAGTGGGAGAGGCACGGAGAAGGAGGAGAGAAATTCCGCATTAAGGTAGGCTTGGAAAAAAGTGTTAGCTCTCTGTTTAATTTCCAAGCACAAAAGTATATGTAATGACAGCATTTTCATTGTGCTGAGGTTAATATGTGTTTGTGAGACTCTTGCCTGTGGCTCAGCAATCAAAGTGTGATGCCACACGATTGGAATTTCGGACAGCTTTTCATCGGAAAATGTGACCGTGTGTAGGCTCCATCGGAATTTTGCTGGCCAAATTCCCGCCAGCAAAAATTTGAGAGCATGTTCTTAATTTTTCCGACGGAAAAACTTTCTATCGAAAATTCCGATCGTGTGTATGCTACTCCGACGCGCAAAATTCCTAGCGCATGCTCGGAAACAATTCGACGCATGCTCTGAAGCATTGAACTTGATTTTTTCTCAGCTTGTCGTAGTGTTGTACGTCACCGCGTTCTTGACGGTCGGAATTTGGTGTGACCGTGTGTAGGCAAGACAGCTTGAGCGGAATTCCATCGGAATTCCTTCCGGAAAACCTTCAGAGCTTTTTCCGACGAGAATTACGATCGTGTGTACGCAGCATTAGGATTCAGATCTGAACCTGGGACCACTGCAGGATCTAAGTGGGGCTCTCTCGCTGTGCCACCAGAGATACAGGGCAGCTTTCTGCCTGATTCCTAAGACAACCTTACTTTGTACCTTGTTTCTGGTGATCCTTGAGTGCTGTGCTCCACCCATGCATTTTCTATTTAAGCCATGTCCCTGCACTTCATGTTTGCCAGATTATTTTGCTCTTTGCAGCCGATTTCTTGCGCTTTTGCATACCTGCTGCTCTCCTTATCTTCACTACCACTCATTATCAACCCTTGGCTAGGTAATCAACTATGCTTCCGCCCATTCCCATCCAGCTACTACTTGTGACCTTTTGGCTTGTTTATCGGCTATGCTTCTGCTTGTTCTTCATCTGCTTCATCCACTACCTGACTTCTGCTTGCTCTCTCTCTATTGGGGCAATCCAGAGAGCCGCGACCTGGCATTAATGCACAGCAGAATCCATCTCCATCATCAGGAGCTCTGGTTAAGACCCATACCTCGGGTGAGCCCACGTCATCCACTGGGGGATCTGCTTTTGTATTCATCCAGCATGATCCCAGACCATGACACAAAGCATATTTTATAGGTACAGGGAAGCCTGGATTTTGTTTAACAGTGCCTCTTAATCCCCTCCCACTTTTAACAATTTGGCCACACCAACAGTTTTTCACAGTGTACGCATCGCATTACTACCCTTTCCTGGGGCGCCCAATGGTGCCTCGTTTTTTTTATAAATCAAGCATTGTTGAGGAAGATTTTGCCCTCCCGACCACCATATCTTAACTACACCCACTTTTTGCCGTAGGTCACTGTCTCCCTGAAGTCTCCTCATTCTCAAGGGCAAAAGTTCAGAGCTATGTATTCCTAATAAATGGACAGTAAGAACTTTAAAACAACCCCTCACTCATCTCTCTAACTGCTTGTTCTATGAAGTAGTTCATTGCCAACAATCCTAAAAGATCACAACAAAGACTGTAAGGGCTCATTAACACTAGCACCGCCAGGCATTATGTTTGGTGGTGCAATGCATTGCTATTGGTCCTGTCACAAGCACTCATCAACAGTGCAAACTATGTTCCCCCCTTTCCGCTGTACTATAGCATCAATGAACGAAAAGCATTCTATGAATAGAGGACAGAAGGATTAATGAAAATTTCACCTCCTCCATTCATAGAGCACTTTATATTAATGGAAGCTACAGTACAGCCTCTATGAATGGAGGAGGGGGACGGAAAGGCGGGCCAGAGTTGCCAACTGTCAGTATTTTTACTGGCAGCCAGTAAAAAACAGGCAATTTTCTCCTGCCAGTAAATGCCAGTAAAAGTAAAAGGTTGCCAGCAAAAATTATGGCTGTGACGCTTGGTCCAGGGCCGGCTGAGACCATCCGAGTGCCTGCTACAGTGTGATCAGGCAACTCTGGCGGAGGCGATGCCTGAGCATGTCGTGTGATGTCATGGTGCAATGGAGCCAAGCAGAGCAGCCAGAGCCTCATGTGTGGGTCTACGGTATGGGAGCAAGGCAGTGCTGTTTTGACTGGAGTGGACTGGAGGGACCGCTTGGCTTGGAGAGAGACTGTCCCTGTGACTCAGGAGGGGACGTCTTGTGTCAGTGAACTGTCATCATTATCTGTGCTGCTGTCAGTGTCCCTGTGAGAGTCAGTTTTATGTGTGTGTACTGCCCATTCTAATTTCTTGCCCTCCTGTCCCTGAGCCATTTACTTACTATATCGAAAATAAAATAAGAAATATGTTTTTTTGCCTTAAATCATATTGCTAATTGCATATTGTATTTGTTTGTAGCCTAAATACTCTCATTTGCACTTAAAACTGTAATTTTGTCACTTTTGGAAATGCCAGTAAAAATTTGTCTGTGCCAGTACATTTTGGGTGTTGTGTCAGTAAATTTCAATCTGGTAGGTTGGCAACACTGAGGCGGGCATAGTTGACGAATGCTTGACAAAATCCTCAGCCAACATCCCATACTCCCCCCGCTGCACAGGAAGATTACAGCGGTGTGAGTATGGGATGTTGGCTGAGGATTTTGTATTTTAGCTAAGAGATCAGCCAGCAGCACAAGGGATACTTCACACTGAATGCACATAACATCCCTTGTGCTGATTTTTTTTCTTAATGTTTAACTAAAATGTAACTAGTCTTTCAATTTTTTATTATGGCAACAGGGTTACTATATAGGTATATCCAAGAAAAAAAATGCAATATTAGGTGCTAAAGTCAGGTAAGTGAAAGATTAGTTTGTTGCTGTGGATTAATGCAATTTGATTTACTGAACAACTGTGTTTAAATAAGGACTGGCTTCTGATGACCTGTGCTCTGAGTAGAAGCCATCGTAGGCCTCTCTCAAGGAGTAACACACGGAGGCCTTCGGTGTGGAAAGGTAACATTGTAGGGTACAACATGATGATCTGATTAGCATAGAGACCTGGGCCCTTTAAGGTACACCTCAGAGCGGGGCCCTGCCTGGGGAGGATAGATGTAAACCTTTTAGGATTGGAGAGGTGGATAGAATGTGTACCTGTCAGGGCTAAATGATTGCTCACTTCCTGTGAAGCGGGACAGGATAATATCATGCAGATGGGGATCCAAGCTACACTGTTTATTTTTTCTTCATTTGCTATGTCATTTACCAGCTGTGAAGCAATACATACGTTCCCATTAAGTGACCTCTGGGAAAACACCTTTACAATGTCTGAAGGAGACATGCAGGAGACGTCTGCACAAAGCCTGCAGCGGACCGTAATGGTTTCACAGAAGCTTTGTGAGGAAATGCCTCATGTATTGAGACTTACAACATACAAACATGTATAAAACGCACAGCATCCACACTAAACGATCACTCATTCTACAAAGGTTTCACAGGATGGAGAATGGTCGTCTGGTTTTGCTTGGTGTCAAAATAATCACCTGAAAGCACAATAACGAGGATCTGACATAAACACTACAATAACAAGTACTGTATATACTCGAGTATAAGCTGACCCGAATATAAGCCGAGGCATCTAATTTTACCACAAAAAACTGGGAAAGCTTATTGACTCGAGTATAAGACTAGGGTGAGAAATGCGCAGCTACTGTAAGTGTAAAAGAGGGTCAACAATGCCCATTTGCAGCCTCACTAGCACCAAGTGGCCCAGAGATGCGGGCCCCCAAAGATGGGTCAGAAAATGTAATTTTTCTGCTGCAGAAAAATGCTTGACTCGAGTATAAGCCGAGGGGGGCACTTTCAGCACAAAAAAATGTGATACTCGGCTTATACTCGAGTATATACGGTATGTGATGTAAACATTCGGAAGGTCCTCACGCTGCCGACCAGTATGGTGTGCAAAGTGCCAAAACTAGACTGGTACTACCAGTTACCACCTTTTATGGGAAATTAAATTCTGGCTTTAATATCTCTTTACCATATATAATGATGGCAACAAGTCTTATTACTACTGGCCGAGCCTGTAAAATACTTGACCATATCCTGGACAAGTGACAACTCTCTTGGTAGGTTAAAGCCAAAACTTTTACGTTTTGGATAAAGTAGGGAAGAGTTAAAAACTCTGTCAGGTTATGTTTTCCATCTGTGCCCATTTTGAGAGATTTTCTCTCACTTCCTGTCTAAGAGATGCAACAGGTAGTGATTGGAAATCTCCTAAAAGTGAGGGAAGTTCCCTCTTATACAGCTATAGCGAAAACAGGAATGCTGATTGGAAGACTAATGCCGCGTACATCGGAAATTCGGCCAGCAAAAGACAGATGAGAGCTTTTGGTTGGAAAATGCGACTGTGCATATGGTCCATCAGACTTTTGCTGGCCGAATTCCCACCAGCAAAAGATTGAGAGCAGGTTCTCAATTTTTCGGTCGGAAAAAGTTTTGATTGGAATTTCCGTTCGTCTGTACCAATTTCGACGTGCAAAATTCCTACGTATGCTTGGAAACAATTCGACACATGCTCGGAAGCATTAAACTTCATTTTCTCGGCTCGTCGTAGTGTTGTACGTCACCGCGTTCTTGGCGGTCGAAAAAGTTCAGCAAACTTTTGTGTGACCGTGTGTATGCAAGCCAAGCTTGAGCGGAATTCTGTCGGGAAAACCATCCAAAATTTTTCAGACGGAAAATCCGCTCGTGTTCGCATTACCCTCACTTCTTGTTTAGGTGAAAATTTCGATTCTCCCCTTACTTTCTGTTTTTCTGGTCACAAGGACAAATGGCAAGGAGGGGGGGTGGTAGATCTCCCCAATGGGGGCACAGAAAACAACAAAAAAATAAAAAGTTGACAGGGAGTCTAACCCTTATTAACTCTATCCAAAAAGTGCTTTATATACACCCTGAGGCCCCTTTCACACTGGGGCGGTTTTCAGGCGGTACAACGCTAAAAATAGCGCCTGTACACCGCCTAAAAAAAAAACGGCCCCATTCACTCCAGTGTGAAAGCCGGCGGGCTTTCACACTGGAGCGGTGCACTAGCAGGACGGTAAAAAAAGTCCTGCTAGCAGCATCTTTGGAGCGGTATAGGAGCGGTGTATTCACCGCTCCTATACCGCTCCTACCCATTGATTTCAATTTGACACCGCGGTAATACCGCGGCAATACCGCGGCAATACCGCCGCAAAGCGCCGCTACGTAGCCGTAGCGGCGATTTGCGGGGGATTTTAACCCTTTTTTGCCCGCTAGCGGGGGTTAAAACCGCACCGCTAGCGGGCGAATCGTGCAGGTAAAACGACGGTAAAGCAGCGCTAAATATAGCGCTGCTTTACCGTCGCCGCGGCTCCCGCCCCAGTGTGAAAGGGGCATAAGTGGGGTCTTACTTGGATTGTGTTGTAAAGGGTTTGAAGGAGCCCCTTACTTTATTGAAACTGACCTCAGCATTCCAGTAAGTATGTGGACAGTAACTGAAAGGATTTTGTAGTTCTCAATCAGGAGTTGCATACCAAAATGAGCTATTTTATTGACTTCCATGAAAAACAGCAGTATAAAAAAAGTTTACACCTTAACAATGAAATGTTCTGAGCCACTGCGGCTCTATCTTAAGCTGCAGGCAGTTTATAAAACTCCCAAAACGATTAGCTGGTCTGCCTAAAGATTGCTTCCTTCAGCAAAGAACATTGATCATAAGACTCATTGCAGGAAGGGAACATGGTATATATGGCAATGACAGCTAACTGAACCCAAGCTCACCCCTACCTAAAATCACAAAATGTATAACACCTAAAATTCAAGTTATGACAGCTGATAAATTAACCTTAACTCTTAACCTAACTCCTAGACCTTTGGCCTGGTATTAGATATTATTGGCTTGGAGAGGAAATACTTTTTAGCTTTTGTGGGAACCCCTGCTAATATACAGTATATACAGTATATCTATGCTATACAGATCTATATATATCTATATACACACTATATTGTCACAAGTATTGGGACACCTGCCTATAGGCACATGAACTTTAATGGCATCCCAGTCTTAGTCCGTAGGGTTCAATATTGGGTTGGCCCACCATTTGCAGCTATAACAGCTTCAACTCTTCTGGGAAGGCTGTCCACAAGGTTTAGGAGTGTGTCTATGGGAATGTTTGACCATTCTTCCAGAAGCACATTTGTGAAATCAGGCACTGATATGGACGAGAAGACCTGGCTCGCAGTCTCCGCTCTAATTCATCCCAAAGGCGTTCTATCAAGTTGTACAGGCCAGTCAAGGTCCTACACCCCAAACTCGCTCATTCATGTCTTTATGGACCTTGCTTTGTGCACTGGTGCGCAGTCATGATGGAACAGAAAAGGGCCATCCCCAAACTGATCCCACAAAGTTGGGAGCATGAAATTGTCCAAAATTTTTTGGTATGCTGACACCTTAAGAGTTCCCTTCACTGGAACTAAAGCCCCATACACACGCGCGGATTATCCGAGGACCAGGTCCGTCGGATCATGTCCGTCGTACTTTGTCTGATGTTGGTTTTGCGTACACTCGGTCGGACAAAGTTGTCGGAAAATCCGATCATTCTGAACGTGGTGACGTTTGTTGCCTACGACGGGACTACGTAGAGGCTAGTAGCCAATAGCTTTGGTATGGTAATGTGATCTGAGCATGCGTAGCACTTTGTCCGTCGGAATTCGCTACACATGATCGGATTTGGTGTGATCGGACTTTGTTGTCAAAAAATCTATCCAGCAGGAGATAGGACTTTGTCCGTCAGACAATCCGATGGAAACTGTCCGTTGGTGCCTACACACGGTCGGAATTTCCGACAACATTGTCTGATAGGACAGAATCCATCGGAAAATCCGACCGTGTGTATGGGGCTTAAGGGGAGAAGCCTAATCCCTGAAAAATAACCACACGCCATAATCTCCCCTTCACTAAATAATTTGGACCAGTGCACAAAGTAAGGCCCATAAAGACATGAATGAGCGAGGTTTGGGGTGGAAGAACTTGACTGGCCTGCACAGAGTCCTGACCTCAACCCACATTTGAGATGAATTAGAGCGGAGACTGCAAGCCAGGCCTTCTCGTCCACATCAGTGCCGGACTTCACAAATGTGCTTCTGGAAGAATGGTCAAACATTCCCATAGACACACTCCTAAACCTTGTGGACAGCCTTCCCAGAAGAGTTGACGCTGTTATAGCTGCAAAGGGTGGGTCAACTCAATATTGAACCCTACAGACTAATACTGGTATTCCATTAAAGTTCATGTGGGTGTAAAGGCAGATGTCCCAATACTTTTGACAATATTGCGAGAGAGCGCACTATGTTATCAATATCAGTATATTAGTAAGCCCTTGTTGTGAAAATAAGTAAATGTAGTGCTCACCCCTGGAGGGGCTGCTGAGAATATACTCAGGTCTCCCTTGCTAGTA